>CM034151.1:14829620-15158672 GCA_019776745.2 Taxus chinensis | reverse complement strand
CCTCCCCCTTATGACCTCAAGAAAATTTGTATTCTTCAAGTCCAACTTTTATCAATCTTTCGGTTCATCTCACAACTTTCTAATCATTTCCAAACCTTTCATCACTTTATTTGTAAATACACCCAATTCAATTAGGATACCAAATGTTAAAAGGCCTTTCATGATCTTAAGTGGAATATTCTCTCTCCACCCATGCTCACACCTCCACATGAGGGGGAAACTTTCTATCTCTATATATATTCCTTGAATCATGTTCTAGGTTCCATGTTGGCACACCATAATGAGCAAGGCAGGGAGTAGGTTGTCTATTATACCAGTCGTATCCTTCATTGCCTTTATATTACACCAAACTTGAGAATTTTTGTTGTGACCTCTTCTTTTCCACTTCTAATATTCATCATTACCTTCGTAACCATAAAAAATTTGTCATTACCATATTCCATATTCTTAATACCATGCATTTCAATCCTTATCATAGTGACCGTATCACTTCATGGCTCGTACACATGACATAGTTTGACCTAGAGTTCATCTCCCAGAAATCCATTAATAGTCAGGCTATTTCTAATCAAATTTCTAAGGCCCCTCTTCCCTATAATCAACTCCCTCAAACTATTTCTTGATGACTTTATCTTCACTCTTGATCATGAGTTCTCTCCTCTGATGATGACCTTGTTATTTGATAGATGTAATTGTCAACAAGGGGGATGTGTCAACATTATCATCATTCCTCCTTTGGATACTGCCATCCCTGTTTCTCGAAATATTAACTTCTAATGCACTAGAAAAATGGCTGAGTATGAAGCCCCCATCTTCGGCCTTGAAACTGTTGTCATTCTCAGTGTCCATATTCTTGATATCTATGGGGATTCCCATCTCATTGTCAATCAATTCATAGGACCTATCAATTTAAAAATTACATCCTTAAAAAATCTATTAATATCATCATTTTTTCCTTGAATCATTTGACTCTTATACTATCCAAGTTATCATGTGATCATCTAATCACTTAGTTAACACGATGAATTCCCTCTCATCCCTTATCCCATGGACAATGGAAGAATCCAAACTCTTTGTTATTGTTTAATGTCTTGATCAACCATCTCATATCCATGAGCTTCCCCATGTAAATCATGTCAATACCAATCAATCTGATCTTTGGTATTCTCAGATTTTTTGACTACCTGTCCCAATATAAAGTCTCATTTGACATGTATAAGAATGGATGTCGATACCAATCAATATGATCTTTGGTATTCTTAAATTTTTGACTACTTGTCCCAATCTAAAGTCCCCTCCCATCTATCTAAGAATGGTATGAGGTCCTTCATTAAATGTGAAACCTATTATGTTATCCTTGGTGGGATCCTTTATAAACATGGGTTTGACGACATTCTCTTACATTTCCTTAAGTCTTTTGAATCTACCCACATTATTTGAGAGGTCCATGATGGCATCTATGATGGGCAATTTACTGGATTGGTTTTTTCTAATAACTTCCTTCTCCTAGGTTATTACTGGCCTACCCTTAACCAATATTGTTGTGAGTATGTTAAAAAGTGCATTAAATGTCAACATCATTTCAATCTCATCTACATTCCTAGCTAGGCTCTACAACTGGCTTAAGACCTTTGTCCCTTCTCATAATGGGGGATCGACCTCATTAGCACTATTAATCCATGCTCTTCTCAATGTCATCATTCTACCATCATTAATACAAAATATTTCACCAAATTGGTGGAAGTCATTCCACTCACATCTACTAAATCTAACTAGATCATCCATTTCATATATCATCATATCATCTGTTGTTTCAACATCCGTCACAAACTTATCATGGACAACAGAAAGTCCTTAAAAATCAAATACCTTAAGAATATTTGTGACTCCTTTAACATCAAGCTTAGCTTCTCTTCTCCTTATTATCCCTAGGCTAATGGAAAATTTGAAGCGTCTAACAAAACTCTTTGTAACATTATTTCTAAAACTATTGATAGGTTGGGTCATAATTGGCATCTTCATCTTCCTTTTTCTCTTTGGTCTTATCGAACTATCATCCACACCTCTATGGGTACTACTCCTTTCTCTCTCATCTTTGGCTCCAAGTTCGTTCTTCCTTTTTAGGTTAAAATCCCTTCCTTGTGTGTTTCCCTTCACAAATTTATCTCTAACGAGGGTTGTTGTCAGAAGTGTCTAACATAGCTTGAAATGTTAGATGAACGTCACTTGATCATGTTGGAAACTTGTAAATTTAGAAGGGGGTGAATCAGTGTCTTATTAAACTTTTCAGATATTTATACTTCACAAAACTTGTCAAGAAAATCATATGAAACAATATGTAAGAAAATGAAAGAGAGACAATACATAGTTTTTAGGTGGGAAACCCAAAATGAGAGAAAACCCACAAAAATAAGAGAACTAGCTTTAGACAATTTTTCCTATGTTACAATGATTTCAAGTTGAGAAAAAACTCAAATTTTTTAGGCTAACACCCCAATAATACAATCAATCTACAACTTAATGATGGAAGCTACAACCCCTAAATTAATTCAGTTAGTAACCACTGACCTTCTACAAGCTATACACTGCAAGGAAGCTACAATTCCCTAATTATACTGAGATAAAACTCAGTGTATACATAGTTTGAACACTCTTAATTTTATATGCAATACATCTAATTGTGACCCTAAATTTGTAATATGACCTTCTTAAATTACCTCTAATTTCATCAAGACTTTAACTCTCTGTCCACCCGTTATCTTACTAATTGCTGAAGTCACCTACTCTTTTTGGATTGCTAGCTCACAGTTATGTTTTATCCTCAAGATTCAACAATCACACATTCTCATAGAGGTCATTGTTATAACTGCAATCTTCAAATCCCTTCAAAACATGTTTTCTTAGTCTAAAAAATAAGATTTTATATCCCATTGTACTCTTTGAATTGCACCGGTTCACTCAATTCATTCTATTACACATTTTCACACACATGTTTAATTTTAGGTTTGCAGTCATATATTATCTCCTAATGTTCTTTGTATTCTTCACTTTAATCCAATAACAACATCTCTTTTTCATCATGCATTTTCAACTATCTTAGTTTTTTTACATACTTTTTCTCCCATTTCCTAGAGCTCATCTCACAAAGAGACCTTACACATTAAAATTCTTTCCATTTTCTAAAATTATCAAACATTTTGACTTCCTCATGTCACTTGAGTTCGAATTTCCTCTTCAACTCCTTCAAAAAAAAATCTAAGACTGGAGCTAGCACATCAGACCCACTCCTCAAAATTTATATTTTGGTATTTCATCTATATTTGATCAAGTAAGAACACTTCACCTTCCTATATTTTATATCTTCGAGCAAGAATTTACTGTTAATAACTTATAACTAACTGAGACCTTTGAAATTCTTCAAGAAACTTTTTCTCTTCGTACCAAGATGACTCATGATTATCCAAATTCACAAGGAGACCAAATAGCATGAATGAGTTGTTAAGCTCCATACTAGTCAGGATGGTCATTCAAGAAATTTAATAATAAGACATGCATTAAAGGTCTTTAGATTCTCCAACATGTACAATTTCACAGTCTTGAAGCCTTGAAGACTTAAACTTTGCAAGTTGATTGTTAATGAGACAAAGCACTATGATCATGGCACCAAAATATTCTGTGTCACAAAATTTTACTTCCTTAAAACAAGATCAGAAAAAAACAAGAAATCCATGGTCATTTCGAAACATTTAAAGGCTTTGTATAACCATCTCAAAGTCCAAACATGAAGGAATTTGGATTAAAACAACACAAACTTGACCCTGCATAGTTTCACAAAATCCTCATAAGAATATCACAAAATTCTCACTTATTTCTTAATGAAATCAAAAAATTATTTTTACATTATGCTCAAGTCATGCCTATAGACATGTCTTCAATTTTTTATATAATTTTATTGGTGAAATATTTATATTGTCGTAAAACCCAATTTTCAAGGTTTATCTTACAGTAGACACCCGAGAGTAAGTTTTTATTATTTCTTAGCTCATTTATCGTCTTTCTTCGATATTGAGCATTCCAAAATGGTATATGTGTCTAGTAGATATCCCCAACATTCTTTTTTGGCCTTAAACACTATTCTAGCCTCTCACAACTCAAAATTCCTTTGGATCCATACCTTCTCTGTCAGGGTTTCTAAGCATAAACCCCTAGATTGTAACTTGACTATTTGTTCCATTGAATTTTCCACTTTTATAGCACAATATTTAGGTTTTCACTTAAATGGAGGAATTCACACCCATTTCTAGACCCTTCTATGCATGAAGTGGTAGGATCTAGTCAAGATTTAGAAGTAAATTCTCATTTTCTCAAAATTATGACAATATACACAAACCCAGTTCTTTAATGTAACCCAACTTACATAAATGGAGCATAGATTTTGTTATCTAGATAATACTTGTGAGAGGATGCTTCCTTTGGACACTTTATTGTGTTTAATGAATTCATAGTTGATGTAGGCATATCATTAAAAGAGGACATATTGAGTCTTAAATCACTGTCACAAGAAATATCACATATCAGCTTGAGTTTGAGGAGGTCTTGACATCCATCCTGTCTTCCATGGTAGTTTTTTTTGAGGAGGACTTCAAACACAAAATATACACTCTTTCCATCATCTTGAATGTAGGGTTGTAGGAATGAATTGGTAAATCAACTCATAATTCATACATTGTTGACATTCCCACATAGAACAATCAAGTAGAAATATATATTGTACTTACATAATTCTTAACCAAATTGACTTGAAGCATCAACATATTTTCTAGGAGATGTTTCATGAGATTGTATTCATATCTCAACTTTTTATCCTATTTATTCACATAAATTCTTTCTTTAATCATAGTGAGAAAGGTTAAAGTTGACATTCTTGTTTTACAACAACTAAGACACCTTTGTACCATACAGTTAGCCAAAAAGAGTACCAATAACCACCATTTTTATTTATAAGGAGTATTCAATCATTTTTAATAGTTTCACCACTTTTATACATGATTTGGAATCAATACAACTCATTTTTTTCCTACCACTCAAGAAGATATTTTGAAGGAGAAAGAACCTATTAGAGAAACGTTCATAACTTTCTTGTTTCTCATTCAATTTTCCTCAAACATATTGTAATAATTTAGGATTGGCGTTATATAAAAAAATCATTCTAATATTTATCTGAAGAAGGATATATATTTTTTCTTGAGTGCTAAGAAGACAGGAAGCTCATTTTGCATTTCTTAAAGAACTAGTTTTAGAAAAACTTACACAACTTTCACATACCTCTTCAGAACTTGATGAAGTTTGACATGGAGCACAAAAATGCACACCTATACATGATATATGAGTTTATTTTTCACAAATATACCCCTATATCTATGACCTATCTCATTTGCATCAACCTAAATTGTTAGTCCTCAAGGCCAACTTTGGTGAATTTTTGAAATATGCCTCTAGGAGATAAATAAAGTATTTTTGTGCTCACACATTCCTTATGAAACATTCCTAGTATCCTCCCATGATCATAATGTATTTTCATGACCTTTATCAAATTTCCACACCTCATCAGGCTCTAGAAACAGGCCTAAATAAGCCAATTTGAACTGAGATTTTCACCAAATGACTTGGAACTCACTGTAATAGCTCTTGCCCATGCTTAAATCATTATATTTGACCTGTATAAACTCTGATCCAATCATTCCAACCTACACTCTACCTTCATTGATCAACCACCTTACTGTTTGAGCTTGTAGCACTCTAAATCCATTCTGAATCCAACATGAAGCCTCCAGAAACCAAAATGAATCACTGAGCACCATTAATAAACATTTACATGCATACCATTTTACTCTTCCTTTTCCATCAATTCCATGTGACATCAATGAAAACACCAATCAATGCAACATGGTTCAACAATCTCCCCCTTTGTCATTGATGGCAACAAGCAGAAACTTTGATGGAAAATTAATCTAGTTTATGGCACACTCTCTCCCCCTTTGACATCTATGAAAAAGGTGCACAACCAAAAAAAATTGACTATCCTAAAAGAAAAAATAAATAATAAATCATTCTCATGCCTTAAAGCTATCCCCTTAGAAAGATGCTTCTCTTTGCTTTAAAAGACCCAAACAGCTACAATTCTTCTTCCATATTCTACCATCTCACTTCACCATGCTCAACCCCAAGCTCAACTACTCCCCTTAGACCGATACTCTCCTTATTTTCCCTTCATCATTTTTTACATTATTTTCTAGGTCATTCTCATACTTAAGATCACTATTACCCTATCTTGAAGCATTACTTCAGTGTATACAACCTGTATGGACTTGTTTTGGGACTAACTCTACCTCTCTTAATGAAATATCAAATACAACACACTCTTTAGGACACTTAGGATATTTGGATCATAAATTCCTAACATTTGGAATATCTCTTCATGTTGATAGACACATACATTTTAGTATAAACCTCAATAACCTTTAGCCACATTTTGAAAGACAACACCAACATCTACTAAATGTAGTTGACACTAAAATAAAAAATACCTCAAATATGATTTTATGTTGTGGTTATCAAGACTTAAATATACTTCCTCATAAACCACTTTATCGCATCATCCTATTAGTCTCCAAAACTTTCTCATTCTTGCTAAGATGTACTTTCCTAGCTTCTTTGGCTTTTAAAGGTCTCGATTATCCTATCACAGGACAGTAAGGTATTTTCTCTATTTTATGGTTTCAAACAATTATATGATGCCTTCCCAAATCTTAAGACACTAATATGTCCTTCTAAACATTTTGATTTTCCATTATCTTCATAGATTTCTACACATTATTTCCTTAATACTCTTTATTTAGAAACAACTACAATTGATCAATGCAAATTTTGGTACCTTATTTCCTATTGATTGTCCCAGAATTTCAAAAAAATGGCAGTATGAGTTGTGAATTCTTGAAGGTATATTAAGAACTCTCCTTCTATTACTTTTAATCCATTTTTTCTTCTTTATAGCTTCTACAAACTTCTGGTGATCTTCAAATAAAATCATCACACTCTTACCTCTAAGAGTATCTCATCCAAACTTCCAATTTCATCAACCTTCCTTGACTCAGTCAATTCTAAATTTATATACAGTATTATCTCATCTTGTAGGTGTGTATCTCTTGTCACCATTTTAATGCCTCTTCCTACCAATCACACTAAGAAATTATCTTCTTATGGGAAATTTTATTTATCATGCTAGGATAGGGTCTACCAGAGATGAAATCAATCTATATCTCCCTTAACCAACACTCTACACAACTTTGGTGGTATCTCAGTCCACTCTTATGCACAGTCTCAATTTGGGTCCTTTAGCATATTAGATTTACCTGTTCTTTTTCATTAAAGGGTTTCAAAAATACACAATAAATTATCATCTCCAAATAGTTAGGTACAATTCCATTTCCTTGCACACACATTTCTTGACTTCTAGGCTAGACTCAACTTGTCACAAATTTAACTCAAGCATCAATTTCATCCCACCAGTTCCTAACTTCCCTAATACCATGTTTCTTGGCTCATTTATGAATATAGACTTATACAATTATCTAGATAGAGTAAGGCACCCCATTAAGCTTATTTTATCATCATAAATATGCCTACAAAATTTTAGTACTCAATTCCTTTCTCAACTCCTTTTGTCCCTCCTTTCCAATTGTTCCTTCTTAAATAAAATGTGTAATGTTATTAAGCCCCAACTGTGAACTGTATTTACCTTTAGATGAATATAATACTTCATAATTTTATCTTCTTGGATACACACACTCTAGCTTACAACTTGTAGACTTGATGCTAATCACAACCCTCATATGCACATACTTTTAATGATTGATCTAGAGATTTTCTCAAAGACTTATTATGTACAACACCAAACTAAGAATTCATTCTTATTGAATAGTTTTGGAGGAAATCAACTGCACTTGATCATCCTCTTGTTTCACTTGATAGAACACTTCCTTAAGGATAATAGAGGTTGTAATGAAAAATGTTGATAAGGATAATAAGTCTATTTGACCACTTTCTTAGCAAACCATCACTTAACAAGACACTACTTACACTTACATCACTCTTTGCATTGTGTGAGAATTTTAAAGATCTCTTAAAAATTTTACACCTAACTTAACAAAAGGTGGATAGAACTTATACCTTCTACCCCTAAAAATATTATAAGCACAGTCATCTATTGACACACTATAAAGCATAAGAACACTTTGTCAACAACTCATAAGGAAACTTTCCTTACTTGGAGACATTATTCGTAGCACTATGAGGAAAAATATAGGCCATGAAATCTATTGATACAACACCCTTTTCTTGACTTCGCATAATGCACTCAAGAGGTTCAAAAAGTGTTATACTTCTAACATGAAGCAAGACAAAACTTTCCTAGGAACTTACATACCTTAACAACCTTGATGGAAACTCTATCCAACAAAAACTGTTAGCAAATTTGATGAGCACATAATAAAGCTTCTTTCACTAAGCTGAGATATGATTGATTTTATTTTAATACTCATTGGTGATTGACTTGACTAATTGAATTCTTGATAAGCACACATGCTTCATCTCACACACGTGTTCCAACATTGATTGAGGAAGAAATCCCTTATTCTTTGCATCGGAATTGTCTTCCTTCTTCTTTCCTTTTCCACCACCTATTGTATTCTTGATGTTACTTTCTTCTTATATGAATGTTTTAGGATTTTTTGTCTCTTCAACATCTTCCATTGTTGCCTTGTTGTCATTCTTTACTTTCTCAACTTATGAATGTGCTTCCTTGATATTGTATATCCATTTTATGCTATTCTTTTTAGAAACCACTTTAGGCATTGTTACTTTTGTCTCATTTATAGGATTTTTCTTCTTAACTTGTATTTTGAAATCACACTAATTATTATTATATCTGGGAGACTTATGGTCGTAACTTGTGAAGTGACCTTGTTTATGAAAATTGAAACATACAACATAGTTCTTGCTCCTTGATTCTTCTTTTTTCCAATACCAACTAGTTAGTTCTTCTAAGTAATGTCTTGCAACTTGCCCTTTTTATTGGAAATTGAAACACACTACATTCCTATCATATTCATTTTTACAGTTTCTTCATGGGTATTCTCTATCAAAGTTCTTTAAGTAGTTCTTATCTCTATGTCCAAAACCATAACATAAATAACAATATCCATTAAAATTTCTTTCATACCTAAAATCATTAGGTTATATAATAGGTTTAGGCCTTCTTGAATTTTTCCTCTTACTTGTCCTCATGTTTGAATTTCCACTTGAACCAGATTTTTCATATTCATCCTTCTTTACATGATCTTTAATGAAGCCTAGTCCAATTTTGTCATTTGTTGCCTTATGTTTTTCCATCATTTCATTTACAGCCTTAGAAATCTTTTCTAATTTTACATACATCTACATCCTTTATTTTTCTTCCTTTAATTTAGCTCTCAAGAATATTATCTCTTCTTCATGTCTCATGCAGGTGTCTTCTTTAACATGTAGAGATTTTGACATTGTTTCAACCTGGGATTTCAACTCTGTATTGGTTTTGAGATGCTATTTTTCTTTGTCTCTGAGAGATGATGAAACCAGATCCAATTGTGCCTAAATATATTTGGTTCCCTCTTCATCTTCCTCCTTTTTCCTCTCCTCAATAATTTTTATCTTATCTTCATACTCTTTCAACTTGATCTTCAATTTATGTTCTTTTTCCTTTAATGTTTCAGTTCATCTAGAGCACTAATCAGTTCTACTTCAATATTTACCTCTTCTTCCTCTTCATTTGATATTTCATCCTCACTAACATATTTGTCTCTTTACTTGGTGCTAGGATTTTCTTCAATAACCATGCTTGTGATTCTGGAAGGAAGTAATCCATGATGTTAGAGTTGATTCCAGAGTACCATGTTTTGATACCAATTGTTAGAAAATTGGACACTAAGAGGGGGGTGAATCAGTGTTTTATTCAAATTTTCATATGTTTCTACTTCACAAAATTTGTCAAGAAAATTGTGTGAAACCATACACAAGAAAATGAAAGAGAGACAGTACACAGTGTTTTAGGTGGGAAACCCAAAATGGGATAAAACCCACAAAAATCAAAGAACTACCTTTGGAAAAAATTTCCTATGTGTTATAATGATTTCAAGTTTAGAAACAACTCAAATTTATGAGGCTAAAACCCTAAGAATACAATCAACCTACAACTTAAATATGGAAGATATAACCCCCAAATTAATTCAGTCAGCAACCACTGACCTTCTACAACCTACAACCTGCAAGGAAGCTACAACTCCTTGACTATACTAAGATACAACTCAGTGTGTATACACATTTTGTTCACTCTTCATTTTGGATGCAATACATCTGATTGTGACTCTAAATTTGTAATTTGACCTTCTTAAATTACCTGTAATTTTATTAAGACTTCTACTCTCTATCCACCTGTTATCTTACTATTTGATGCATTCGCCTACTCTTCTTGAATTTTTATCTCAAATTCATGTTTGATCCTCAAGATTAAACAATAACACATACTCATAGAGGTCATTGTAATAACTGCATTCTTCAAATCCCTCCAAAACATATTGTCTCAGTTTGAAAAACAATATTATATCCCCCACTGTAATCTTTGAATTGGATTGGTTCACTCACGTCATTCTATTGCACATTTTCACACACATGTGGCATTTCATGTTTGACAGTCATATATTCTCTCACAATATTCTCTATATTATTCAATTTACTCTAACAAAAAATCTCTTTTCATCATGAATTTTTAACTATCTTACTTTTTTTAACACATTTTTTCTCCATTTCCTAGAGCTCATCAAACAAAGAGACCTTACACATTCAACTTCTTTTCATTTTCTAAAAATATCACGCATTTTGACTTCTTCATGTCACTTGAGTTTGAATTTCCTCTTCAACTCCTTCAAAAAATTGTCTCATACTAGAGCTAGGACATCAAACCCACTCCTCACACTTTATCTTTTGGTCTTTCATTTGTATTTGATCAAGTATGAACACTTCACCTTCCCATATTTTATATCTTTGAGAAATAATGGATTGTTAACAACTTATAACTAACTAAGACCTTTTAATTTCTTCAAGAAACTTGTTCTCTTCATACGAAGATGACTCATGATTCTCCAAATTCACAAGGAGACCAAACAATGGTCTAGAATTCCAAACAACATGACTAAGTTGCTAAGATCCATACTAGCCTGGATGATCATTCAAGTAATCGAATACTAAGACATGTGTCAAAGGTCTTTAGATGCTCCAACAGGTACACTTTCACAGTCTTGAAGCCTTGAAGACTTAAACTTTGCAAGCTAACTGTTAATGACATAGAGCATTGTGATCATGCCTCTAAAAAATTCTCTGTCACAAAATTTCACTTCTTTAAAAAAATATCTGAACAAAAAAAAGCAAGACATGGTCATTTTATAATGTTTAAAGGCTTTGTATATCCGTCTCAAAATCCAAACATGAAGTAATTTGCATTAAAAAACACAAAATTGACCTTGCATAGTTTCACAAAATCTTGAGCAGACTGTCACAAAATTCTCACTAATTTCTTAATGAAATAGAAAAATTATTTTTTCATTATGCTCGTGTCATGCCTATAGATATTTATTCAAATTTTTAGAGATTTTTATTGGTGTAGAACTTAGTTTCCCCTAAAACCCTAGTTTCAAGGTATATCTTACATTAGACACCTGAGAGAAAGTTTTTATTGTTTCTTAGCTCATTTTTGGCTTTTCTTTGATACAAATAATTACAAAATGGTCTATATATCTGGTAGATATCCCAATAATTCTTGTTTGGCCTTTAATGCCCTTCTACCCTCTCATAATTGAAAATTCCTTTGGATTCATACTTGATCTATCAGGTTTCCTAAGAATAAAACCCTAGCTTGTAACTTGACTTCTTGTTCCTTTGAATTTTCCACTTTTTTAGCAAAAATCCCTAGGTTTTCACTTATATGGAGGAACTCGTACCTATTTCCAAACCCTTTTATGCATTAAGTGGTAGAATCTAGTCAAGATTTAGAAGTAAATTCTCATTTTCTCAAAATTGTGACAATATGCACAAACCCAGTTCTTCAATGTAACCTAGCTTGTACAAATTGAGAATAGATTTTGTCACCTAGATCATACTTGTGAGAGGAAAATTCCTATGGACACTTTAGTGTGTTGAATTAATTCACGATTGATGCAGACATATCATTAAAAGAGGACATATTGAGTCTTAAATGACTCTCACAAGAAATATCACATAACAACCTAAGTTTGAGGAGGTTTTTCCATAAATATTGTATTTCATGGTCATTTTGTGTGAGGAGGATTTCAAAAAAAAAAAAACTCTTTCCAGCATCTTGAATGTAGGTTTGCAGGAATGAATTGGTAAGTCATCTTAGAATTCATACATTATTGACATTCCTACATAGAACAATCAAGTAACAATATATATTGTACTTACATAATTCTTAAACAAATTGACTTGAAGCATCAACATATTGTCTAGGACATGTTTCATGATATTCCATTCATATATCAAATTTTTATCCTACTTATTCACACAAACTCTTTCTTTAACCATAATGAGAAAGGTTGAAGCTGAAAGTCCTACTTTTGAAGAACTAAGACACCTTTGTACCATATATTTAGCCAAGAAGAGTAAAAATAATGACTATTTTGATTTAAAAGGAGTATTCACCACTTTTGAATATTTTCATGTTGGGACCCTGATATAGCTTCCAAATCTTAAGGGTGTGTAAACACGCGTGGAACCAATGAAGTGCGTAAGTTAAGGCACGCATGGTAGTATTCAAAAGTCTTCTTGGAGAACCCAAGGCATGCACACCACGTGAAGAACAATTCAGGACTTAGCCATTTTTGGCCTTTTGGGTAGGACACATGAAGAACGTGTTCTATTTGGATAAGGTTCCAGCCTGGTGACAAGGTGTCTTAGAAGGAATATACCTTGTGATAGAAAGATCCAAAAAGTTAATCATGACATGGAGGGGCATGCACCTGGGGCGACCCACACCTTGACACTTGGGGCCAGATCTGAGGCTATAGAGAAGTTTGTTAGAGCTCAAAATCCTATTTATACGTGCACCCTTGGCAAAGAAAAGGGATAGAAGGGAGGTAGTAGAGCTCTGCAGAATTACTGTGAGAACTATGGGATGAAAATAGGTATTGGATTCTAGTAAGGATGTAATGGGGAAATGGGGAATTTAATTTTTGTTTGGTGAGAATACATGTATGGATCCACACATGGTGCATGACTATGGTCTGCCTTCTGTAATTTTTTATAAGTAATACTATGAATGAATGTGATAAGGTTGCCATGACAAATGTTTTAAGACTCTTTCTTTGTATTACCTACATATTTATATTGTACTTTTGTCCTTGTATAATCATGAATCTTATTTGAATGCTATGTATAATGATCGGTTTACAACTTCCTAGATCTATTACTTCTATTGCGCGCTTTTCTTTTATTATGACTGAAAGGGTATAGAAGCCATTCTAAGCTCTATAGATTTTTCATGTCTTTTAAATCACTAATTCAAGATCATGAGCATGCCTTCCACTGAACTCACATAAAAGAGAGACTCGGCTCCCTCTCACATGCCTCGGGTGAGCGCCCAATGCCCGCTGGCTGATAGGCTAGCGTGCATGAGGTTCCCTTGTTCTTAGTGGGGTGCAAAAATGACTACATCTTGGTTCCATTTCCGGGACCTATTTTCAAAGTTATAGTGGAACATGGCATACATCATGATCTATGTAAAAAGTGATGGCAGAGCACTTAACACTTGAAGGTGTTGAAGATTAGTTTAAAAGCACAGAGGATGAATTTGCTCAGAGATTTAGTACTAGATCTAGGTTTGATACGCGAAGATGGGTGGAAGAAACTCTTTATCATGAGTTATATGAAACCTTCTTTTGTTGTTTCCCAATAGAGTTATTTGAATGGCTCTCTCTTATACATCTAGATTAGGGTGGCATTATAAATCACACCCTTGGACCCAAGAAACACATCAGAACTTGCAAGATGCTGATCTAACGTGGACCCATGTTATAGATCAATGGTGGAAGGGAGTATTAACTAGTTATACCCTAGAATACGCCATCTCCATGTATTCCTATCTAGAAGTTGCTGAGTTTGAGTTCTTGTGAGAGCCCAGGGGATCATTTCTACGTGTTATTCCCCTTGCAATCAAAATCTTGATGGTAACCATGGGTTTAGAGGCATTTCCTATAGCTGGCTAAACCACCCTGAGCACTTGGCAAGGAAGCCAGGTTGGGGAAGAATGGCTAATGTAATGACTGAACAGGAAAGGGAGGAGAGACGGATCAAGTATAATGAAATGCGTGAAAAGGAGATCGATAGATAGCAGGGGATTACAAGTGGGTTATGGAGCTAGACTTGGTGGAAAGGAGTTGAGGTTCACGCAAAGGATGTGGAACCCACATAATCTGTGGTACCCCATCTTGGTAAGTGCAGGAGAGAAAACCTTGCGGCTTCTGATGAGAGTCCATCGCGTAGAGAAAGAAGAGTCATTCTCACGCATCTAACCCTACCTAGCGACCAAACCTTAGCACTTGGTTTGTTCGAATGAGGGAAAAATACAGTTGATCCATTTGATTTTAATGAAAGCAACTGATTGGCACCTAGAAGATACAACTTCTCATTTGGGACTTCTATGGCATCACACACTATTCTGGTATTTGGTGGAATGTTTGGATAAGGCATGTATATAGCTAGTTTTGGAAGTGCATTAGGAAGTGGTACTAGTTCACAAACTGTAGGCACATAATTTAGTGGAACGACGGGAGCATTTGGCATGACAAACACAGGCCCTATACCTAACATAAGAGGATATGGCGGTGGAAGTGGTGGAGCTGGTGGCTCAGGATCTAGTGGATCCGGAAAAGGAGGAAACACCGAAGGAAACCAAGGAACTGGATCAAGAGGGCAAGGACCTCAGCCACCTCCTCAAGTATTTTTCAAGATGTCTCTACACTTACCAGATTACAGTGGGATAGAATAGGCCACGGAGCATGTGCATAAGTGTGAGCTGCTATGGCACGCGAAGGGAATCATGACCCAGGATCAAAAGGGACTAGTCAGGTTGATTTCAGGCATCCAGTGTGATTGACCATGGAAACCATGCCGAGAGAGGAATCTCCAGAGAAGGCTGGTGCCACAAGTGCAGTGTAGGCAAGCTAATGGTATACAGAAAGTATAAAACGATACCCTTGAACATCTAAACAAAGAGAGGTGCCATTGTGGATTATTTCACCAGAAAATGTGCTGAGAAATGCATTCTTGAAGAGAGGCAAGAAGAAGACAAGCAAAAACGAGAGAGTGGCAACAAAACACGTCTTCACATACCTTACAAGTTCGAACTCCATTTTCAACCCTAGAAAGAAAAGAAGGGAGGGCCGAGAAAAAGAATGCATTAGCTCTATATAGGAAGAATCAGAGAAATTCAAACTCCAACCACCTCTAGGTTGCATTTAATTTGCAGGGAATGGCAAAGAGGTTGCATGTGGGAGCATCACTGCTTATTATTTCACCATTTTTTCTTCAAACTACTGCTTGATTGTCTCACAAATTATCCGTTATGAACGTGTAAATCCACCCTCTGAAGATTTAGGACACGGAATAGGCAAAACAACAATACTCAGTGGTCTTTTGCAGAGGGCGGGCTGTGATCACGTGCACGACCCTCGGTTCGAAAATTCACCCTTTGACTTTTCTGACCTTTACTCTATGGATTTATCTCATAAAACTTCCGCTTCATCCATTCATCCTGGATGTAACCGCAAATGAAGCATTGGAAGGTCTTTTTGTCCCGGACTCCCATTTTGACCTTTTGCAATTTTGACCGGTTCGGCCGGTTCAGGTATTTCTGTTGGCTAGTGTTCACATTTCTCCATTTGGTGCCCCCTTATTCTCTCTCAGCCCATTTATGGAAATGGCTTATTTCGATTTTGTCCCATTTGCCATTGGCTGGAATTAGCCGAATTTTCCTGGAGAAACTTATCTACCACCAGGGGAGTAGAAAAAATCTCCAGAGATTTTGGCCCCGAATCAATCAATTTTTCTGGGACCTGAGAATCTGGTGCATATCGATTGTAACGTTTGTGAGACCTTGCAAGGATGCGTGCATATTTGGTATAGAAAGTATGACCCTCATCAACTATTTTGGATTATACCATGCTAAGAAATGCATTCTTGGTGGAATTCCACATACCTGAGTTTGAACAGAAGAGCATTAGCTCTCTCAAAGAAATCTAGGGCAGAGAGCATGGGAATATGATGCGCATGTCTATTGTGCCTTATGACATCACACCTTCACAACATACTCAGTAAAGGGTTGATCACACCCTTTAGAGGGAATATCTCATAAAAACATTCATGGACCCGCGTGAAGGTTGGAAGCCTTTATGAGGCAGTTGGGAGTGTTGAAACTGGTGTTAGCCCATTTAGGAGGCTTCTGCCATGGCTAATGGAGAAATTATCTACAGTTCACATGTGATGCATCCACACAAAGGATAATTAATGGTGTCTCAGAAGGCGGTGCGTGCCATAGTTAAATTGTGAAATATGTGACGAGGACCATGATGCAAGTAGGTTCCCCTTGCTACAGCCACCACAAAAACATGATTGTAAGATATATACCTCAACCACACGTGACACCAAGCATTGTAGATTGATTGACCAGATTCATGAGGCAATTGATCTTCGTGTGCGCCAGACTAGCATTGCCAGCATTTCCAAAGGAGATGAATGTCGGTATGAAGAGCACAAAGATGGAGATGTGTGTGGAAGAGGGTTTCGTAGAGGATTTTTTGGTCATGGTAACCATGGAGGAAGAAGTGATTTCCCACGTGGAGCATGGTTTAATTGTGGAACCACGGACCATTATAAGCGTGAATGTCCAGATCTTCTACAATGCTCCTAGTGTCAAAAAAAACATAAGTACGAAGAGTGCCCAGAGTTATACGAACATATGAGTCAGCAGTATTGGAAGGATAAGGGCACTTTCATGGTGAGTATTAAGAAGGATGACGTGTAATGGATTCCGCGAGTAATACATGAATCAGAACTAGAGCCTATTATGGTAACAACAAGGGTGGAATCTGCATGTGCAAGGGAAGCACCTAGGAAGGTTTCAAGACAAAAGTAGTACATGGGAAGTATCCAAACCCGGCTCACAAGAAAGAATTCTACCAAGAAATCATGGATGTAATTCAAAGTTTACAAGGGGAGATCCAATGCTTAAAAGAGCAGACTAGAAAGGATGAGCAAAGAAGAATCGTAAAAGTGCCAAAGGGTGACTTGGATGAGGTTAAGGAGGTGTGTAAACTACTGAGCTAGGAGAGGAGCATGGTTGAGGGAAAAGCTACCACATGTCAGGGAAGAACACGAAAGGAAAATCCTGTATGCAAACCTCCCACCTCACAACCTTGATTATGACAAAGAGATTACCCTAAATGCAATAGTGGATGGATGGTTGCTTAGCAACATCCTCATTAACACAGGCGCGGAGGTTAATGTTCTCACTCTGGATGCCTGGCATCAAATGGGAAGACCTACATTACAGCCATCTTCAAATGTGTTGTATATGGAAAATAAGACAAAGGAAATTCCCATAGTTGTATTGAAGGATGCGACCATTACCATTCAGGGGACTAAGTTCATTGGAGATTTTGAAGTCTTGGCACTTGCTGAGGCAGATAACTTCCCAGCGTTACTTGGGCACCCGTGGTGTTATAAGAATAATTCAGATCTCCGGTTGAACAAGGGGTACATAAGCTTTGAAAACAAGGAAGATCTGGTAGTTATACCACTGGTTGATGGGAAGTCCACCCCCTATACTGAACCCCTTGGGGAGGAAGTCCTGGACAGAATATATGTGTGCTCCATAAGAGATCCAGAGACCATCCACTTTGATGATGTTAAATCTGTCAGTGATACTACTAGTATAGCATGTGATAATTGGGTGCATGGGACTTATGAATTGATTGGGTGACATCTGAAAGGATCAGTAACCAAGGTAACCATGGCACGTACATTTTGGCACCTGGGAGGAAAGGCAATAACCAAGTATTCTGGGGATGCATACCCTGAGGTATTTTTGAGAGAGATGGAAGCTCACTGGAGGGAGGAAGAGCGATGAAGTATGCTAGGTTATGTTTTGATAGGCACAACAACAAGGTGGTGGGCTGCGCATAGTGAAAACTTGTTGGAATGGCACGAAGTTAGAATTGCGCTCACTGTCTAATTCTCAAGAAGCAACATACCCACCGCTATCAAAGATTATAATGGCAATGGACCCACCTCTTCCTACATCCAGGCATGTGAGAGGGTCTAGGGAGAAGGTGTGAAATATTTACCACCCTCCCTTTGGGTGCACAAGTTGTATTCGACACTACAAGGTTGTGCGCGTGCTTGGTATATCCATTCTAAAACACACCGCCAAATGGGAAATTGGCAGGAATTAGTGGCTGACTTGGTTCACACATTCGAGTACCAAAGTACCAAGCAACTAGTTGATGAGGCATTGTAGACTATCAAGCACCTCACTCTAGGGGATTGTGCCATGGCAGAAGATAGGTTAGTAAACTTACTTAGTGGGCCTAGCTTAGAAGCACGGTTCGAAGAGGAGGAACCAGAAGACATACAATTCAAGCGTGCATGTGCTGAAAAGGAGAAAGGAAAGATGGTATACGTTGTTGATGGAGAGGAGATGGAAATCCTGAATGTCAACCATTCGGTTGGGGCATGTGAAGTAGTTGACAGTGTGGATGCATGTGCACACGCATATCATGAACCACTCAAAACCAAGAAAGTTAACATCGGCTTGAAAGAGGAGCCCAAGGAAGCTATCATTGGGGACTACTAGTCGAACAAGAGAGTATCAAATATCATCGATCTCTTGCGTGAATTTGAGGATTTATTTCTGCATGGATACCATGAGTTGAAAGGCATCCACCATTCATTGGGGAAATGTGGGTAAAGTTGAGAGATGGTGCACGCCTAGACAGGAAGAGGCCTTACAAGATGAATCCCAACATGTGCATAAGGGTTAAAGAAGAGCTAGACAAGATGATAGCATCTGGTATCATTGAGTTTGTGGAGGAATCATAGTGGATAATTCCAATGGTGATCAGCATAAAGAAGGATGGGTGGATTAGGATATGTGTGGATTACATGGAATTAAATGTTGTTTGTATCATAGATCCTTTTCCCACCCCCTTTACTGAAGAGATTTTGGAAGGAGTTATTGGGTGCGAGGTCTATTCCTTTATGGATGGATTCTTGGGATATCACCAAGTAAGGATTGCCAAGGAAGACCAAGAAAAGAAAACTTTCGCCACCGAGTGTAGAAGCTTTTCATACACAGTCATGCCCTTTGGGTTGAAGAATTCAGAATGCCGCCATTGTATTTTTGCGCATAGTGGTATAAGCATTTAAGGACTTCATCCACAAGTTCCTTTAGGTATATTTGGATGATTAGACAGTGTATGGATTGGTAAGGGACCATTGTGATAACTTGAGGTTGATGTTTGAAAGATGTCAGCAGTTGAGGATCTCCCTCAACATCAAGAAATGTATCTTTGTAACTCCTTTTGGAACATTATTGGGACATATCATATGCAAAGAGGGATTATTGGTGGATCTCGCGAAAGTTGTAGTTACTGTAGGGTTAGGGGAGCCTACCATCCAAAGCGCAGTGTGCATATTTCTTGGACACACTAGGTACTACAGAAAGTTCATTAAGGGATACGCCAAGATCACCACACCTTTATAAATATTGCTCAGACACAAGAGTGCCTTTTAGTGGGGACAGGCGCAATAGAGGGCATTTGACACTCTAAAAGAAAGGCTTATCACTGCACCGATTCTATGATTCCCATCCTGGGATAAACCTTTCCATGTCCACATGGATGCCTCTGGTATGGCAATGGGAGCCATTCTTGTTCAACCGAGAGAGGGGATTATTGATCATCCCTTGTGTTTTACAAGTAGAAAGTTGACACCAGCAGAGAAGAATTATACAATGACCAAGCACGAGGCATTGTTAATGATCTACGCACTCCACAAATTCAGACAATATCTGTTGTCAACTCCCTTCATATTTTACACTGACCATATGGCCTTGAAGTATCTAGTAAACAAATTAGTGTTGCAAGGGTGCATATGCCGTTGGGTACTTTTATTTCAGGAATTCAAATTCAAAGTGGTGGTAAAACTAGGAAAGAAAAATTGTGGGCTAGATCATTTATCAAGGATTGATTCGGGAGAGGATAAGCAGAGTATCGAGGAATCCATGTCAGATGCACAACTATTTAGGTTGCGACGCATGCCCTCAGAACTAGAGGACATTGTTGTTTTTCTCAAAGAAGGTGTGGCGCCCAAAGGGATGAATGCTCTAGAAAGGAAAAGGTTAGCCATATGCACCATGCCCTTCATGTTGATTAATGGGGATTTGTATAATATGGGCCGCGATGAGGTTTTGTGCCAGTGTGTATTAGAACATGAATGCATAGCTATATTAGAAGAAGCCCACGGTGGGATTGCTGGAGGACACTATGTAGGGAATGCAACCTTGCGTAAGATCCTAGTCGCTGGACTATGGTGGGAGATGATTCACCAAGATTATATTGAGTTTTGAAAGGCTTGTGACCACTTCCAGTGCCTCAAAAAACTTGGAAGAAGGGATGAGATGCCCTTACGCCCCATCGCTAGTGCAGAACCTTTTTAGAAATGGGCAATAGATTTTTTCAGACCAATCTCACCAGCTGCGCAAAGGACTAACTAGTGGTATATAATTACCTGTACTGATTATTTGACAAGGTGGGCTGAGGCTGCACCCACTAAGGATTATACCATAGCCATGGCTACTAGATTTTTATGGGAGAAAATTATCAGCAGGTATGGGTGCCCATTAAGTTTAACAAGTGATAGGGGCACTCACTTCTTAAATGAAACAATTAGGATTCTATTGGTAGAATTCATGGTAGCCCATCACAAGACTACCCCTTATCACCCTCAGGAAAATGGGACTGCAAAGGCTTTTACAAAAATCCTTAGTCACACATTGACTAAGATATGTGATGTGAGTAGGCAAGATTGGGATGACAAAGTATCAGCAGTTCTTTGGGCATAAAAACAATGTATAAAAGGTTGAACAACGCCACACCATTTCAAATGGTATTTAGCACGGAAGCATTTTTTCTAGTGGAATTCATGTTACCATCTCTACATATAGGGCACGCACGAGGGTTGGATGATGAACAAATGCTAGAAGAGAGAATAGATGAGTTGATGAAGTTGGATGAAAGGTTATCGCTTGCAAGATAGAGCCAAACAACTGAAAAAACTAAGAAAAAGGCATGGCATGACCACCACATTAAGAACAAACAGTTTAAGGTTGGCCAAATGGTATTGCTATATGATTCAAAATTTCTACACCATCCTGGAAAGTTGAAGGTGCATTGGTTGGGTCCTTATGTAATTTCATACATCCTTGATTCGGGTGCGTGCCAGTTATAAGTGCTAGATGGAACAAAATTACCTGGACACTTCAATAGGACTAGGTTGAAGCCCTACTATAAATAATGCTTCTTGGTGTTTGTAAATAAGGTAGTTCTGCTAGTTAGTTTAGCATTTCCTTTTATTCTTTTCCTTTCTTGTTTTTCCCTTTCACATTGTTGTCTTGTTTTGTGCCATGGGTGTAACCTTATTACTTTTTGACTTATGAATGCGTAGAGGACCGCACATCATTTTAGTGTGGGGTGAGGTGATAAAAAGAGAAGCATGAAGTTATTCTACAAGAGGATTGGGTTGGTAGACCATTCGAAGTGGCCCCATTGAAAAGATGGATTAGGAGAAAAGAAGGCAAATGGGTGGCAAAATAAGGCTACATGGGAAATCTACGTACAAGGAGAAAAAGTGCAAAAACATGAGGTAGGTGAAAGCAAGAATCATGAGGATGGAAGAGGTTCCTTTGGTGCTAGTAACATGTGTGCAAGAGTCTTCTATCAAGATGGATTGTCTGTGCGCCAAAAGGTTGGAAAAATTTTCGTACAAGGATTGGGTGCGGGTGAAAAACTATTCGCACAAGGATTAGGTGCACAAGGAAAAGTGCTGAAGTCAAGTTTGTTTGAAAAATGCCACATTAAATATTGTCATACGGTGGTAGGTAGCCTAACCTTTAATGCATAAAAGAGAGAAAAGCTATAAATACAAGGATGGCCAGTTCATTATTTTACTTTTTGAAAACAAGGAGAACAATTTTCTTTCAACAGCTAGGGTTTCGAGAGCTAACTCGTGCGAAGGGAAATCTCAAAAAGTAATTCACAATCAATCTGCTAGATCTACAAACTGGAGTAGAAGTGATTCACAGGTGTGAGGAATGTTGTGAAAGAACGTCGTGATCGAAGGAGGAAAATCAGAAATTAGGGTTTGTACTCTAGGGCATGGGGCGCATGAGGAAAACTCTCAAATAACTCAAAAGTAACCAGGGAATGAAAGAAAAGGGTAAAATGACGGCCACAAAACCAATTGATAAGCCTGTAATACAATCTAAGAAGGGAAAGGGTAAGGGAAAAGGAAAGAAGAAAGAAGAAGAAATCCCTTTGGATACCAATGAGGAATGGTACTCAGAGATGCAATACCTGGATGGGTTTTTGCTAGGACAAGAGTGGGAGTCCCATATCAGATAGATGACTATAATCAATTACAATCACTGGTCAAGTATAATTGTGAAGGAAATGGCATTGGAGCTAGTGCACCCCACAAAATAATGAGCACCTGACGGGATGTCGATCTACAATGACGTAGTCAAGGTGAAAATGGAGAAGGCAGGGCTTCTCTAGTTTTACAAATTGCCATACTTTGGGAAGCCTGAGTGCCTATACCAATGGTTAATGACATGCATGCATGAAGATTTCTTCTGATTTGTAAGACTCAGAATGCACATAACTCCCTAGTTAATCTCACACTTTACAGGCCTAAGTTGTAAAGGGGACGTGATCATAGATGACCTTTAGGATGAGGAGGAAATTAAAGAAATCATTGCATCCCAAGATTATAACAAGGGATCAAGGTACTATGACATCGTGGATATCAATGATCCGGTGATGAAAAGGGCCACACACCTCGTTTCAAAGCTGAATGGGCAAGAGAGGTGGACCCAGGTGAGCAAGCCCTAGTTGAATGTCTACAAAAAGGTCATGGAGGGCACCATATACAACATCTCCCAGTACATAGTAGATGAGATCATAAGCAGTGTGGAGAATGGAGGGAAGATATTATTTGGGAAAATTCTATTAACCATTGTGTTCTCAAAGATTAGGGTGTCTGATGCATCTAATAAGTTCGTATAGGAGTACCCCGATGAAGAACCTTTGCCCACAGACAGGTTCCAGAAGTATACTTGTGATTCAATGATAGGGGTTCACAAGGCGCGCTTGGATAAATGGTAAATGTGCCTCAGGAACGCATTTGAGGCTGAATGGAAAATTCCTGAACAACTCCCCATGGCGATTGAAGGTGAAGTAGAGTTTTTTGTATACCAGCACTTCTGTATTGGTAGATTCATCTTGGTGGATGGTAGTTGGAGTCCCTGGTACAAACTCCCCTTCTCATTTACTGCCCAATTCTTCCAAGCAGGGGTAAACAGATACAAGGAGTCGAAGAAATTAAGACTTGACCTATCCACCCTTGATAGTGAATACAGGGAAATGAGAAAAAATCTGGTCTACCCAAGGAAGCGTGCATACATTGAAAGGTACATGTCACAGGATGTGCACATTGTAAGGCCCATGACCTTACCCATTGCTGAGAGCACTGCTTCTAGGATCTACCTACACATAAGGCCAAAGTTTGAAAAGGGCGCGCACTTGGATAACAAGATATCCATTCTAGGTGACCCCATGGGAAGAAAGAAGCCCGTGCCAAAGTGCAAGGAGAGGGCAGAAGAAGAAGAACAAAGGGTAGTGGAGAGGCAGAATGTAGGTACCGTAGGGCCGAGTACCTACGTCAAAAATAAGAGAAGAACGATGGTAAGGGAGAAGACCCCAGAGCCTGAGAATCCACCATCCCTTGAAGGACCTTTAGATGAAGAGAAGATAGCATCCCCGACTCTGGAGTTTTCTGTAGGGGAAGAAGAACAAGGAATGGAGGAATAAGGGTCTGAAGATGCAGACGACCCAAACGCCTATCTAGGAAAAAAGGATGATGTTGAAGGGGAAGATTTGGAGGTGGATCAAGAGCCAATTTATTTCCATGACTCAGAGGGAGGGGAAGCTAAGGATACAAATTATGCCTTATCTTTGTAAGGAGGAAGGGCACCCAAAGGGAGGAAGGCACGTGCAATGAAGAGAGGAGTGAAGGAGCTAGTACCAAGGAGCCATGTGTGCCCAAGCTCACTCAAGAGGAGGTGAATGAAAAGGAAACAAGGGAGGTAGAGAATATTATTGATGCCTTGGTCAATGAGGAGTTGGGGTGCAGCACAGAGCTCATGCTCGATGAGTTCAAGAAATAAAAAAGGGAGAAGAGTGGAAGTAGCACAAAAGGCCCAACTCTTTCGGTAACTGTTCCCAAGGGCGTGCACATGGGAAGTAAATGCGTGGAAGGAGGAAGAACGATGATGGGTTACATTGATGACCCCAAAAAAGTTTTACGTGCATGTTTCCAAAGTACTGTGCCCACCAAGGAGCTCACTGCCATGGATTCCTTTAACCCTAAGGGTGGATACCCGTGAACGAGGAAGATGCTATCATGGGCATTCGACTCCCACCTCGATGAGCCTGAATTTGAGATAAACCAAGGAGCGTTATTGAAGCTGTCTAAAGGAAAGGGGGACAACCCCATTGTAAACACATAGCAACTATCAGATGAGCAAGTGTGCAACACGCTCAACAAATTCTCCGTGGAAATCGAGGCTAGGCTCTTCGGCAGGAATGACAGGGTTAGAGTCTTGGAGGACCTGTTGGAGAAGTGGAAGGAAGAAGTGGTGAAGCTAACGAAGGATCTCAGCCTTGAGAAATTAATCAGCGCTCAACTGTAGAGGAAGCTTCAGGAGGAAAATTCCATGGTACGTGAAGTTTCCTAGAAGGTGGAGCTCATCTCCCAATCGATTATCATGAAGCACCCAGACCTTAACCCTCCCGCGCAAAAGTATAGATCCTCCCTGGAATGTCTAGAGGACTTAACTTGGATCCTCACCATGAGAGGCAGCCAATGGCATTAGAGTCAGTAGAAGAGGTAGAGGCATGCTTGGAGAAAGAAGACAAGTTGAAGGTTGTCATGCTCATGCCCGAATACAACAAGGTGCTCGCCGATGTAAGAACAGCTACACAAATCATGGGGGTTACTTACGACCATTACGTAGATCAAGACAAAATGACAAGCATACTGCTTGCCAACGACGAAGCTGAGCTAAAGGAATTTAGAGAGAAGAATAAGGGAAATAAATCTGAGTGGGAAAGGATCATAGCTGAAGTAGAAAATAAATTTGAAGCCATTGAGAACTAGTGAGTCTCAATCAAAACCCGGCTAAAAGAGCTCTATAAGGTCATCACAAGGAAGATGGATGGCCTGGAAGATCACGCTAAATAATTGGAGACTATGGTGGAAACCATTACCACACAAGGGGAAGAGATAACCTTTGATGAGGTGAGCACCTTCGTTCAGGAGGAAGTCAGCACTTGGAGTACACTAGAGGCCGACCTCCAGCAAAATTTTCCCCTTCTTCTTCTTTAGGAAATTTTCCCCCTATTCTTTCTCTTCCCCATTCTTTATTCTCCCCCCCCCCCCCCATTATTTTCCAAGGCAAGGCATTTCTTTCTTTTTGTAATGCATTCTTTGAGAAGGTTCCTGAGGGCAGAGAATAGGTGAAGTGTGGGGTAATGTTGGGCCTCTGATATAGCTTCCAAATCTTAAGGGTGCATAAACATGCGTGGAACCAATAAAGCACACAAGTTAAGGTGTGTAGGGTAGTATTCAAAAGGCTTCTTGGAGAACCTAGGGTGCATGTGCCGCATGAAGAACAATTTGGGACTTAGCCATTTTTGGCCTTTTAGGTAGGACACATGAAGAACGTGTTCCATTTGGATAAGGTTCTAGCTCGGCGACAGGGTATCCTGGAAGGAATATACCTTGCAAAAGAAAGATCCAAAAAGTTAATCATGACATGGAGGGGCATGCACCTGGGGAAAGCCACACCTTGACACTTGGGGCCAGATTTGAGGCTGCAGAGAAGTTTGTTAGAGCTCAGAAGCCTATTTATACATGCGCCCTTGGCAAAGAAAAGGGACAGAAAGGAGGTAGTGGAGCTCTACAGAATTATTGCGATAACTATGGGATGAAAATGGGTAAAGGATTCCAATAAGTATGTAATGGGGAAATAGGGAATGAAATTTTTGTTTGGTGAGAATACATGTATGGATCCACACATGGCACATGACTACGGTCTGCCTTCTGTAATCTTTTATAATTAATACTATGAATGAATGTGATAAGGTTGCCATGACAAATGTTTTAAGACTCTTTCTTTGTATTACCTACATATTTCTATTATACTTCTATCCTTGTATAATCATGAATCTTACTTGAATGCTATGTATAATGATGGGTTTACAACTTCATAGTTCTATTACTTCTGTTGCGTGCTTTTCTTTTATTACGACTGAAAGGGTATAGAAGTCGTTCTAAGTTCTATAGCTTTTTCATGTCTTTTAAATCACTAAGTCAAGATCATGAGCATGCCTTCCACTAGACTCGCATAAAAGAGAGACTCGTCTCCCTCTCACACACCTTGGGTGAGCTCCTAGCACCTGCTAGGTGATAGTCCTATGCACATGAGGTTCCTTTGTTCTTAGTGGGGTGCAAAAATGACTACAAGAAAGGTTTAAGTTGAAAGTCCTGCTTTTGAAGAACTAAGACACCTTTGTACTGTATATTCAGCCAAGAAGAGTAAAAACAATGACTATTTTGATTTAAAAGGAGTATTCACCAGTTTTGAATATTTTCACCCACTTTTATACATTATTTGGAATCAAGACAATTGATTTTTTGCATACCACTCAATAAGAGAGTCTAGAACTTGTTAGAGAAATGTTCATAACTTCCTTGTTTCTTAGTCAATTTTCCTCAAACATTTTGCAATACTTCATGCTTGGAGTTCTCTACAAAAATTCCTTCTATGATTTATCTGAATAAGGCTCTATATTTTTTCTTGAGTGCTAAGAAGATAGGCATCTCATTTTATATTTCTTAAAGAACCAGTTTTAGAAAAACTTACACAAGTTTCAAATACCGATACAAAAATTTATAAAATTTGACATGGAGCACTAAAATGCACCCCTCTACATAATCCATAAGTTTATTTATCATAAATATTCATGTATAGCTCATACCTATCTCATTTTAATTAACCTACACTGTCAATCCTCGAGGCCAACTTTGGTGAATTTTTGAAACTTCCTCCAAGAGCTAAACAAAGAATTTTTGTTGCTAAGACATTCCCTATGTAACATTACTAGTCTCCTCTCATGATCATAATGTGTTTTAAATACCTATTACAAGCTTCCACACCTCATCAAGCTCTAGAAATAGGCCTAAATAAGCTAATTTAAACTAATACTTCAACCAAATGACATAAAACTCGCTGTAAGAGCTCTTACCCATGCTTACATCATCATATCTGAATTGTAATACATTTGAGCTAAGCATACCAACCTATAATCTGGCTTCAATGATCAACCACCTTAATGTTTGAGCTTGTAGTACCCTGAATCCAATCTTAAACCAACCCGAAGCCTCCAGAAACCAACTTGAATCACTGAGCACCATTGATAAAAACTACCTGCATGAAATTTCACTCTTCCTTTTCCATCAACACCATATGACATCAATTAAAACACAAACCAATGCAACAGGGTTGAACAGATCACCCTCTAACATCACCAAGTCTATTAAGATCGAATTAAAAGTGCTTACAACAAACATCTTAAACCTCACGACTTTAAAATTCATGACCTTGTCCTTAAAGAAAATCATAATCTCGCTAATCTAGAAAGGAGCCAACACAGAAAGTTATGTCCCAAATGGATTGTATAATACATTATCACACATAAGTATGGGTCTGGTGCTTATTGTTTAGCTTTTCTTGATGGTAAACCTAAGCCAAAACCTCTCAATGTTGTGCACTTGTGATATTTCTATTGTTAACACATATACCCAATGTAATCTTATTCACCTTAGTGATCCCCTATTTCCATCGGTTGCCTCTTTCAACTATCACTATAATGATCTGGGAATTATGTGATCTACCATCATTATCCTATCTATGACCTTAAAAATGGGCACCATGGCTCTACTCATAGCATATTCCTCATGAATAAGTTCCCCCTTCTTGGTGATAACTCCATGATTGTTACTTATGTTTACCTCTTATCTACCTCCTGAAATCATGATAAGGGTCCTCAAGTATATCTTGCACATTTTTATCATCCCCTCATGAATTGGTCTATTTGACTATCCCCAAATCTTGTGTGAAATTCAATATTGAAAATCGAGTATGTTCCTATTAATTTATATTTTCCCAAAAATATAATGCTCCCTCGAAGGACAGTTGTTCATGTAAATAATATAAAAATATAGAATGATCCCTCAAAGGACATTTATCATGTACCCTGGCATCTCAAAATCAGAATTAGAAAAAGAAAGAAAATTTAAAAAGTCAAAATGTAGACCACTGCCTCAAAGGATGACTACCTTATTATACAATGGAAGTAAAATTATTCCCACATTGATCATCCTTTTATGTGTAAAAGCATCCTAGGAAATATTCCCGCATCGATCAACTTTCCCATAAAAAGAAAACTTCCCACATTAATTAGTTTGCATCATTGTATCTGTAGTTGGGGTATAGTCCTAGCAACACCACCTAAGGAGGTCATATTTGCCACGTGCACTATATACCTTAACCCCTTCTCGTTCCTATAGTAGGTCTATAAGACTCCCCTTTCCAACTTTCCTCTCTTGATCATGAGTGTGACTAAATACCATTTGACCTATATTAACACCTTCCTTTGGTCGCGATTGTATGGATTTTTTTGATTCTCATTCTCATTTGATCTCTAATCCAGTTTGGATCACTCCTTCCACCTATGCTCTTCCCTACAGTATAGTGTCAATAATACTCATTGGTCACCACCTATCGAGTTATTTTCCTTCCTTTCATTATCTATCTATTTTCACTAGAATCACTTCTACATCACCTAAATTCATCACACCATTTATATTCTTTATCCTACTCAACACATCCCATGACTACTATATTCTTAAATTCATCAAATCTAATCATTTATCATATTTATTTCTATCTATTGTAAAGTATCACATAACATCCTCATCAAATGCATCATCATCATCAAACACATACATCTACTCATCCATCATTATCTAATCCATAATTCATAATCATCATAATCCATCATCGTCTAATCCATGATTCAAACATCATTAATACATCATCATCATAATCACACATCCAAATAACATCAAAATTCCATCATCAAATATCCACAATCTAACATCCAACATCACATCATCATAATCACATCTACATATAATCGATAATCAAACATCCAAATTAAATCCATAACATCCATAATCATCATGCTATATCTAATACCCAACATAGACATCATCAACACCGTAAATCAAATGTATAACACATGATGAACCAAAACAAAATTCATATATATATTTCATCATAAGTATAAGTACATTAGTACATCAATTCACAAGACACTGAGGGTCCTGTCTCAATCCAAATACATCAGATAATCTCAAATCTTGCCCCCTGGGGCAGCTGCCTAGATTTTTCTCAGGGCCTCATCTCCTCTTTCATAGCTGTCATCTCATTTTTTTTGTGCCACACTCGTTGTACTTGTAGATGGCATTGTTCTACTCACTCCTCATTTTACCACTAGATAGGAAACATACCTAAGCATTTGTGGCATCCTTAATATCACAATCCTCTCATAGTAACTCACCTCGATAACCAATACTTTCTATATATATATATATATATATATATATATATATATATATATATATATATATAGGGTAATGGTACTTGGAGGATCCATTTTTCTTTTCCCTTGTGATGCCACCGGTGCACCACTCCCTGAATTTTCTTCTAGTATCAGTGCAAGGTATCCAAATATAACTTTATAAGCCTCTCATTATCTTTTGTATCTATCCCACTACCCTTTGGCCTCATCTCTCTCTTGAAGTAAGTTCAGGCCCTCCTTCCATGCTTCCTCTCACTCCTGGTGATAATTATATCTCTCTAAATGGACTAGATCCTATTGGACATAGTTATGTTATCTCTATAACATCCCCTCTATCATCCCACCCCTCACCTGTATGAGTTGCATCCTCCTTCGCATGTTCCTCATCCACATCATTACTACCTTCAACTCCCTCAACCACCATCCGAGCCACCCATGTAGTGGTCATCCAATCTTAGAATCTAGCACCTACTCCTACATCATCATCATCCCATAGCACCCCCTCCTCCTTCAATGGGTCTACCATGATAGGATTTGGTAAATACCTTTGTCTCATCATACCTATATACAATAGGTTCTTGAGGCGTTTTCTATACTAATCTAAAATGTCATAGGACTTTGTCAAACTGAATATTCTCTATCATATCAGGTTTGTGTCTCTGCACCCATCTCATGTGTCTCATCCCCACTAACTCAACATCCAATCCTAGCCATACAAGATAATCGTGGTATGGTTTCCACCTCAATTACTTTGTGTCTAAATCTGTGAATCTATCTGAGTACCACCCTGTTCCTCTATCCCAATCACCATGAGCGCGGATGACTCGCCATCTCAAGAATCCAACTGTCATATCGATATGGTCACCTACCACTCATGGTATCCATAATGGCCTGATCACTGTTATATGCTTGTAAGCCCAACCATGGAGAAGGAGCCCCATATCCATCCTTGTCCTCCTCTCTATATACATACATAACTTATGATAAACCTACGTAAGTAAGGTTATCTCAAATGAAAATATTGTCATGTAACCCACAATATTTGCAACTAAACCTGTCAATATCGATGGGAACCTAGCACTCCCTGAAATTGGAAGTGCATTGCTGGATATGGCCATCATTACCAAACAAATCAATTAGATCATCACCACACCCCTCTTATATCTAGTCTCACTATGGAAATCCCCAAATGGTAAAGTAATCTGGGGTGCATCTGCCTCAAACACCCATGTCAGAACTCCTAATCTATTATCCACTATGATCGGTTATATCTTCTCACCCTGTATCGGTAGCCTCAAAATTTGAGATACATCCTCCAATGTGATAGTCATCTCACCTGTCCTAAACCAAAATGTTTCTGTCCGCACATCCCCCCAATATACCAATGCAATCATAAGGACCACATCTCGCGGTATCTACTTGTACTACTGGAAACCACCCAATCTAACTGTTTCTAAGTGATCCCACTCAATATTCATCACATCTCTTCTAATCTAGTAAAATAGGGTAGGTACTTTGTCTCATAGATATAAGGTCTCTCTATCCTGCAAAACTAATCAAACACGCAAACATTAGAATCCTCATCATCCAAATCTCATCAAAAATAAAAAATCATACATTTTACCACCATTCGACGTTGACTAAGGTTGGACCAATGCCTCCAAGGTCAAGTCGATGCCTTTTTAGGCCCAATTGATAGTGACTGTACCTGTTCCCCGGCAACCACCCCCATGCCAATCTGAAATTTGAAAAATGTAAAAAAATAACAAAAATTCTTTTAAAAAGTTAGGGTTTAGGTACTTACCATCCTGTGGGTCCTCTGGCACTTCCTCATTGCTCCTCCTACCTCCATTTCTCTCAATTTATCAATCTCTCTTTCTAACTCATAGCTCTTGATTATCACTCCACACTGTGAAAATGAGCTTAAATATAGCCCACTGACCCTGGTCATTGCCGACCTATCTTGGGTCACCGTTGCTTTCCTCTGGTCGTCGTAGACCTATCCTAGCCATCATCGACCCATCCCTAATTTTTCCTCATATTTCCCATTTTTCACCATATTCATCATTAAATCATCTTTTTCCCCCCTCTATTTATGGTGTGTCATGTAGTGCCCACTTCCCTTTGACACCTATTGATACTTATTTTGATACGGTTGATTACATTATGGACATTATTATGTTTTGATTTAGTATGATGTTAGACATTGGTCATGGATTATTGTTGACCTTGATTTGGTTATGATGCATGATGATTATTGGAGACACTTCATATGTGGATGATGATATATGATTTGACATGGATATAGTTTGAATGTTGTTTGGGCATGTGATTTTTGGATATTGTGAGTAGACTTAGAAATGGACATTATATGATGATGATATAGTTTTCACTTTGATGTTGTTGATGTAAATTGTAAGTGATTTTGTTAAATTGCTTTGATGTTGTTGTGATTCACATATTTAGATGATTTTGTGATTATATTTATATCATGTTGGATGTTATGATATGGCCACGAGGCCAAAGGAGGTATTTGTGTTTTGTAAATTAAATATCACAAAAAACATTGGGGGATTGAAGACCAACCACAACGAAATTCTAGGTGAATTCAACACGGTCACTATGACAACTTGTTTTATTGTGTTGTGTTTGTTTGTTGCTAGGGATTCCCATGGGGGGATCACCTTTAAATGTGACCATGGGTTTTGTGTAATTATTAATGTGGTTATAATTTTTAATTATTTTTTGTATGTATTTTATTAGTGATGTGTTCCTTTCTTTTATTTAATTAAATTGTGGTAGATTAATGTGAGAAAACATATGGTTAAGACTTAATTAATCAAATTGGGATATGGGAAATTCATAATGGAAGTTGTTGGCTCTTTGTATTAAATATTTAAGGGATGTGTAAGTTGTGTAAGAGTTGTGTAAGTCAGATTTTAGAGTATGAAATACTCCACCTCCTTGGAAATTCGAATTTGTCCTTGGGGGCTGTTTTTGGAGGCTTGTGGGACAAGTAAAACTTGTCCCATACCTCTAAATTTAATTTACCAACCATACCTATGGTTGGAAGGCTGATTTTAGACCTTTTTAATGCATTTTATAAATCATGATCTAAGTTTTGATTGCACTCTTCTTATATTTTATTTAATTTTCAGTCCTTTGGGGTGTGGGATTTTTGGAGTGTGCAAGTAATTTGTCATATTTTCATCCACCTCTTTATTGTGCTTTGCAGAATGAAATTTTGTCTTTTCTTATTGGAGTTGAGGATGTGTGATGTGGCATCCTACATGGATCCACATCATCCTCTTCTCTTCCTTCTATAAAATTCAAACTCTTTTCCTTGTTTTGGGTTGTTGAATCATTTTGGCATGCTTCTTTGGGGCACATTTTTACTGTTTGGAGCTCTTGTGGATTTTGGAGGAGATTGGAAATAATTTCATACTTGGCATTGCTATTTTGGGACTGTGTTTTGGCATTGAAGCTTGTTGTTTGGAAACAAAGCTACCATGGAGAGGTAGGAGCTGAGTTCTCTTATACTGTTATTTCTTTTTGTATTTGTGTGAATGGTGTATGTTTTGTTATTTGTTGGTTGTTTGGGTAGACTACCATGGGGATGGTGTAGGAGAAGGCTATGGGGAATTCATGTGGGGTGGAATAAGGGTATGCTAGTGGCATCAGAATTCTTGTGGAGGGAGTTTGGGTTTGGGATCCACCATGGAAAATAAATAGCTTACATTTTTTACTTTATGGGGGCATAAGGAAAATCTGTGGGGGGCATAAGGAGGGATTGTGGGGGGCATAAGGATATCTGTGATGAATTATTTTGGAAATTTGTTATAGGTCGATGCCCGATTCCCATTGGGAGGCATAAGTAGCTTCCCCCATAGTCCTTTCTCCTTTGGCTTGCATGATCAATCCTGAGTTATGTTTGAATGTTTATCTAATGCAGTTGTAAATTGTTGTCTTGTATTGAACTGTGTTTTAATTTTATTATGCATGTTGAAAGAATGTTGTGTGTTGTGGAATCCTTTCATTGCCATGGGTTGAATCACACCTTTTATTTTTTTTGGTTGGGGCTCGGGGGCCAATGATGAAGGATGGATTATCCTTTCATTGGATGTCTTGGTTGGGTGGAGAGTGTTGCCTTTCCCCCACTTTTGTTGTGATCAAATTGGAAGAAAAAGAAAGCTTGCATGTTGCTGTTATGGAGCATAAGAAGATAGTTTTTCCAACCCCTTGTGAAATTTATTTCATTGCAACCTTTCCCACTTGATGTGGATGAAATTGTAATATATTTGTGAAAGAAAAGATGTTGTAATTGGTTATGAAAGTTGCATATTCGAATTGTGAAAGATATTTCTATTTTTTTCTATACATTGGAAAGAAAGAAAGTGAAAACTGCTAATTGCATTCAAGGAATGGAAGAATGTAAAGTTGTAAAATTGAAGCCAATAAATAATTTCAAGACATTCTCTCATTTGCATTGTTGATTCAAATTGGAATATCAAATTGTGATTAAAATACCTGTTTAGAAAAAGGAAAAAATAAGAAATACGTATGAAGGAACTATATTACTTTGTCTCTTTTGGAAATATATTAAATTGGAAACTAGACTTTACAATTTAGATTTGAAATTATTTTTTTATAAACAACTAAATGCCTTGGACTAGAATACAAATTAATTTCCACACTTGAATGATGAAATTGATAAATAGATTTTTTATGAAATGGATCTCTGTGTAAATTTTAAAACTGGCAAATAAATTTAATAAAAATGTACAGTTCAGGCCTGCACATAATAATCAACTTGGAAACATTAAAATTTAACATAATACATTATCAAAGAACTCATTTTGACAAAAACACTTAAGAAATAATTTAAAACATTGCAAAATTTAAGCCCAAAAATTTTCACAGTCATTTTTCTATCAATTGTTGGAAAAATTTAAATTGGAATCAATTGAGAAAATTTACCTTCTCATAATATCCTAAATCCTTCCCATAATAATCCTCCATGTCTGTTTGGCATGTTGAGTGAAGGAGGAGATCAAATTGAATCAAACTCATAAGTTAAAAAATACCAGTTTGCTATTTATAATCCTACAGGATGTTTTCATTAAATTAACCCCTCAAACTTTATCAAAATGTAAAATTTATGATTTCTATGTAAAGAGGGCATCACAGAGCTTTCCAGAAAGTCCTTGTTTTCCCAAAACCAAGCTTCCTAGCAAAAGTTATGGCCCTTTGAAGTTTTCCTACCTTGGTGGGAAAATTTGGGAAAATTTTCCCTGGCGGGCCCACGGCCCGAAATTTTCTCGTTGAAAAATCCTTGAAAAAATTTTAGAAAAATTCTTGGGGAATTTTTTTTTAAAATTTCCTCCGTCGGCCCGCAACCAATTAGAGGTTGTTGCATGTCTTCACAAGGCAATGGCAGAGGTGCGGCATCATTTGCTTCCTCGAGCCTTTTAAAATTTTGGCAAAATTTTACCTTTTTCCCCGCTGGCCCACAGCCAACCAGAGGATGCCACATGGCAGCATGGGGTGACAACAGGGGTGGGGAAGCCCTTGCAACTCTCTGTTGAAATTTTTTTGTTTTGGAAAACAAATCTTTTTTCCCCCGCGGCCCCACACTCCCACCCTCGCCCTGGTGAGACCCTTCCACAGGCGTGCAGACCCGAGTGCGCCATTTACCCCCTTCCCTCCCTTTGGTGAAATTCACTAGCTTTCCCCATTGCTACGCCCATCTCTCTCTCTCTCCTTACCTTGGCTCATTGAGCACCATGTTTCCCTAGCAGACCCGCGGGTGCCTGGGTGCTAAATAGTCTTTTTCCTCCCTTTGGCAAATTTTCCTAAACACCGTCATCGCCCCGCCCCGCCCTTCCCTCATCCTCTCCCACCTTGGCTTACATCCTGGCATGTGTCCTTGGAGGACCCATGGAGGCATGGGAAAATTGTGAAATTTTCACCTACATGGGGGAAAAATTTCAAATACAAACATGTGATCCGCCAACCCGGAAAATGGGCTCTTCTTCCCCACTCGACACATGTCCCCTTTGGGGAAAATTTTCACCCCTAAGACCCGACGGCCCATAACTGGAGTTTTACAAGGAGTTAGGAGGAATTCTTTATATCATTGGAAAGGTGAGAAAATTTCCTATCCAATGGGAATGATTTAGGGAAATTTTGAATGCATTAAGTGTGAGAAAAATCAAGTTGAAACTCTGAACCTGCTAAAGAGTGCGTATGGTGATAATTTACCCCTTGAACCTAACTAAAAAATTTAACCCTAAAATGTGGACCTTGTGACCCCTAATAATTGTAATAAAAGAAAAGTATGTTCTAGTAGATTAATCTTGTTCCAGAACTTGTTAGTGTCAACAATTGTCTTCCAACATGGTTATAGACACTTCTAATAAAAAATAATTATTCCATAATTTTCCTGACTAATCCTAGGTTGTTTCTTGGGTCTCAAGTGGGTTGTTTTAATGGGAATCACATGCCACCCATAACACACTATTCTTTGTCATATCTAGCTCTTATTGTTGTTTCACAGAATTCTCCTTTTTGGCCATCTTTGTATCCTTTGTTGGGGCATCATTATCCTCATCCTTCCAGAACACATTTTCCACTCCATTAAGCATATATGAAGGATTTAGATTATGTTTTACCCTCGCATTTGTTTGTGTGTGATGTCTACCTTTGACCCCTTGGTCCCACATCTTGCACATCCATTTTGAGTAGATTACCATTGGGTTCTATCTATCTTGCAGTGGTTTTCACCAACTCACAGATCTGTAGGAAATTTCCGTCATCTCCTTTGAGGTCCTACTTTGTTCCCTGCCAAAGTGACTCTTAAAATCACCTCCATGTTTTAATTTTTATTTTTACTTGATTCCATCTTATCTAGGGCATTGTTATCCAAAATAAGCCCAGGCTTATTTTTGGCTAACTCCTCCTCCTTTTCCTTTGCTGGTACTTAAAATGAATTTTTTGCATGCTTCAGGGACTTAAATTTTTTTGGGTATGTTGTCATCATATAGATAATTTTTCCACCTTTCCATAAAGGTAAAAAATTAATCCTAACTCCTTGTATTTTTTGAGTTATGGCTCGGTGGAGTTAACAGTAAAAATTTTCCCTGGGCGGGTCTGCGGAGGTAAGGAATAAAATTTTCCAAGGAAAATTGGTGGGTTGGCGGAGGCGTGGAGAGAAAGTTGGAACTAAGCCCTTTTTGGAAAAAAAAAAAAGGCACAAAGGAAAATTTTGGCCCACGGTCCCGACAAAGGAAGGGAACGGACTCGCAGGGCCAGGGAGGAATTTGTGACACTTAGCCTTTTGGATAAAAACACAAAGTCAAAATTCGGCCCATAGGCCCACAAAGGAGAAAGGTAAAAAACTTGAGCCACACCTCCGTGTTGAATCAGAAGGCACCATGTGTCCACATCAGAGTGGAGGTCGGGCCGGTAGGGGATTTTTGGAAAATTTTCCCAGGTGGGCAAATGGGGTAGAATGTTATTCTGAAGCCTTCGGATGAATTAGAAGCCAACACGTGTCATGCAGTCCTGAGGGGCCATGGAGATTTTTGGGAAATTTTTCCAAAAGGGAAAAATTTAAAGTTTGGCCCCGCCGACCCCAATTTTGACTTTGTTTTTTTACCAGTTTTTCCCTAAATCTTCAAAGGTCCATATCTTTCGAACCAGAGCTCAGTTTTTCACAATTTTGGTGTCATTGGAAAGATGTTGACATCCTCTACATGATGGACTCCTCAATTTTTAATTTTGATAGATTTTTATGGGAAAATTTGAAGAAATGCCTCTAGCACGGGAAAAAATGCATAACCAACCCCCAACCACCAAAATTAATGAAGTATGGCATCCTTTCCTTCTCCAGCATGGTCGAATGCATCAAAAAATAGATTTTTGAGGGTGCGCTTGCTATTTTAATGAATCTTGTCAGTGGTTGAAGATGTCAAATCAATTTGCCCATGTTTTTTCACCTTTCTTCATTTTTTTTTATCAGGTTAAAAGCCAGTTTTGGCTCATTTTGTAAAGGTTGGACCCCCTTTCTTCTAAAATCTCTCTTTTCTTCCTTAGTAGGTAGATTTATAGAATTTCAGACCTCCCATGGAGATTGTAACTCATTTTTTGCCTCTTTTCCAATGGAATGTATTGTATCAAATTTGGAAATGATAATGTATGTTCTGTGGTCAATTTTCAATCCTCTCATGCATTTATTATTGTCTTATGATCTTTCATTGCACTCTGGTAATCTGTGCATGTTTTGGTGTTGAATCTCCATGATATGTGTCAAATTTACAAAGTAAGGAGTCCATCACTCCTTTTGTGTATCACTGTTCTATTTTTTGCTTAGTTTTGTTTCCATTTCCATGTTTTCTCTCAACTCTGTCTCCTTGGAATCTAGAGTAGGAAATTTGAATCAGAACCTTTACAAAAATTGCATACATACACCTAAACAGAGGAGTAAGAACCAGCTTCAATCTGGAGAGTTTTCCCCAATTGCAAAGGTCCCGCACTTTGGGAAAACTCCATGTTGTGCATTCACACTGAATTTATCCATTTGTCTACAACATATCTGAGGGTCAATTTGGGGGTGTTTTCAATCTGTACTAATAGTTTTGGCACGCCCGGTGGGACACTGGGGTTAGATATTTCATCTTCTCTTAGTTTCTCAAGCAAAAAACAACAAATCCAACACCATCATGTGCCACTAACAGTTTTGGCACGCCCGGTGGGACCAAGAGTTCTTCCACTTCATTTTTGCAGATTGATGTGTTCCTGTTTAAAATTTCAGTCTTTGGAGGCACTTGCAAACACATCTGGTGACTCTATCTTATCAGCACCCATCTCTAAAGTTGCAGACCTTCTTTCCATTTATTTTCTTTCATTTTTCATTCCATCTCTTCATTCTTCTTTTATCCCATCAAGTTGTACAATCATGACTTCATTTTCCCCATGGAATTTACATTTGTTATAACAGCAGCAATGTTTCCCACCTCCAATGCATTCTCCAAATCCTCCAAATCAAAATTTTGATCAAATTCGAAACCAGCATGCATATCCATATGATTAATGCCAAAATTAGTTTGGCTATGAAGCATATCAATCACAAGAAAATGCGGATTTTTTGGAGAATATCCAAAAATGGAGGCAAACATGGTGCAATCAAGGGCTCAAGCACAGAGGAAAGCATTTGGAATCGGTTTTGAAGCACCCTATCCATGGGTGGGACCTTTTCTAAGGCATTATAGCCTGCAAGAGAAACTTAACTTCATTATTGCATCGCTACCATTGCTTGTAAAGTGGACTGAAGGAATAAAGGTGTATGAGAAGAGTATTCGGCAACCTTGTCAATGGGTAAGCACACCATCTCATGCTTTTTATTTTTCTCTTTCCCAATCTGTTTTATCTCAGCAGTGTAAAGTTTTAAACTCTCCATCTGTTTTCCCAAAAGCTAATTCCATTTCTTCACCTCCCAGTCTCCCATTCCACCTCAATTTCTTTGCTCTTTTCCATTCTAAATAGTCATTCCCTCCAAAGAAAAATAAATTTTTACCTCCTCCAAAACCACAAATAATTGAAAAATCATTTAAACCACAACCCACCCCTCCTCTTGCATTCCTGAATCCATGTTGGGAAAGAAAAAATCAGAATGCCAGTCAAGGAAAACAACAGCAAAAAGAAGAGCTAAACAAGGATGAAAAAAGTAAAAGTTTGTTGAGTTTGGCTCTCAAATTCGGGATCAAAAAAATCCCCTTGATGGTGAAGCCAAAATAGGAAGTTGGAGTTGGGGAGAACAAGTGGTAAATAAGGCTGATTTTATAGCAGAAATGAAGCAAGAAAAATAGTTGTTTGTTTGTGATGAGTTGGGTGTCCATGTTGGCACTTTGCCCAAAGAAAATGTTGATTGAATTTGCATTGTAAAATCAGTCATTATGGAGGAAGAAAAACCAGCTCAAAATCCCATTTTTGAGGAGCAAATGGATGAGATCAAGTCATTTTTTGTAACAACAGAAGAAGGAAGCATTATTGATATATGTTTGCTTTCATTTAAAGGGGTTGGTTTGATCGATGAAGCCATTATGGAGATGAACAAAACAGGTCCAAATTGTGAGCAAAAGGCACAAGAAATTCCATGTTTCTCTCCCACTTCATCTCTCCAAAAATCTGATTTCTTGGATGATTTTGAATTGGAAAGTTGCACATGGTGAAGAAAACACAGTTTTAGAGGTCACCATGCAAGAGGGAAAAGCTTTGTTGCAGCGGGACAATGAAGAGTTTGATTGTTTATCAGACTTAGAGGAATGTCTTGAGGAGGAGCCAGCTGAAATTGCAACATTTTATTCTCTACCATTCGTTCTTCAACATCAAGAGCCTACTGCCACAAGGAAAAACATTCTAAAACAATAGCTTGCATGTTGTGACCGCTCATTGGAACCAAGGTTGGAAGATATTAATCTTCCATGTTCTTCACTAGAAGAGGAAGGGAAAGAGTAGAAAAGTTCCACCATTCCTTCCACATCATCCACCCAAGAAGGTCTACAAGAAAACTCCATTTTTGGAGGAGAATTTCAGATCTATGGGCATATCAAACAGATCATACTGTGCCCAATCAGGTACTTGGATTCATTGGGGCCAAAGGAGCATCCACAACTAGTCATGCTTGCTTCTAAGCATGAGGATGAGCATCAAAGTACCAAGGGTCATCATCAATACCTCCAGAAGTCTGATGCAATGTAGATGGAGGAGGTATTTTTCAATAATGTTGATACTTTGATGATTTGGGTGGAGGACCGGCATATTTTTAGTTTTTCACTCATCCAACCAGCCATGTTCAGTGCCAAATTAGTTGCATGTCTGCCTTTTTTAGGAAGGGAAGCTATTTCTCCTTGCCAATTACAGGTTTTGTTTGAGCTCCCTTTGCTCTTGGTTAGAGTATTGTAGGTAGATTTTTTTTCAGCAGAAGAAGTGCTTTTGTACACTCTACATGTTCCGTTTGGAGTATGTATGATTTTCATGTTTGTAGATAGTTTTTGTGGTGCTGGTTTTGCTCTTGCACAGTGCATTATTTTGGCTTTTGGTCACAATTGGTTTCAGTGGTTTTCCAAGAGGCTTAAAAGGGAAGTTTTCAAGTAGAGGATCAGTTTGCAGGCCATCTATCATGACTCCATGCCCAATGGATGCTTCAAGGTAGCTTCTTTTCATCTAGCAAGTAGATGACCCCTCCGAGTCACCAAAATTTTTATCCAAAATAAGCCCATGCTTATTTTTGGCTAACTCCTCCTCCTTTTCCTTTGTTGGTACTTAAAATGAATTTTTTGCATGCTTCAGGGACTAAAATAAATTTTGGTATGTTTTCATCATATAGAGAATTTTTCCACCTTTCCATAAAGGTAAAAAAGTCATCCTAACTCCTTGTATTTTTTGACTTATGGCTTGGCGGAGTTAACAGTGAAAATTTTCCCTGGGCGGGTCCGCGGAGGTAAGGAGGAAAATTTTCCAAGGAAATTTGGTGGGTTGGTGGAGGCACAGAGAGAATTGGAACTTAGCCCTTTTTGGAAAAAAAAGGCACAAAGGAAAATTTTGGGCCGTGGGCCCGACGAAGGAAGGGAACGGATTCGCGGGGCCAGGGAGGAATTTGTGACACTTAGCCTTTTGGCTAAAATCTCAAAGTCAAAATTTGGCCCATAGTCCCGTGAAGGAGAAAAGTAAAAAACTTGAGCTACACCTCCCCGCTGAATCAGAAGGCACCATGTGTCCACATCAGAGCGGAGGTCGGGCCAGCGGGGGATTTTTGGAAAATTTTCCCAGGAGGGAAAATGGGGCAGAATGTTATTCTAAAGCCCGCGGATGAATTAGAAGTTGAAATGTGTCATGTGGACCTAAGGGGCCACAAATATTTTTGGGAAATTTTTCCAAAAGGAAAAAATTTAAAGTTCGACCCCGCTGACCCCAATTTTGACTCTTTTTTTACCAGTTTTGCCCTAAATCTTCAGAGGGCCATATCTTTTGAACCAGAGCTCAGTTTTTCATGATTTGGATGTCATTGGAAAGATGTTAACATCCTCTACATGATGGACCCCTCAATTTTTAATTTTGAAAAAGTTTGATGGGAAAATTTTGAAGAAATCCCTCTGGCACGGGAAAAAATGTAGAATCGACCCCCAACCACCAAAATTGATGAAGTACGGCAGCCGTTTCTTCTCCAACATGGCCGAATGCATCAAAAAATGGATTTGTGAGGGTTCCCTTATTATTTTAATGAATATTTTTGGTGGTTGAAGATGTTGAATCAATTTACCTGCATTTTTTCACCGTTCTTCATTCTATTTGATCGGGTTAAAAGCCAGCTTTGGCTCATTTTGTAAAGGTTGGACCCCCTTGCTTCTACAAGCTCTCTTTTCTTCCTTAGTAGGTAGATTTGTAGAATTTCAGGCCTCCCATGGAGATTGTAACTTGTTTTTTACCTCTTTCTAATGGAACGTATTATATCAAACTTAGAAATTATAATGTATGTTCTATGATTGATTTTCAATCCTCTCATGCATTTATTATTGTATTCTAATCTTTCATTACATTCTAGTAATTTGTGCATGTTTTGGTGTTGAATCTCCATGATCTGTGTCAAATTTTCAAAGCAAGAAGTCCAGCACTCCTTTAGTGTATCACCGTTCTATTTTTTGCTTAGTTTTCTTTCCATTTCCATGTTTTCTCTCAACTTTGTCTCCTTGGAATCTAGAGTAGGAATTTTGAATCAGAACCTCTACAAAAATTACATGCATACACATAAATAGAGTAGTAAGAACCAGCTTCAATCTAGAGAGTTCTCCCTAATTGCAAAGGTCCCACACTTTGGGAAAACTCCATGTTGTGCATTCACACCAAATTGGCCATTTGTCTACAGCAGATCTGAGGGTCAATTTGGGGGTGCTGTGAATCTGCACTAACAGACATCATGCCTTGTCTTCTCTTTTCCCATCATTTCCCACCCTCCCTTATCATTTATCTCTTTAAAAATTGTGATCATATTCCTTTCGTATCGTCAACCACGAGTTTGAGGAGGAGCACCTCATTAATTAAATTTCCCATCTCTTCTCATTTTTTTCTTGCAATTTACTATCGCAAACCTATCAAAAAAAAGGGGCAGAATGTAGACACTTATTTTTAGCACCCCGCATGCCTTCACCTTGCATTCACCTCTCATCCCTACATAGCATGTTGAATTTCCCTCCTATTTTTAAATTACCCACTTCCCCTCCAAAAATATTATTCCCCCCACATTCCATCTATCTTTCATTATTCCCATTAATCCCCATTATTCCCATATTTTAAATCCCCATTAATCCTTATTATTTTCATAACCCTTAATGTACCCTAAACCCATTTAATTATCCTAATCTTATCCTAATCACCCTCGTTTAATATCCCATTGGATTCCCACTCCCTTTAATCAGTTTCCTTCATTAAATCCATTCCTAAGATTCCCTACACCTATTTACTTCCCCCTTATCATTCCATAACCCATCAATGTCCTCCAACATATGTGCAGACCTAAAAAATAGCTCGCTATCTGTTATTAACTTGTTTCCACCAATCCATTATTGTTTTAATGTCACTTAGCAGATTGTTTGTCCCAGTCACTGGTGACTAACCCAGTTTTGTGTTGAACCTACCCTATTCTATTTAACTACACTCACCCCTCCTCTCAAAGGGCTAGAAAATTTCGAATCTCTTATGTTCTTCATGAGTGTATCTTCCTGCATCATCTTTGGAGCTCTTTCTATCATCTAAATAAATTTGTTTTCCATTTTCATGCCCTTATCAAAGCTTGGAATATTTAATAATATTTGGAGATATCATTCATGTTTGCTTCTCTTTTTCTTTAAGTTTTACAGGTTTTCTTGGAGTTCTAGCTAGCCTTTCAGCCATCCATTTTCATCCTTACAACTAGTTATCTACTCCATATGTTAGCCAACATCTCACAACTATTCCAGTCTCCTCCGACTGGGTTTGGTCACCATAATATTATACCCCATGTGAATTAATGGAAAAGGATTGAATGGTGAAGTGAGGCTCTGTAAGATACATGAAGGTTAATTGGTAGTGTTTTCTAATGATGATTGAAGCTCACAAAGAGTGTTCAAGATGTTTTTAATGTTCTACAGGATTGTTCAGTGAGGTAGGAGTCCATTGGAGTTAAGGAAATAGTTGTAAAACTTGGATCAGTGATTTATAGGTCATTCATGATGATTTTGGGATGATAAATATCGTCTAGAGTGAGTAACGTGTCAAATGTTCCGAGTCACAGTTGTAACTGGCTCATTTAGGCCTAATTCTAGAGCCTAATGAGGTGTAAGAGGTGATTGTAAGTCATATCAAGTCCAATTAAGCATGGTATCATCCTAGTAACATTTCCAATGGCATGTATGAGCATCCAAAATCCTTAGTTTAGCTCCTAGAGGAAAACTTCAAAAGTTCTCCAAAGTAAGCTTTGAGGACTTACACTATATGCTAAGGTAAATGAGATAGGTATGAGATTTACATGAAAATATATAAATAACCAACCTATGGAGAGTTTATAGGGGTGGCTTTTAGTGCTCCATGCCAAATTTCATCAAATTTTGAAGAGGTAAGTGAAAATTATGCTAGTTTTTCTAAAATTGGTTCATTGAGAAATGCATATTGAGTCCTATGTCTTCTTAGCACCCAAGAAAAAATATGAATGATTCTTTAGATAAATAATATAATACATTTTTGGAGAGGATTCTAAGTCGTAAATATTGCAAATTTTTTGAAACAAATTGGTTAAGAATTAAGAAAGCTATGAGTATTTTTCTACCAATGTTTTCTCTGTCTCCATGGCTTTTTCTTGAGTTGATAGGATTAACATGAGTTTTTAGACCCTAAATCATTTTTGAAAATATTTGCACTTCTCAAAAGTATATAAAATAGTCACTAATTCAATATAGTTACTCCATTTTACCTTAAGGTAGACTGTGTTATATAGGCATGTATTTGCTTTGTAAGACTATGTCAGGGCAGTCATACACTAAGCACTCCAAGCTTGCATTTTTTCAGTAGAAGATGTTGGGAAATGTAATTTAGAGTTTATGAGGTGTTTATAGTTCTATACAAGAGAAATATAATCTTTTAGAACCTCCAATTGCAATGGTAAAGGGTAAAATCACTCTAGGTGTGCTAATTCATTCAAAGTCTTGTATGGTATATCTAGGAAGCATATCAAACTAGTATGAAATTCTTCCTTCAAAATCCAATGACTATGATAAAAAATAGTTATGTATGTTTTTAACTCATTCTTGGTGAAATAAAGGTTAAATTTAATAACTAAGTGAGTGCAAAGGTGAAATTAAGAAGCTCAAGTTCAAAAACGGGTTCATGGTGAATCTAAGAGAATCCTGAAATGACTAGTCCTAGAAAACCTCATTCAATGATGAATGAACATGTCATGACACATTTGGTTGAGAGAATGGAGCTCCCAAGTAATGGTGTTGTACTAAAAACTTAAAATACATTGTGAATCCTTCTTATATAAACCCTATCAATATTTTTCCACAACTGTACACTGTATTTTTTTAATTTCTGAGAGCAATTAGATGAAGTTTAAACTTGTTGAATGATTGGAGAAGATGGAAAATTAAATTACAAAGCCAAAACAAATGGAATGTTATATTTTCATCTTGAATTAGACAAAAATTAAATTTGTTATGCTTCATTGGCTTACACAATGATAAAAACCCTTACTCTAGGGTTTGAAGGTGAAAATTGGTCAAATCTCAAGTTCTAGCCAAATAAAAATTTCTAAAACTTTTTAGATACTTTTTTTTGGTGAATACGAGCATGTTTTAAAGGAATAAATTGGTTTCATCAAGGAATGAATGAGATTTCCTTGACATTCTTCTTATTTCTTCGTACAACTATGTGCAGGGTTAATTTTTTAAGTTTTAATGCAAATTATTCAGGGTAAATGTTTTACATCTCAATGAAACCCCTCCAATAGCTAGTGATTTTCTAAATCAATGTTTAAATACCCTTAAATTGATTTAAAGGCCCAAAATTACGTGACAGTGTTCTTGTGGTCAACCTCTAAGCACTATGCAAAACTTGTGAACTTCTCTTGTGAAAAACACTTGATGGTGATTGAATAAGAGCCTCTTGCAAAGTTATTAAGAACTCATAAATGGATCAGGGTAAATTAAGGTGTGAGTGTTTTGTCTTAAAATCTTAAACAGTCATGACAGGGATGAAAATTCAACACATTCTTGTTGTACCTTGTCTCTAGTGAATGACTAAATGAAAATTTTCTCAATAGGAGCTTGGAACAATGAAACTTGATCATTCCAACATCATTTGAAGAGTGATGAAGTTAATTTACTCTTCTTAGTGTATCTTAGTGATGTAAATAGTCATGACATAGTATAAAACATAGAAATTTGACTAAGTTGCTAAGTGTTTTAGCTCCTTGTGAAGTTAAAGAGTCATGGAAGTCTCTAGTTTGAAGAGTTTGGGGTCTTGGTGAAGCTTAAGAGTCACAAAATTGTTACAAACTCATGAATTGCATCTTCTAAGTTAGAATGAAAATATGAAGAGACTAACTATGTTCAAGAGACATAAATAATTCAAAATGGAAAATGGAAACAAAGTACTAGAACTGAAGAGACAGTCTTTAGCAAGGTGATTTGAAGGTATGTGAAGTGAATGTGATTGTATGAAAATATTATGTTGAAAAGGAATTGATAAGTGTTGTAGGTGAAATGAAATATAGTAAAAAGATAACAATGACATACACAAATTATGTGATAGTGAGAAAGAGTTGAAGCAATTTATGTGTATGAGTTTGGAAAGTGATGGTGACTGAAATGAAAATAGGTATAGAATGTATTCAATATCCTAACATATGAGAATCAAGTCTTGAGATATGAGAATGCAATGATGAAAAGTGAACAAGAGGAAAAGTAAGTACACAGATGTGTCAAAAGAGATTGTGAATTCTTTAGTAGATCTGAAATTAGGTGAGAGGTGAGTAGTGGTTTAAAATATTGAAGAAAGTTTGTAGGTGGTTCAATGTATGACAGAGAGTGAGTGATTGAGAGAATAATCAAAAGGGGATGTATGTTAAAACTTATTAATATGAGAATCCTAGTGCCATGAAAGTTACAGTAGATTGAAGAGTGAAATGAAATCTGAAAATACAGATTAAATGAATCTTGTCTGATAGATTTTTGTTGCAAAAAGACCAAGAAAAGAATGAAGATGAAAAAAGAATAATTTTGAGATAATTTAAAGGCCACTATCAGTTGTTTGAGACAACAAGTCAAGTGTGATAAAAATTTTGTTAAGTCTAAGTAGCATCTTAGCATTTGGGGAGTTGCAGCTTCCCTAAAAGTTAAAGCTCACTAAATATCAGTTGTAGCTGGTTAAATTATAAGGGGTTGAAGCCTCCTCGTAAGGTGAATCTTACTAAGTAATTGTAGATGAACCAAATTTTGGTATTTAAAGCTCTGATATTGAGTAACATCTTGGTCAAACTTTGGAGTTGCAGCTCCATGTCAAGTTGAAGCTCAACCATGAAATCAATGTAACATATGCAAGACATTTTTTCCTAAGCCTAGTTCTTGGTTTCAGTGGGTTTTTTCCCAGTTTGGTTTTCCCACATTAAAATTTGTGTCTCTATGTGTACTCTCTTACTAATTTATTATGTATGGCTTTTGTGTTCATAATATCTAATTTGAGAAAGTAAATTTGAGAAGACACTAATTCACCCCCCCTCAGTGTCCTATTTTCCAATAGAAAGAAATTGAACCTATTTTATTTCAATGTTGTTTATTTTTTATAGGTGTGAAATTAACATAGTTATTGGATCAATTTGGCTAGGTTTTGACAATGGAACATTGTTTATGGGTTTTTTTGTAGTTCATGTTTTTTTTATTAGTAAGTGTAGAGTCCCCTTTTTTATAATAACGTAGGAATGCATGAATCCATTTATATTATTTCTATCAATAGATATATCCTAAATCATAAGGCTATACCATGAAAAATGAAATGCAAATTTTTCCCTTGACTAAATTCTACTAATTCTTGGCAAATTTTCAATTAGTGGAAGATAGATACGTTTGTTTCATTCTTAATGTTATTTAATTGAGCAAGCTAGATCAATTACAGTCGTAGTTGATTCATATTTATACAAAACTATATAAACCTAAGATGAATGTTCAAATTTGTTGGCTGAAAACATAACTGCACAACAAATAAAAATACGCAGAAGGTGGAAAATACCCGCGTAACAAAGAAAATCCCACATAAAGAAGAAAAACATTTGTGCAACAAAGGAAATGGAGTAAAATCCAAGAAACACTAAAGAAAATCATTGAAGGAGGAAGGAAAACCATGAAATAAACCAAATACTAAATAAATTCAGGTCCAAACATTTTGCAAAGATAAAAGGATAAATACAAGTGGAAATAATCCATTGGAAAAGATATATAGTCTGACGCTACGAAAGAAGACATGTGGAACCTTTTTTAATAGTTCATGTTTCACAAAGCAATATAAGATATTAGACTATTTAATAGCAAGAAAAATTTGTATGCATGTGGAAGCATCTAAATGGATCACATTTCACATACTGATATGGTTCTAACAATATATGAAAATATGTGGATAAATTAGATTGGTTCGCATTCTGAAAAATCTAACCAAGGATTACGACATGTGAAATCGGTGGCTTAATCTAATTAGCTAACCATTGGTAAGACTGACTGACAATTCGAAATGCAATAGGACTTGGAACAATCCTATTGGGTTGGGTTTCACATTTGACAAAGATCAACTAGTGAAAGTCTAAATTTGTAAAAAAAGTGGAATGATATGATTGGATCGTACATCACAAAACTCACAAGAGACTAACACGAGCCTAACATTGCAAACTTAAATGGGGTATTCTCATTGGCTAAACCTTTGTAATAGTTAGTAAATTGACCATTCAATAACACATGGGTCTTTTTGATTGGCTAAGACTTCACAAAGGTACCAAGAATCTGATCTCGCAAATCACACATGGAATGTTTTAATTGGTTCTTACATTACATTATTATATTGTATTGGCATGGGGTGGACTTAGAACATATAATTAACGAAAATTAAGGGGAATTTCAGTTCCAATGCATTAAATATCATAATATGACTGTGAAGAGACAGAAACACGGTAGACACGACTATAAAATATAGAAGATAGATAATTTATCTTAAAACACCATTAAAATTACAGGATTATGATCAAATATAATAGAAACAATCTTATTCTATATTATATTTAACAGATTTTTCTTTAAAACACAGATATACATATCTAATTTACATATCTCTTTAACTTATTACCACAATTAAATGACTATGCTAACATAAACACATATTTTGCAAGTTATACATAGAAAATTAACATGATATATCCATTTATTTTTTTATCAAGTAAATTAGAAGAGTTAACTTATTTCTATTAGCATTATACAGATATTTACAGAGATTTTACATATCTTTACAGAGATAGAACTTATCTGAGATAGTATTCAGGAATTCTAATACCAAATTCCAATGCAAAGACACAGGAAACAGAAACCAGACTATGGCCACACTATGAGAGGACTTTGTTATACACCCCATGTATGATCACCTTTCCCTGGTTAGGACCTTCCAAGGTTGTACTTTATACCCCCGGTTAGGACACTGTTGGTTCCCCTCTCTCTTATCCACTACCTATCTGTACATATCCAGCCTTGGAATTTACTTCCACATACTCAATATTATTTTCTCTTAGAATCACATGCACAATTCAATTTGTGTTCCTCTCAGAATAATTTACATGCCTTTTATAGGACTCAATTGGAAGTTATGAACCATCACAATGGTTTCACATCCTTTCATAAATAAATTTAGAATCTTTAATTATTACTCGGGATATTCATTATAATATCTTTATTATAAATTTGTCTTTAACAAATCTAAAAATCTTTAAATTATTTTAAACCTTAGGGGATTTAATCACATAACATTTCTCCCCCCCTTGAATCAATTATTGTCCTCATTAGTGCCAAGTCTATTCTAAAAATCACATATAAAAACACAAGTCATTAGTTAAACAATTCAAGATATTGTTCCTTCAAGAAATATTCTCTTTCCCATGTAGCACTTTCAATATCACAAAAAATCCATTTTACTTTAACTTCTTTAATTTCTCCATTTCTACAATCCAGTCGATGAGATCTTCTAGATCCAAGTTCCCATAATAGCATGGAACTTCTATTCATGGCTTACTTCCAATCCTCGTGATTACGCACAAGAATTGGTCCTCTTGCTCATCTACATGTTCTAGTTTAGCCTCTTGATCTGCAAGTGCTCTTACTTCACATTCATCATTACTTGCATCTTCATCAACGACAACTTCTCTCTGTTGAGCGGTCTCCATCGCCTCCAAATAGGCTTGCATGCCTCTAATCACATCAACCAAGATTGAAAGTCTTGGCGCTCTGTTCGCTTTAGCGGCAAACTCTACTCTACATGCCATGAATTCTTTCCTCAAAATTCCTCAACAACAAGATTTTGCGACCTACACATACTACCCAACAATCCAAAATGTTGAAATATGTCTACAACTACTTGCTACCCACGCCCATAATATGGAAAGCAGCAAATATCAACATCACTTACACAAACCAAATTGAGTTCTATACCAATCTCTTCGGCAGGATTTTGAAATCCTTTCTCTGATACCAAATGATGCAGTCGCAGTAAGGGTTCCAACTGAAGGAATGCCTTGCACCACATAGCCTATATCAGAGTCAAATCTTGATGAAGCAAGATCTTGGGCACAGGTCCTAGCAAGAAAACAACAAAGCTTCTTTTATTAATACAAGGAACGATTACAAACAAAGGCACAATGGCAAAATGCTCCAACTACAGTCTTATGACAAGACTTTGCAAGAATTCTTCTAAGAATTTTGAATCCTAGACCTATCCTAATCTTGCAAACTTTGCACAACTTCTACAAAACCACACTTGGCACAAACGGTAATCTTTCACTAGATGTCTTCCCAATTTGAAGGCTGGACTCCCTTCCTTGATCTTCTTACAATGTTATAGCCCCTTCTACACATAGAATTCATGGAAGCTTTTGGCAGGAGGACAAAAATGCCTCTTGCAAGTAAAGATACCTAGAAGAATATTCCTCAGGTCGCCTCGATTTGCCATTGATCTGCTCTAGATGTTCATCACCATTGGATCGAGCTCGATCAGATCATTTAGATGGTCCCTAGCCATAATGGACAAATCAAGAATCACATGTGCCCCCTACTAACTATATCGATGTTGACAAGTGATCTTGTTTGACACAGATCTCATCATTGGAACAAATGGGCATGATTACACATGAGTAAAAATAAGTTTCGTGCCTTTGATAGCGAATGATGGCTATGGAAGTATCTCGTGGCTATGGGTAAGCATCGGAGGTTTGCGCAAGGCATGTGCAGTTGTTCTGCTCAAGTCTAGTGCTCCGCAGCTTTAATGATATTGTGTGCCGAAGCGTAGCTTTGTGTGGCTATCATGTGCAAGTCTAGTGCTATGCGGCTTGGGGATATTACGCGGCTAAGTCTAGCTTTGCACAAGCAAGGAAAATGTTGTGCAACATATGCAAGATTGTGCGTCATTGGAAATGTTGCGCAACTTGGCATTTTGTGCGGGTTAAACAATGTTGCGTGGTTGAGGCTGAGATTTTGTCGCTCAGATTGGATTTCGTGGCTTCCACAAGAATGGCTACGGCATTGGTTTTTTTGCACAGCTTTCTTAGGAGTGTCGTGGCATTGTGCAAGTCTTTATTAACTAACTCTACATATTTCTGGGCGACACAAGATTGCTCATGAACCCAGATTCTCCTGCATCAGGCTTGTCATAAAAAATATAATTATCCCATGTGTAAAGGAAGAAAGAGCTTTAGTGGGGAATTAGATATAAATAATCTCTTAGGTATTAAAGTAGGGGATATGTTTTTGGGAGGTGTCTTTTTTTAGCACATCTATGGATATTGTGCCTTGGCCAAGGGAAGTAACCATACTACATTTAGAGACTTTCTTGCTATGAGTTGGCGCCCATACCTCCTCATGAGAGTTCTCTCTCTTCTATGCATTGCATTGAACTGATATTTCAATACTATGACATTTATATTGTTTCATTTCCTGACTTTAAAAAAAAAAGATACTACATGCGCCGAAGCCAAGGTCTATTCAATCACACACCTCCTCTGTTATTTCTCTTATTTCTCACTGTAATGTCCCCTTCTCAACATTAATCCTATGAAGAACCTTGGCCCAATTCTCTTCCTAGGGGCTTAAGGGGTGTGAAAAGGGGAAGAAGATGGTGACTTTTATTTTAAGTTGCTAAAGTCATTTCTTATGTTTATTTTATAAAGCAACTTATAATAATGTCACTTAAAGTGGTTAAGGAGGGAAAAGGGTAAAAGTCAATATAGAAATAGATTTGGCAAGTCATAAAGATTAAACATAAAGTATTGTCATAATGGGGCAAACTCCTCCTAGAGGTTAAAGTGCAAACATGAGGCCCAAAGGAAGGGGCGAACCAAATGGGTGCCTTTCTTTGGGATTAGAGACAGAAAAAAGATAAATAGAGGTATGGGGAGCCATAGGGATCATATTTTTTCAATCTATTTTCTCTCATTGCATGTTAAGCTATTTTGCTTGCATCAATTATTCTAAGGACGAAAAACCTTAAAAAGAAGAAGCTTTGGGGACGAAAACCTCCAAGGATTGAAGGTTGGGGAACGAAAACTCCTCAACTTTGTGAGGTGGATCCACCCGGGGTTCACTATTGTGCTACACTTCAGATATTCAATTATTAGAAGGTTGTGTTTCAGATCTAGGGCAGGTTTTGGGGCTGTTTTCACTCCATATCAGTTGGGCTTCAATTCAGATCTGAATTTGGGAATTTTGTGGGGTTTGTATCAGCCAAACCATTGTTATCTCCAAGCAATTTGCAGCTGGGAAATTCTGGGTATTTTTTGGCTAAAAACGACCACCTAGGAGAGTGGTGCGACCCCTTTTAGAAGGGTATTTCACTGTTGTACGGACTGTATGTGATTGGGGACCTTTTGGCATTATTGAAGGAGATTTTGACATCGTTTTCCAGCCCTCTATTGGTACATTTTCAATAATAATCACTACTGTTATTTTCTACACTGTTCCATCCCTTAAATTATTTTTGTAAATTCATATAAGTGTAGAAAAATTCAGCTTTCCCTTATAGGTTGTTCTTAGACCCCAAGTCGCCATTTTGGGCCTTGTGGGTATCTTGGAAAGTGATTATTTGACTAAATAAAAACCTAGGTTACCGGAAATTCGCTGGTTTAGGCGGCCGGAGCGGGAGCGGGAGCGGGTGAGCGCGCGCGGGAGCGACCAGGGAGCGGGCCGGCGCTGTGGAAAAACAGGGGTTTTTTAATTTTTTTTTAATGTTTTCCATCCATGTTTTTTTCCTTTTTTGGCGCGATTTCGTTTTTTTTTCCTGTTTTGGAAAATCGATTTTTTTTCCTGTTTTGGCAATTTTTTCCGTTTTTGGATTTTCGGTGAAAAAAACGCAAGTATGGAAAAAAATTTGCCATTTTTGGAAAGGGTCCGAGAAGATGCAGCAGCAAAAACTTGGATGAGCCATAACTTTCATTCTGTGGCTCCGTTGCAGGTGTCGTTTTCTCTAAAAGTGTATATTTTCTCGAGCTCTATGCATTGATGGCGATATTTTTCTTATTTTCATAAAATCCATTTTTGCACCTTTTTGGACCAAGCAACTTCTTGCAATCTTCTGAAAGAATCTTCTGAATTTAATTTTATTCGTTTTGTATATACTGTACATTATTATAAATTTATAGTTAATAGTATAACTTGTCTTTTATCTTGTTTTTCATATACATATGTGGTTTATAATTAAATTCCTATTTAGAAGGTTGAGATTTATATATTTTTTTAATTTTTTGTTTTTGTACTGCCGTATCCTACGCCGTATCCGGGGTCAAAAAAAAATTTGCCGTTTCCGCGTATCGGATACCCCGCTCCCGCTCCCGTATCCAAAACGTTTCGGTAACTTAGATAAAAACTATTTTCAGTCTGTTGTTCATTATTGCTTTTATTGGCAGTTTGATATCATTTTTGTGGAGTTTCCAGTTTTATGTAGTTCAGATTTAAAAGGGGATACTACATTCTCTCTCTTCTATGCATTGCATTGAACTGATATTTCAGTACCATGACAGTTATATTGTTTCATTTCCAAGAAAATGGATTGTTCATCAAATACTCTGGATTTTCCTAACTTTAAACAAAAAGATACTACATGCGCCCAAGCCAAGGTATATTCTGTTGGTCCCATTATTGAGTTTGCATAATGTGCCTTGTTTTTCCATGACCGAATATGCTCACAAACGTTTCATTTTTTGATTTCATGGTCTGTAGTTCACATTTTCCAACTGAATACCTTCAAAACTGCCCTCAATGTTGTTATTCTGCCCTAAATTGAAGTAAAATCCAAGTTTCCGCCCCCATTTGTGCCCTAATTTATTCATTTCCACGGGCTGTACCATTTTCTCCTTTGCCAAATCACAAAAGAGCTCGAAATTGATCAAATCTTGAATTTGTGCAAGTGTTTCCCCAATCCCAAGGTCGCAAATGATGTCAAGATCATGATTCAGTTGGTTTAAAAATGAAGAATTCTACCTTCCTTGTCAAAAAATTCAATTTCTAGGGCATTCCTGAATTTTTTCACATTTTTGACGGGCATACGGGCATGTTCTACCTATCAAATTTATCATTGCAAAGTTTATGCTGACATGGCAGGCTCTCATTGGCTGGGTGTGGTCAAAAAATGTTATAACTTGTCAAATTTTCAATTTTTGGCGAAGGTAAAATTTGCTCCGCGGCCCCGCATTTTCCTAGTGTGCCTACGTGGCATGATTTGATTGGAAAGAGGAGCAGCGAGTGGCGGAGGTCACTTAAAAATTTTTGCCTTCATTTTTTGCAAATTTCTCAAAATCAAATTTTTGCCCGAAGGCCCGTAGCCCAATGGGAGGGCGACACGTGGCACAGGGAGGTCAAACGAAACGTGGGAGTTGGGAAAATTTTATTGTTTTTGATGTCGGAACAAAATTTTTCCCCGTGGCCCCCGCGGTTTCACAGAGATGTGCTTACGTGGCCTGATGTGATTGGTCGAGGATGGCGGGTGGCGGAAGGAACTTAGGAAAATTTTCTTCCATTTTGGAAAAATTTCTCAAAATTAAATTTTGCCCAAAGGCCCGTGCCTAATGGGATGGTGACACGTGGAGGGCCAGGATCAGATGGGTAAGGACTTGGAAAAATTTTGGTGTTTTTTGGCTCAAAATGTCAGGGAAAAATTTGGCCCGAGCCCGCAACCCAATGGAAAGGTGACACGTGTCCAGGGAGATCGACCGGAATAGTGGGAACTTAGAAGAATTTGAAAATTTTTGGTTTCAAAATGCAAAAGGAAAAAATTTGGACCCGAGGCCGCACACCAATACGAAGTGGACACGTATGCACAGGGATGAAATGGAGGGCGGAGGCTTGGAGGAATTTGAAGTTTTTTAACTTCAAAGTGTAAAAGGAAAATTTGGCCCGAGGTCCCGCACCCAATGGAACACGTGTCAACAGTAAGGGAAAAGTGTGATGCACTTTTTTTGGAAATTTTCCTTTGAGGAAAAATTTTAAAGAAATTTTGAGCCAGATCTCCAAATTTGTAGCGAATGCAATGAAATCAGAGGTGGAAAAAGTAAACCCGCGAAGGAAAATTTTGGAGGGTCCCTCCACATCCAATAGGACAGTGACACGTGGCATGTTTCATGGAATGGAAAAGGAGGAAAATGGGGCCCATTCCAGATTTTAGCTCTGAAAGGAGGAATGAAGGAAAAAAGGACTTGATGAGTCGGCTCTGCATCCAATGGGAGAGTGACACGTGGCAGAGAAACAGCAGGCATTCGGGGGCACAGAACATTTTGAGAAAAAATTTCCTTTTCTCAAAAAAGGGAGCAAATTTGTCATTTTGGCCCGCGATTTTCAACAGGGTCCACAGGAGGACACGTGGCGCATCCAGGGGCTCGCGGGGAAAATTTTCAAAATTTTCCTGAGATCTAAAAGGGTTTAAAATGCAAATTTTAAGGATTGGGGCCCGCCCCAATCGTATTTGGACACGTGTCCCACCTTGTCCAAAGGCAAAAAGGTAATTTGGACGCTTTTGAAGAGGATTTGGATCTGCCACATGGAGGGCTGGCATTTAAAGTTGATTTTAATCAACGACATCTGTGCATTTTCGTTTTTTGGGGCGCCATTGGAGCTCCAAGAAGTGTGGAATCGTCATTTTTGCACCAAAACACATGAAATTTTATATGAATCTGCATCCCTTCGGCCTTCTGAACACAATGGCATCATTTATTTGAGCTGATTCAGTGCCCTATAGTGTTTTTCGTGAAATATTTTTCTCAGCCCGTGAAAAACACGTGAAAGGTAAAAATGAAAAGTTGCAGAGTTAAAAATGGTGAGGGAAAAAGGTGAAAAATGATTGCAAATGCATGCTGGCATGGTGGAATGCCAAAAACGTGACCCTGGGATGGATAAGGATCCGAGTTCATGCAATATTTTAAAATATTTGTGCATCTCTGGCATTTGGCGAGCTGTTTCACAGTTTTATATCATTTTTCATCAAATGGATAGGGTTTTGTAACAAATTTGATCCCTTTGGCATATTCTTTTCTTGGGATGCAAGGATCCAAGTTGGCATAGGGTATATCATGTAGTTTGGAAACATTTTAGGGGGTCTGTTGAGAATTTTGGAGAAAGAGAAGAATTTTCACAGGAAAAAATAGGAAGAAGTCCATTTCCTTTTTGAGAAACTTCTTGAGAGCCATTTTTATTCCAGTTTGCATCAAATGTTCATCATGTTGAGTTGGTTTCAGCTGTAAAGCCATCAACAAGCTTTGAGATTGTCTAAATAACATTCCCTTGCTGATATATTTGATCAAATTCTTGGATTAACTGGTTTTATCTCTTGGCAAAGCTTGCATGCACTTGTATTTCAGTATGTTTTCAATTTGTGTTTCATGCTCATGTTGCAATCTTGTGTTTGGGATCTTTATTGGTCATACATGGTCTCATTTCTTGTAGAGGGTTTGAAGGCATCTGCAATCTTCCATTCAGAAGAGCATTCATTTGAGTGGAGATAAACAGATTTAAATTCATCTTACCTTCCTTGTAAATTGAGGGTGTTTGTAAACCTTTGGGTGTACCTTAGGACATGATCTAACAAGGGGTTCTGAATGCTTTATTGATATTTTGCTTCAAGCCTTTGTGGCAGGATATCAAAGTTTGTATGGAATAGTGCAGATTTGGGCATCCATATGTGCACACATCCTGGTTGAAAGAGCACTTCAAATTCATTGAAATATCTCTGTTGTTTAGGTGTTGTAATTCTTTTGCAAGGTTTCCCAAAGAAGGTGATGACTCCTAACTACTCTTGTCCCAACATCTCTCATCAGAATTTCACTTTAAACTAACTCATCCTACCTACAATACCCCTACATCTACATTGTGTGTCCACAAAAGAATTCAATCCTTTCACAAAAATGCACAAAGTTGATCAGGGTTTTATCATGTCTTTAGCAGCTCTAGCTTTGTTTTGAGAACATTTCCATCATTTAGTAGTGACAGCTCCTTTGAGTTTGGATAATGGATATTTGATCATGTTTTCACAAAGCCTCCTCCACATCATATGCAAAACACAAGGATATCTTCATCTCCTTACCATATAGGGGCTGCAATATAGGTTCTCTTACCTTGGTTGATAGGCACAACCTAAAATAGTGAGGGTTAGATCAAAACCCTTATGAAGGTGCTATCCACTCCCTCAATTCTTGAATGCAAACAAGCAGATAGGTGTGATCCCCGGCTACAAATGACATACAAAACATCTATCTATCCTTGAGTGTCTTGTGCAGATTCATGATGTTGTTCAAGTTGTGAAGGAGATTAAATCTGGATACCAACACCCGAGTGGCACCGTTTCCAGGGACTTCTTGCAATTTCTTGGTGGTTTTGAAGTACTTGAAAGGTTTGAGCATTTGTGTGATCAAGTATTTGAGCTGTTATATTCTTGAGATATCATTTCATACTTCAGATCTGGATGTTTTGGGTAAGAAAGACTTCAAACTCAGCCTGCTCTCCTCATCTACCAGCAGTTTATGTGATTTGGATGCACTGTTTTTGGTTGAATTAAGAAGAAGAAAATATGATTTGTAAATCCCTGCAAGTTTTCAGTATAGCATGCATTTGACAGAATATTTTTTAGTGCTTTCTTGCACAACTAAGGTGAAAATCCTTGGTGGTGACTCCATGCTATTGGGATCTTGAAAATACCAGTTGTCTAACACATTTTTATCATTTGAAACTTGTTGTTTAAATCTGTCAAACTAGAGGGAAGGAGATCCCTCTTCATCAAGGACTCTTCTAAGAAGTTGCTCACCAAATCAAGAAGCTCAGAACTAGAAGGAAGAAGAGTGTGGAAAGTGGTTGGTGATTTGGTTGCAAGGAAAGGAATCCCCATAGTTGAATTTGAAGGAGAACAGCCTGTCATTGAAGATTATAATTCCTCTTCAAGTAGATCTGATTCAGGCAATCTTCTTGCTGATTTTCATTCTCCATCAGGTGAGGGACCTTCTTGTGTATTTAAAAAACTTGCTCCTAAATCTACTCCTGTGGTTTCTAAGTTTGCTAAAGTTTATCAAGAGAGAGAGCCTTTGGGGGGTTATCATTTTAGAGATCAGTCATCCATTCCAATCAGACCCATTACTACTCCTCATCATCTTGTTTCACCTCCAAGATCACCCCCACCAAACAATATGGCTCAACCTAGACCTCCATTTGTTGTAAACACCTTTGGTCCTATAAATTTTGGAGGAATGGATGGTTATCCAAATGCTGTCCCACAAGGATGTGAGAAATAGGTTACCAAAATTCCAAGGTAACAATGCCATAACTGGAGATCAACATCTCAAACTCTTTGTTAACATGATGGAAGACTTTGAAATAGAATTTGAGGATGTGTATATCAAGTTGTTTATCCATACACTTGAGGAAGATGCAAGAGATATGTATAAAGCTCTTCCTGATAACTCTATTGATTCATGGACTGAGATGAGTAATGCATTCAGATTACAATATGGAGACAAAACAGATCCAAGGTTCCTTCTATCCAAGTTTGAGAACATCAAGAAGAACCCGAATGAGACCGTTCATGATTTCAATACAAGGTTTAATAAGACATTGAGAAGGTTGCCTGTAATTTTGAGGCCTTGTGATGAATCTTGCTTGATCAAATATGCAGATGCATTTGATAAAAAGGTAGCCTATTACTTGAGAGACAAAAATCCTACAAACTTGAGGCAAGCTTTCACCATGGCACTTCAAATTGAAAATAATATTAAAGCTATTGGTAAACCACTTAAGAGGGACGGTGTGAAGCTGATAAACCCTGAGAAGCCTCAAACTAGCAAGGGTGCTGATTTGGAAGATGTTGTCAAGACTTTGGCAGGGGCTGTCAAAGAAATTTCCTACAAATTAGCCCGGGCTGAGAAAGGAATTGGGAAAAGTTCACAAGGACAGCAAAGAACTCAAAACCATGATAGATTTGGAAATCATCCTAGGGGTGATCAAAGACAAGATGATAGAGGTAAAGGGCTTATTGGATCTGCAAATAGACAACCCCAAGCACATGAAAATAGAGTGGTGCCTGACCCTCTGACTGCAAGAGTTGCTGCTGTTCAAGAAGTTGCTGATATGGATTGGTGTGACAGATGTTTTCTTCCTCATCTGCCATGTGAAATGGACCAGCAAGATATAGATGATGATAATGAGAATGAAATGGATGATGAAATTTGTATGATGGGCAGCTCTTCAGGCTCACAACAAGCAGCAACATCAACAGATGTGATAAGTGCAAGGACTGCTGCAACCTTTTGGGATTGCATAAAGAGGGTACCATTTCTTTCTCTTCCTCAAACTCATGATGTAGATGTAGTTCAGGCCTTTGAAATTCCTAATAATGACTTTGAATATCTAAGGGCTTTAATGATCAAGAAGTATGATGGTGGTATTCCTTCGGAGGAAGATAGACAATTGTTAATGAATGTTGTGGTTGGTCAAGAAAAGGAGTACAATACTAGAAGTAAAGTTGTTAGGGGAGCTAGTCCTCAAGCCAAGCCAAAGACACCCTTGCTCACAAGCATTCCCAAAGATAATCCTAGAAGAGAAACAATTGCTAAGAACCCTGTTGTCCCATGCAAAAATATCAGTCCTCTTCATGCCCAGGCTGCCAAGAATACTTCTCCATCTGATGAACCTTCTTGTTTCCCTTCCAATGTTGTTTTGCCAAAGAATGTTCCATATGATATAGCCTAGGTATTGAGCCAAATTAAAGTGAGTGTTCCCATTATTGAATTGCTTAGAATTTCCTGAACACAAGAAAAGAGCTTTTGAATACTTGGGATTGAAGGAAGAAAAGAGTATACCAAGCAGAAATGTAAATGTTGTTGAGAATCCTCTTCAAAGCATTGCTGGCCCTGAAACACCACCACCAATGGAATATCTTGGAGAGGCACCTGAAGTGTATTTGGGGACATCCTTGGTTGATTCCCAATTGAATGTTGATCCATTCTTCACAACTTTGCTCATAAAAGGTAGGTTGCTTCACAATTGCATGTTTGATTCCGGTGCATCATGTAATGTTATGCCTCTAGAAGTTATGAATGAGTTGGATATCAAGGTGACAGCAGCATATGGGAAGTGTATAGCCATGGATTCAAGGGAAGTGCTGGTTGTTGGATGTGTGAAGGGTTTAGTAGTGTAACTTGCAGCCTATCCGGGTAAGAATTTAAAACTTGATGTTGTAATTGTTGACTGCCCTACCAAATGGGGTATGCTTTTGTCAAGAAAGTGGGCTGCAAGTGTTGGTGGTAGTGTTCAAATGGACATGTCCTATGCCACCATTCCCATTGAGGGCAGCCTTGTCAAACTCTATGGTGAAAAGAAGATGTTACACTTGATTGAAGATCCCAACAATGCTTCTTATGAAGTGTTGTTTGCTGATGTAGATGTTGACAATTTCATTGGTTTTGCTGATGGAAAAGAGAATAAGATGGACAAATCAGAGTGCCTTGGTATGGTAGGTTCTCCATGGACATTACTATTTGATGGAGCTTGCTCCAAAGTTGGAAATGGTGCTGGTATAGTGTTGGTTTCCCCTAGTTTAGAAGAGTTTCCTTTTTCCTTCAAGCTCAATTTTGAATGTACTAACAACATTGCTGAGTATGAGGCATTATTATTGGGATTAAGGATTGCATGGAAGTATGGAGTAAAGGATATTGTTGCCAAAGGAGATTCAGAGCTGGTTGTCAAGCAAGTAAGAAAGTTGTATGCTACAAAAAATCAGCGTATGAGACAATATAAGCATGTTGTTTGGGACTTGATTGAAATGTTTGATTCCTTTAACATTGTTTACCATGATAGAAGTCTTAATGCTGCTACTGATAAGCTGGCTGTTCTTGGTTCTAAATTTGATAATTGCACCATTTCACCTTTTTGTGAATATGATGTTGAAGTGCTAACAAGGCCAGCTGTCCCAGATAATGTGAAGCATTGGCAGATTTTTGATGATGATGCACAAGTGTTGAGATTCTTACAATGCCAAGGAGAGTTTTCTGGTCAGAATATTGATTGGGAACCAATGGTGTGCATGAATGAAGGTAGAGAAACTTTGTTTGACAAGGATATTATACAATTGAAAACAAATACCATTCCCAAAGGTCTTGTTGCACTTGAATCCAATTTTAGCAATGTTGATTGCATCATTAATAGAAAGATGTCTGCTTCAAGGGATGTGGAAGAGCATAACTTGGGAACTAAAGACAAACCAAGGAAGATCTGGTTGGGTAGTCATCTCAGCAAAGAAGAAAAACAGTCCTATGCCCAACTTTTAAAGAAATATCAAGACTGCCTTGCTTGGTCTTATTCAGAGCTGAAGGCATATAGAGAAGATTTATTTCAGCATGAGATTCCCCTTGAGGCCAAGACTAAGCCATTTAGACAAAAAAAAGGCCTATTAACCCACTACTTTCCATGAAAATGCAAGAAGAGTTGAAGAAATTGAGAGATGGTGGCATCATTCAGCCTACTAGATACTCTTCTTGGGTTGCCAACCTTGTGCCAGTTAGAAAGAAGAACGGAGATATCAGACTTTGTGTGGATTTTAGGAATCTAAAAAAAGCATCTATGAAGGACAACTATCCTTTTCCAAACATGGAGAATATGTTGCAGCTTGTGACAGGGTCAGAAATGCTTTCTACTTTGGATGGTTTCTCCGGATACAATCAAGTAGTTGTTAAAGAATCAGAAAGACTTAAGACAACCTTCACTACTCCTTGGGGGACTTATGTTTTTGTAAGGATGCCTTTTGGATTGATGAATGCTGGTGCTACTTTTCAGAGGGCAATGGATGTTGCCTTTGTTGGTTATATCAATGAGTTTATTGTAGTTTACCAAGATGATGTGACTATTTTTTCAAGGCAGCGAGCAGACCATTTGCAACACCTAGAGAAGATGCTGATCAGATGTAGGGAGTATGGCATTTCACTTAATCCAAAGAAGTGTCATTTTGGTGTGCCAAAAGCCAAGTTGTTGGGGCATATTGTATCTAAATAAGGTGTTATGATAGATCCTGAGAGAGTGGAAGCAATCAGCAAGGTGCATGTGCAAGAACCAAGAAGGGTATTCAATCTTTCTTTGGCCAAATCAATTTCATTAGAAGGTTTGTCTCCAATTTTGCTGAGTTAACTCTTCCAATCACAAGCATGCTAAGAAAGGATCAAGTTATTAAGTGGGAAAAGGCTGCCATCCAAGCTTTTGAAGGAATAAAGGATGCACTCAAGCATGCACCTGTTTTGGCAGCTCCAAACTATAAGATGCCTTTCCAAATCTTCTCTTTTGCATCTGAATTTACTATTGCTTCAGTTTTGCTACAAAAGGATGAAAATGGAGTTGAGAGGCCTATTGCTTTCTTTAGCAAGGCTTTACAAGTAGCTGAATTGAGGTACACAATTATGGAGAAACAAGCATTTGCATTAGTAAAAGCAACAAAGATTTTCAGGCCCTACATTTTGAGTTCAAAGGTTGTTGCTTATGTTCCCCACACCATGGTTAAAGACATCTTATCTGACATGGAGATATCAAGCAAGAGATGTAGATGGGTTAACAAATTACAAGAGTATGATATGGATATCCAAACAACAAAGCTGGTAAGAGGTTTAGGTCTTGCCAAACTCATGGCTGAGAGTAATTTGCAGAATGTAGAAGTGAATCAGCTAGGGGAAGAAAGGGCAGATCTCCTTGACAAATTGATGAATTCTGAGTGGTACAAGGATGTGGTCTATTACCTCAAGCACTTATGTTGTCCCAGTCACTTAAATAAAAATTAGAAAAGAGCCCTCAAGCTGGCTTCTCATAAATATGTCATAACAGACCTTGGGCTGGCTTGGAAGAACCTTGAAGGTGTCCTCTTGAAATGCATAACTGAAGATGAAGCTCCCAAGTTGATTGCTGATTTCCATGGGGGAGTTTGTGGAGGACATTTTGCTGGGAGAGTGACAGCACATAAGATTTTAAGAGTTGGTTATTGGTGGCCAACTCTTTTCAAAGATGCAAACCAGTTAGTTAGAAGGTGTGATAAGTGCCAATGTTTTTCAGGAAGATTGAAAGCTTCAGGCTCCCTTCCTTTGCAGCTTGTATCAGTTGAAGCTCCTTTCAAACAATGGGGAATGGATTTTATTGGTGAGATTTCAGATCCTTCTAGTGCTGGTTATAAATGGATCCTTGTAGCAACTGATTATTTTACAAAATGGGTTGAGGCAATTCCATCTAGAAAGGCAACACACCAAGTGGTAATGGATTTCTTGCTGAATCATATCATATGCAGATTTGGGGTTCCAGTTAAGATTGTGTCTGATAATGCTATGTGTTTTAGAGCCAAGCCTTTGATGGCAATGTGCAATGAATATGGGATAAATCTGACCTATTCTTCAAACTACAACCCACAAGGGAATGGGCAAGCTGAATCAAGTAACAAAAACTTGCTCAAGATCATTAGAAGAACCTTGGAAATCAACAAGAAGAAGTGGGGAGAACAGTTGAAATTTGTAGTTTGGGCTGATAGGATAACTCCAAAAAGAGCAACTGGTAAAATCCCATTTGAACTGGTGTATGGAACTCAGGCTTTGCTACCATTACACCTGCAATTATCCACTTTTCAGTTTGCCCAGCAGTTGGAAGATCAAGAACATGGCCCATATGAATCAAGAATCAATCAGATCATTGAGTTGGATGAAGAAAGGAGAGCTTCTCATCAAAGGCATGTCAGGTTTAGGGAGAAATTGAAGAATTTGTTTGATAAGAAGGTCACCCCTAGAGCTTTCAGTGTTGGAGATCTGGTTTTGCTATGGGATAGTAGGCATGAAGACAAGGGTAAGCATGGAAAGTTTGATGCTCTATGGATGGGCCCTTATGCCATTGATATCAGGATTGGAGAAAATACATTTTTTCTCAAGGATTTGGATGGGGATTTGCTGGAGCTTCCTGTTAATGGCAGACATTTAAAACATTTCTTAGATTAAATCCCCATGTGAGGTATGCACAAGTTGTACATTTTGTATAGCCCTTGTTGTTGTTTTGTCTTTTCCTTGTTTTTGCTGTTGTTGGCTTGTGGTTTGCCCTTTTTTCCTTGGCAACCATTGTTGGTGTGGTTTTCTCGGTCTATTTTTGGTGGAAATTCTGGTTTTTAGGGCTTCTCTGCATGTTTTGACTCCTTGCCCAATGGATTTTTGGCACTTGGTCTACGTTTTGTTCTTGTGGCACTCACTGGGAGTGCCCATCCCCAGGAAAGAGCCAATGTTGGTCCCATTATTGAGTTTGCATAATGTGCCTTGTTTTTCCATGACCAAATATGCTCACAAACGTTTCATTTTTTGATTTCATGGTCTGCAGTTCACATTTTCCAACTGAATACCTTCAAAAATGCCCTCATTGTTGTTATTCTGCCCTAAATTGAAGTAAAATCCAAGTTCTCCCCCCATTTGTTCCCTGATTTATTCATTTTCACAGGCTGTACCATTTTCTCCTTTGCCAAATCATGAAAGGCTCGAAATTGATCAAATCCTGAATTCATGAAAGTTTTTTCCCAATCCCAAGATTGCAAATGATGTTAAGAGATGATACAGTTGGTTTAAAAATGAAGAATTCTGCCTTCCTTATAAAAAATTTGGTTTCTAGGGCATCTCCTGAATTTTTCACATTTTTGACGGCTCTACGGGCCTACCTCAAATTTATCATTGCAAATTCTATGCTGACATGGCAGGATCTCATTGGCCGGGTGCAGTCAAAAAAATGTTATAACTTGTCAAATTTTCAATTTTTGGTGAAGGGAAAATTTTTTCCCGCGGCCCCATATTTGCCTACAGGGATGTGCCTACGTGGCATGATTTGATTGGACAGGATGGAGCAGGAGTGGCGGAGGTCACTTAAAAATTTTCCTTCATTTTTTAAAAATTTCTCAAAATCAAATTTTTGCCCGAAGGCCCGCAATGAATGGGATGGTGACACGTGGCACAGGGAGGTCAAACAGATGACATGGGAGTTGGGAAAATTTTATTGTTTTTTGACTCAAAGATGTCAAATTTTGAAATTTTTCCCATATCCGGCCCCGCAGTGCTAGAGGGATGTGCTTACGTGGCCAATGTGATTGGTCGAGGCTTGGCGGGCGGCGGAACTAACTTAGGAAATTTTTCTTCCATTTTGGAAAAATTTCTCAAAATTAAATTTTTTCCCGAAGGCCCACAGCGAATGGCATGATGACACGTGTCCAGGAGGGCCAGGCAGATGGTCAAGGACTTGGAAAATTTTGGTGTTTATTGGCTCATGGTGTCAGGGGAAAAAATTTGGCTCGCGAGCCCACAACCATTGGAAAGGTGACACGTGTCTAGGGAGATCGACCAGAATAGTGGGAACTTAGAAGAACTTGAAAGTTTTTGGTTTCAAAATGCAAAAGGAAAATATTTTCCTGTGGGTCCGCACCCAATACGAAGTGTGACACGTGTCCACAGGGATGAGCATGGATGGGCGGAATTTGTGAAAATTTGAATTCTTTTAACTTCAAAGTGTAAAAGGAAAATTCGGCTCGAGGTCCCTCCACCAATGAACACGTGGACATGTGTCCAAAATTTGATGGAATTTTAGAGCGCGGAGGAAAAATGGAAAGTACCATTTTCAAATTTGGTGAAAAAGTCACATATGCACAGGGAAAAAATAAACCCACGGAAAAATTTGGAGAAGGAAAATTTCATTCAAGGTCCGACCATCCAATAGCACAGTGGACACGTGGCATGTTTCAGATGGAAATTTGGAAGGAAAGCGCGGAAAAATTTGCACAAGATTTTGTGCTCAAAATCGGAGGAATGAAGTGGAAAAACTTGATGAGTCGGCTCCGCATCCAATGGGAGATCGACATGTGGTAGAGAAACAGCGGGCATTCGGGGGCGTGGAACATTTTGAGAAAATTTTCCTTTTCTCAAAAAAGGGAGCAAATTTGTTCATTTTGGCCCGCGATTTTCAAATAGGGTCCACAGGAGGACACGTGGCGCATCCAGGGGCCCGCAGGGAAAATTTTCAAAATTTTTCCAAAATTCAAAAGGGGTTTAAAATGCATTTTAAGGATTGGGGGCCCGCCCCAATCATATTTGGACACGTGTCCCACCTTGTGTAAAGGAAAAAGAGGTAATTTTTGAATTTTCAAGAGGATTTGGATCTGCCGCGTGGAGGGCTGGCATTTAAAGTTGATTTTAATCAACGGCAGCTGTGCATTTTCATTTTTTGGGCGCCATTGAAGCTCCAAGAAGTGTGGAATCATCATTTTTGCACCAAAACACATGAAATTTTATATGAATCTACATCCCTTCGACCTTATGAACACAATGGAATCATTTATTTGAGATGATTCGGTGCCCTATAGTGTTTTTCATGAGATATTTTTCTCAACCCGTGAAAAACACGTGAAAGGTAAAAATGAAAAGTTGCAGAGTTAAAAATGATGAGGGAAAAAGGTGAAAAATGATTGCAAATGCATGTTGGCATGGTGGAATGCCAAAAACATGACCCTAGGATGGATAAGGATCCGAGTTCATGCAATATTTTAAAATATTTGTGCATCTCTGGCATTTGGCGAGCTGTTTCACAGTTTTATATCATTTTTCATCAAATGGATAGGGTTTTGTAACAAATTTGATCCCTTTGGCATATTCTTTGCTTGGGATGCAAGGACCCAAGTTAGCATAGGGTATATCATGTAGTTTTGGAAACATTTTTAAGGTCTGTTGTGAATTTTGGAGAAAGAGAGAAGAAATTTTCATAGGAAAAACTGGAAGAAGTCCATTTCCTTTTTGAGAAACTGCCTGAGAGCCATTTTGATTCCAGTTTGCATCAAATGTTCATCATGTTGAGTTGGTTTCAGCTGTAAAGCCATCAACAAGCTTTGAGATTGTCTAAATAACATTCCCTTGCTGATATATTTGATCAAATTCTTGGATTAACTGGTTTTATCTCTTGGCAAAGCTTGCATGCACTTGTATTTCAGTATGTTTTCAATTTTTGTTTCATTCTCATGTTGCAATCTTTTGTTTGTGATCTTTATTGGTCATACATGGTCTCATTTCTTGTAGAGGGTTTGAAGGCATCTGTACAATCTTCCATTCAGAAGAGCCTTCATTTGAGTGGAGATAAACAGATTTAAATTCATCTTACCTTCCTTGTAAATTGAGGGTGTTTATAAACCTTTGGGTGTACCTTAGGACATGATCTAACAAGGGGTTCTGAATGCTTTATTGATATTTTTCTTCAAGCCTTTGTGGCAGGCTATCAAAGTTTGTATGGAATAGTGCATATTTGGGCATCCATATGTGCACACATCCTGGTTGAAAGAGCACTTCAAATTCATTGAAATATCTCTGTTGTTTAGGTTTTGTAATTCTTTTGCAAGGTTTCCCAAAGAAGGTGATGACTCCTAACTACTCTTGTCCCAATATCTCTCATTAGAATTTCATTTTAAATTAACTCATCCTACCTATAATACCCCTACATCTACATTGTGTGTCCACAAAATAATCCAATCCTTTCACAAAGATGCACAAAATTGATCAGGGTTTTATCATGTCTTTAGCAGCTCTAGCTTTGTTTTGAGAACATTTCCATCATTTAGTAGTGACAGTTCCTTTGAGTTTGGATAATGGATATTTGATCATGTTTTCACAAAGCCTCCTCCACATCATATACAAAACACAAGGATATCTTCATCTCCTTACCATATAGGGGCTGCAATATAGGTTCTCTTACCTTGGTTGATAGGCACAACCTAAAATAGTGAGGGTTAGATCAAAACCCTTATGAAGGTGCTATCCACTCCCTCAATTCTTGAATGCAAACAAGAAGATAGGTGTGATCCCTGGCTACAAATGACATACAAAACATCTATATATCCTTGAGTGTCTTGTGCAGATTCATGATGATGTTCAAGTTGTGAAGGAGATTAAATCTGGATACCAACATACTCCATTCAATTTTGTTTTGTCTTCCATTCTATGTATATACACAATTTTACCTTTGTGATAAAATCTCTGTAATCTATTACTTCACAAATTTTTTACTTTCCCTTCATCCATTAAACAAAATAATGTATTTTAATGAGGATAATCCTCTCTGATAATAAATGAAATGCATATTTCTCCCTCAACTAAATTCTAATAATTCTTGGAAATTTTCAATTATCAGAAGAAAGATACTTTTTTTCATTCTTAATGCTATTTAATTGAGCAAGTATATCGGTTACATTCATAGTTGATTAATATTTATACAACTATATATAAACCTAAGATGAATTTTCAAATCCGGGGGGTGAAAACATAACTGCACAACAACAAAAAAATATGTGGAAGGTATACAATACCTGCGTAACAAATAAAATCTTGCATAAAGAAGAAAAAACATCCACAGAACAAAGGAAATGGAGTAAAATCCATGAAACACTAAAGAAAACCATGAAAGGAAGAAGAAAAACCATAAAATAAACCAAAGACTAAATAAATTCAGATCTGAACATTCTGTGAAGACAAAAGGAAAAAGACAAGTGGAAATAATCCATTGGAAAATATATCTAGTCTGACGCTACGAAAGAAGACACACGGAACCTGTTGGAGCTCAAACTTACACCCGTCCTAGATCATGTTGAATTGAGTCGTTGAGGAAACAATGAGACTGTCTCCAAGTTATGGGACTTTGCATACTTAAGATATACCTCCAAATAAGGTTGGTTCCTTTACCTAATTCTACTGCTACAACTACTCCTACTTCTGAAATCAAATCATATACTAGTCATGCCAAGGGACTAGAGTTAGAAGGATGTGTGGAAAGGGAAAACTAATCTAAGGGAGGATATAGCACCAAAAAGAAGGGGGATGAATATAATCATCTTTGAGAGAAAATGAAGGAAATGCACACAGAGAGGGAAAGCACGCGTACCAAAGTCTGAAACACAATTAAACACCCATTTTCATAAGACACAATGGAAAAGAGAACCTGTGACAGATGTGAGGATGCACAACAACCCACCAACATAAAGAAAAAAGGAAAGAAGATGCAATAAATTGAGTCAAGGTAGAGAATAGCCAGACAACAACTTTTATTACTTCCTAATAATGCATAATCGATTACAATGGTAGAAGATGAAAGTATCCACATGTAAAGAACCAGATCCAAAGGTATGAAACTAAAAATACAAAGAAATACCTAGGTAATACACTTACGAACTGAAATAATCCAACCCTTATAAAGAGAAAAGCTCTACAATATATAGAAGAAGGGAAGAAGAGGAAGAAAAGAAGAGGGAAACTCATATTTTAATCTTCAACCACCAACAATCAGCAATGAATGCATGCAAATTCACCTGCAAAACTATCAAATCCACCTCCCTATTTCTATTTAACTTGGAGAGGAAGGAAGGAGGAAATATTTGAATAAAATTGGGTGGTTGAGCTAATCAGATTCTACATTAATGGTTGAAAACATGTTTTCCCTGCTTCTCACCTACCAAATCCTACCAATATTTGAACTTGAATTATCTGGAGTGTATCCCACATCAGTAGCTTTCCAAAAATACCATCTGTGCATTAATATGAGCTCTACAATAAAATTTATGACATTCTAAAGTCTATAAGTCACTTTGGACATGAAATGACATGTGGTACATGCAGATTGGCTGAAGGATTGGCCAAATGTTCATCTTTTTTTTGTTTCTACCACATGTCGTATAGTAGTTCGTTACAAGGATTTAGTGCCATGTTGACACATTTTTATAGGTCATGTGTAACACACTCAAGTCTGATAGATTGCCACATGGCACAGTGACTAATGTAGAGGAAGGCACAAGGGGCACATAGAAGAGAAAGGCGCATATGGGGAAAGAAAAAGACAAGCACAAAAAGTAATGTGCATAGTAGAAATGGAAATATACTCATAGGGGACAAGCATATAGGCAGTGCATGAGCATCAAAGGAATTATGCATAGCTGTAAGAAATGAAAGGGGCATTGAAGAATGTGTTAAGGAATTAACCACTTTAGAAGGAAAGTCAAGCTTGCACGCGAAGGGTGCACAAACTTCTAGGAAGAAGGAGGATGTGCCATCTGTACGTGCAAGGAGAAATGGAAAGGAATGAAGAAGGAAGTGGAAGGCGCGTGAGAGGAGGAGAACATGCAGGGGTATGCAAGGAATTACAGCCAGGAAATTTTCTAAAGGGACAACCTAAGTGTGTGCAACCTGTAACAATTGAGCCTCAGGGAAAAAATAGGATTGTAAGTTGTCAAAATAACTAGAGGAGTTATTTTAGACAACATTTTTCCAACATTTAGGGCCATCTGCTTGCTATATAAAGGAGATCAATAACCTGGAGTATCCATTGGGCATGGAGTCTGCATGAAAACATAAAATTCTAATCTTCTGTCGAAAGAGATACCCCTTGAAGTCACTTTGAAGCACCTTCTAAACTCTATTATGAATCCTGCAAAAAATTTTGAAAACTGTTGGAAGATTTCTGGATTGAACTAGAAGAAACAAAATAACACAAGCGAGAAGAACACAAGAATAAATAACTATATACAAACAAAATAATGTGCGTTCAACACACTTAGAGGAATTGAAACTACTCTAAGATTTACAATGATACTGAGGATTAATTGAAGGGTTTGAGATAAATCCCATCGACTAGGATTGATAGTGTGCCTTCATCAAGGTGAGGCAGCTCAAAAGAGTAATCCTCTTTGCAAGAAATGATGATGTACGGGCCACTCCAAAGTGCATCAAACTTTGAATGGTGCCCTAGTTTAGCTCTCTCGGCATCCCATTTAAAGACTAAGTCGTCAACTTTGAAATCTTAGGGCCTAACCTTTCTGTCAAACCACTTCTTTGTTGATTGTTGATGTTTTTTTAGCTTGATCATGGAAAATTTTCTTAGTTCTTAAAGTTCAACCAAATTTTCCATTCTAATTTATCTTTGATCTGTGCCCTCAAATTCCAGCTGTTGTGGTGATTTCTAATGAAGTAAAATAAAGAGATAAAGGAAGTCTAGCTTCCTTCCCATAGATAAGTTTGTAGGGAAAAGATCCCATTTCCTTCATCATGATTTTATCTACCCAAAGTGCACGCGAGACCTTTGTATGCTACTTCCTTTGGTTGGTATTCATTATTTGCTTCATGATTCTGATCAAGTTCTTATTTGTCTATTCTTCCTAGCCATTACATTAAGGGTAATAGTTGGAAGAAGTCTTCAAATAGATGCCAAGACTAAGATCCCCATCAGAGATTTTTTTACCAAGGAAGGATTTTGCATTATCTGAAATAATTTTTTGAGGAATGCCAAACCTTGTTACAATTCCTTCAAGAAATTCAAGGATGATTGGATATTTTGATTCCTTAATCATGACAGCTCCATCTGGTGAAGTAATCTGTAGTTATCATTACACATTTATGCACAAGGCTTGAAGGAGGATTGATCATTCCTATGAATTCAAGACCCTATTGCATAAAAGGTTGATCCACTTGGATTGGTAGAGGGGAAGCACTGCCAATTTCTTTTTTCTAGCAAATAAAGGACATTCTTTACATTTCATGACTCATTTATGCGGGTCTGCGAACATGGTAAGCCAAAATTATCTTGCCTTGATGATCTTCATCGCTATTAATTTGGTAAATAAGTGTCCACAAGATAATCCTTCGTGAAATTCTAATACAATTTGTCAATTTGTTTTCCATCAATACACCTTAGTAGCATGCCATTAAGATTTATTTTGAAGAGAACGCCATCAATCAATGCATATGAAATAGATTGTAGCTCAGATGTCACCTTTTTTAATTTTCTCAAAGCAAGGGGTATGCGCCAGAAGAAAGGAATACTACCATTTCTTCCATCCATCTATGTGTACTAGGATATTCATTCTACTCAGGTTCTATGCGTTGGAGCTCTTCATCTAGAAATAATGAAGTTTTTTATTATTCTGCATGTCTTTAGCAATCTAATTACAAAGTGCACTACATATAGCTAGCTTTGTGGCTATGATAGTCACATCAAACTCCATGATATTAGTCACCTATATTTCTCTTTTCTCACTGATTTCTACTCCCATGATGAAATATCTTACTCAAAAGTGTGAAACCAACACCTTAACAGGATTTTGGCAAGCATACTCTTAAATTTATTGAGCACGCGCATGATGGCGAAGACTTTTTTATCTATGTGATTGCATTTCAATTCATAATTATTCAATTTATGACTGCAGAAAGACACTAGCTATTCTATTCCTTGTTCATTTTCTTGTGTCAAGGCAGTAGCAACACTCGTATCAGCTCCATAAGAATGAAGGATGAAATCTTTTGAGTAATATGGTTTGATGAGTGTTGGTGCGTAAGCAATTTCTTGCTTGATTTTGTTAAAGATTTCTTTTCCTTTTGTTGTCCACTTAAAGGCTATGTCCTTCTTGAGTATGAGGGTGATAGGCCTTAACAGTCCTACAAATTTAGGAATGAATCTCCTAACAAAGTTGATTTTTCTTAGAAAAGAATACAATGCTTTCTTATGCTCCAATGGGGAGAGAATAAGGATGGTTAAAACGCACTCAAGATCTATAGTGATACCATCCTTCAAGACCACATGACCCAAAGTATTTCACTACGCCACAAAAAAATTTCACTTCTTGTGGTGAAGAGATACTTCAAACTCTCTACATATCTCAAATACATTTTCCAGGTGCGTCATATGATCCGCGCTCTGGTTTGAGAAAACAGTTATGTCATCCAGGTAAACCAAAATGAAATAATTTATAAATCATTTGAAAGGAATGTCTATGGACCTCTGAATCTTCTTATATGCATAGGTTCCCCATTTGGTTGTAAACATTGTTTTGAATTGATCTTCTTCCTTTACCATAATCTGATTGAAACCAGAATACTTATCTAGCATGGAGAATCTTTGTGTGCCACCCACAATTTGTATAACTTTCTCTATAAAAGTAAAGGATAATGATCCTTCAAAGATATTTTATTCATATCCCTGAAATCAATGCAAAATATGATTTCACTGTTCTTCTTATGGACTGGAACAAGATTCGTGACCCAAGTAGAGTACTTGATGGGGAATATTATCTTTTCCTCCAATGAGTTTAGACAACTCTTTCCTCGTGAGGGGATATATGCTTAGATTTACTGGGATTTGTTTTTATCTGATGGGATTTATACCAGGATCAAGGTCAATTGAGTGCTAAGCAACACTTGGATCAAATCCTTTGAGGTATTCGCACTCCCATGAGAATATATCACTATATTTCTGGCATAGAGAGATGAAGGCTTGTTTTTCACCATGCACACAATCTTTACTGAGTAACAACTCCTTGTCACGTGTAATAGTGATTGGAATACAATCCTCTTGTGATGCACACATGTACTTTTATTCAACCTTGAGCTCATCATCAGGGTTGAACATTTTCTCTAAGGTGACCAACCCTTTAGGTAACTTGTTTTTCTTAAGTTGAATCACTTGGTCACCATATATGTCATGCAATTCAGCTTGTATGCTTGAAGAGTACTCAACTTCATTTTGAATGAATTGGACAATCTGCATATCACTATCAAATACTTTCCAACTGGTGTTATTGCCTAGAATAGATGGCATGATCACCATTTTAACATGATGCATGTTTATTTTGATAAAATTCTCAGTATGTGAGAATTACAAACCAAGTGTAGCCATATGATTTGCTTATTTATTCATTTTCCTTGACACCACTTGCATATTAAGAGCATCAAATCCCTCAAAGAGGTCCAAAAAGCTATGTTTATAAGCTTTGAGGATCTTACTCTTTGTTGTGCACTTATTTGTTACCTGGTGGATAACCAATTATGTGTCTCCAAAAATCTTCATTGCCTTAATCTGTCTCTTTTCAATAATAAGAATACCATGTACCAACGCTTCATATTTTGTCACACTATTAGAGAAAGAAAATTATAGCCTATGTAGAAAGAATAATTTCTCTTCCTTGTGAGAAATGAGAACAACACTCATGCCTATCCCATTTCTGCTTCTAGAACCATCAAATTATAACTTCCATAGACCAGTAGTTTCTTTATTCTTCTTGAGTGCACACGAAAGCATAGATTTTTCATCAAGGATGCAATGAGTACTAAGCCCGGTTTCATAGACTTCAAGCTCTTCAACATATGGATCAAATTTTTGATGCCTCTCTTTCCATTCATCTAGCAATAAATCAGGAAAAGGAGGGGAAACAGGTTGCTCTTATGAAACTAAAACTTGTTCTTGGTCTTCTTGGATTAGACAATTAGCTTAGAGAGGGGTTGGGTCATATGACTCAACATGGTATGAAAAAATTGACTCATCCTAATGGGACCAATCAGAAGATAAATAACCACCCACTTTGGAAGTGAAATCTCTTGATAAACAAAAGGAAAATAAGGGAGGTAGGTGTTATCCATTTTTGCACCCCCCCTTTACAAAATGGATCAACCTACAAGTTTGGGCATTGATAGTTAATGGGATCAGTTTGTAAGGAATTTCACGGCGAGATGGAGAGATGTGATGAGGGTTTGGATCCATATCTTCTTAACAAACATCAACCATCAGTTCCTTATCCTTTTCACACGTCACTATTACTTTCTTTTCATGCAACAATTCCTTCCCCTTGTCGCACATCAATGCCACTTTCTCATTGCATGAAAACATCCTCCCTGACGTGCGTCAACAGTGTCCTCCTTAACGCATTCCATCACCCTTGTTGATGTGTGTCAACCACGTCCTCTTTGACCCATGTCAACACCCTTATTAATGTGCATCAACAGTATCCTCTTTGACATGTGCCAATCCCCTTGTTGATGTTAGTTAGTTATTTCTTCTTGACACATGTCATGACTTTCCTCTTGTCATATGAAAATGTACTTGGTTTTCATGTGACAACTCCCCTCCATTTCGCATGTCATTATACCTTTCCCATCATCGCTTCCTTCTCGATGTGTGTCAGTGTCACTTCCTGTTGTGCATCAACCACCTATTGTTGATGCACGTCAACCTCCCCCCATTTTTGCATGACATCATTTCTTATTTTCATGTGATAAGTCATTCCCTTGTCAGCGATGACTCTTCCCATTCTTTCAGGTGTTAGCTGGTGGTTTCCGTCGAGTGACAATAGGGAGTTTCAGATACGTCTAGGTATTAATGGCACCATACAGGGTAGCTCAATAACCAGATTAATGAGGTATGGCACCCATGTTTGCCATGTAAGTAAAGTACCATTGGAAAGTGAACTGGTATGGTTACCTATACCTCCGTACAAGAAATTAATGAAACATGTTGGTTGGTAGATCTTTTTCTCTATATATATGTATTTTCCCCTTCATTTGGAAGAGGGAGACATTATGGAATGCAAAGGAACCCTGCCAAAATTGTTCCAACACTTTTGTGAGCTGCATGCCTCGAATTTATGCATTTTTTGAAGGATTCTTTCCTTGTGCCTATATTGTAATGGATTTTGCATCATTTTAAGAAATAAAATTGGTATTTTGTGGATTTTATTTCCCTATCTTGATTTGTATTACATCATTTTCCTTTCATTACATTTTTAGGTATATTGTGCAAGATATGTTCTTTTACAGGATCTAAATCCATTGTGCTCCACAAAATTGGAGGTTTAAACGTGTTCTTTGGACTATGGCACTTTTTTTGCCCTCTTCTACTTCATTTCCTTCCATTTTCACTCACTAAGAATATCTCCACCCCATTTTCTTGGTGTTATCACTTCCTATAGTTTAGGATTTTTATCTTATGCATCTCTTCCTTCCCTAGTCCCTTGGAAATTCTAGGTTAGTGTTAGAATAACTACATTTACCTTTTTGAGGAGTAGTTTTAGCATTATAATAGGTAGAGGAACCATCCTTCTCTGGAGGTTTATCTCATTTTCCAAGGTCCCACATTTTGAGACAATCCCATGTTAGTCAAAAGTAGCATTTTGTAATGTGTAAATCCTAGGGTGCTAATTTTTTGACATAATAGTTTTGGCACACCCGGTGGAATAGAATTCAATATTTTTAATTTTTATCAAGATTGGGTGTCTGTCTTGGTGAATTTCCACCCTTTAGAGGCTTTTCAGCAACACATCTATCAACTTCTTCATTCAAATCTAGTGGTTTCAGTAGCCCAAGTTTATCAAGCTCATGAGAAGAGTGCAAAGCCAATCTAGAGCAAGAGAAGAAGGTATCTTTGAATACTTGAAATTATCTCCACACAGAGGAAGGAGGGGAAGAAGAGTATAAAGGTCTCCATCTCCACCAAACAAAACATTATCCACACCTCCACCTGGTAGACCCTTTCTTCAATCGACTAGGGTTCTCAGGCCACTCAGGATGGATCATCAATAACCACCAAATCAGCCACCTCCAAACCCCTATGAAAATTTCACAGGCAGCAGTCCACTTGACCTTAATGCCCAAAATCTAGTCCTGATAGTAGTATTAAAGAATATCCCATACTTCACTGGAAAAAATCACATAACTCCCATCGACCACATTCAAGACATTGCAAATGTCTGTTTCATACATGAGATTGTTGAGATGGATGTTACGGTCAAGTTGTTGGCTTCTTCTTTCAAAGGAAAAGCATTACATTGGTTCAAAGGCTTGGGAGAAGGATCAATTCAGAATTGGGATCTATTGTGCACAACTCTTTGTGGCCATTTTGGGGAGAGGGCTGACAACTTATCCCTTTTGGAGTAGATGACTACAATCAAAAGAGTACTAGTTGAGAAAATGACAAACTTCAATTCAAGATTCCAAAGAACATGGGAAAGGATCCCAATTACAGTCATACCAACAGTTAAAGGTGCATTTCTCTATTTTCTTAAAGCTCTAAATTCTGATATATTTGTTATGATAAAATATATGGATGGAATAACCCTACCAGACACCTATGCCATATCTATTAGATATGAGAATTGCCTAATTCAATCTGGTAAACTTGCACCTAGGCCACATATGCCTCTCTATCTGGATATGGGGAATCCTAATCATAATCAAACACCTACAACAGCCCCCATCCCTGCTCTAAGAAATTAGAGTTCAAATGAAGCATCCACTTCTTCTACACATTCAAATGAACTCCAGGAGGTTATGAAACAATTACAAAACTTAGGAAATGATTTGGTAACTCTTAAGAGGTAGAAAGCTCAAAATTATAGACCTTATCAGCCTCATTTCCAACCCAATAAACCTCCATATCAGCCAACACGAGGTCTATCCAGTTCCCTTATCAAGGTGTGGCATCCAACATGAGGTATAAGAAGAGGAATACATAGGAAGTTAAGTCATCTAATCTAAGTAATTCGCATTCTTATATCACACTTCGGGGTATTAACAATCCAAGTGTAGCCCCAAACATTCAAAATTAGCACAGACTATCTTCTAATCCAACTCAGGTACCAGTTGCAGTAGCCCATGTGCAAGATAAATTCATGTCAATTAAGGGGCAGTCGAAGGAGAATCCATCTCCTTTTAACATTATTGATCAAATGAAGAAGACAAATGTAAGCATTTCTATATGGGAATCATTGAAAACTCCAGGCCAACGAGATTTGTTAAAAGCAGTCATGACAAATTGGTCAGCATCAAACGAGTTGTCCAAGAATCAAGAGAAGGTGCTCACTAATGCAGCTCCATAAGGAGGAGTTCATGGAGCTCAGCTAGGTAAAAACATGAAGCCTCCTCCATTCTATGTATCTTTGGTTATTGGGAATAGCCTTATACACAATTGCATGATGTACTCAGGGGCTAGCGGTTTGGTAGTGCCGAAATAGATTGTAGATCCGTTGGGCCTGAAATATGACCTAATTTTCAAAGGAGTGGTACAGTTAGATGGGAAAGGAGTGGGAACTATTGGGATCATTAAAGGTTTAAACCTCATATTGCATGCATGTCCTATTGTCACAGTTCAACAAGATATATATGTGATTAACTTTCCACCACTCTTTGCATTATGCTTGTCATGAGACTTCACCAGCAAAATTAGGGGCTACTTATCAGCTGGTTAGACACATATGCTCTTTAGAACAAGGTATGGAGCTAAGGATACAATATATTCTGAACCTATTAAAAATTTCCATATCGAGCCTCATGTACCAACCCCAATCAACATAGATTCTTCAGCCTTTGATCAAGAGGATTTCCCAAACACTCAGGAAGCAGATACCAAAGTTGGGAACATCCCAGATTTGACTCTTGATGAATGGGAAAAAATACATGGATATGATCCATACAAGGAAATAGAGGAGGCTGAGTTGGGATTTTATTGTTTACACAAGGAAATACTCCTCTTTCTAGCCTCACCAAACCAAATGATAAAGGCGATGATGAAGTATAACAGCTATTCTTTGTTGGCTCAAGGAGTTGGCAAGTTATTAGAGCAGGAGCAATGATTTTTTCACCACAAGGTATGAAGTACTACTCATATTTCCATTTTCAGTTTACTTGTTCAAACAATACAGCTGAGTATGAAGCTTTGATATATGTATTAAATTGGGAAAGAAAGAGGGGTATAAAAAACTTGCAAGTGTTTAGGGATAGTGAGTTAATTGTCAACCAAGTTAGGGGAAAACATGTAGCTAAGAATGATCTAATCAAAGCCTACAAGCATTGGGTATGGGATCAAATTGATGATTTTGAAACATTCAATATTCAATCTATACTAAGGAAGAAGAATGAGGCTACGGATAGGCTTGCAACAATTGAATCAACATTTGATGTGGTGGACAATATTAAAAGAGATAAATTGAAGCCACATATTCATGTAATTGTGAGGCCAGATGGAATGGAAAATAACATGAGATGGAAGGTATTTTAGAATGATCAACATATCATTAATTTATTGCATGAGGAGGCTGAGTTCTAGGTTAAAAATTAGGAGCAATTGGAACAGTAGTACAGGGATCAAGTGGTACAGTTGTGAATAAACAAATTTTCAAATGTTTTAATGACTCTAGAGTCAATATGCAATCCCAATGATCAATTTCAGAGAGAGAAGACCAAAATTTAGGTAAAAAGGGAAGATTCAAAATCCATTTTGGTTGAAGAGGGTAAAATGCTCCAAGTTGGCAAGGTGAGCACGAATCAAGAAAAATATGAATTCATACAGCTTTACCAAGAGTTAGAAAAAATCAAAGACCAGAAAACCCTCACATTGAGCCTCTCATGAAGAAGTAAATGAACAAGCTCATAGAGGAAATCATCATATTCCCTATCAAGCACTCTTTATAGGTAGCGAATCTGGTTCTGTTTAGGAAGAAAAATGGGGAAATCAGGTTATGTGTGGATTTCTGAGACTTAAATAGGGCCTCTCTCAAATACCACTATCCACTTCCTTCCATGGAGAAAATATTGCAAGTAGTAGTTGGATCAGACAGGTTTTTACTTTTAGATGGCTACTCAGGCTACATTCAAATCATGGTAAAAGAGGAATACAAATTCAAGATAGCCTTCACTAGGAAGTGGGGCACATATGCTTATAGGAAGATGCCATTTGGACTGTACAGTGCTGGAACCACTTTCCAAAGGGAAATGAATATGGCATTCAAAGGGCTGATCAATAAGATAGTTCTTATGTATCTAGATGACATTATTGTATTCTCCAAGAACACAACAAGTCACCTCTTTCACCTCAGACAAGTATTCAAATGATTCAAGAGGTTCAGAGTGTCTCTGAATCCAAAAAAGTGCATATTCCTAGCCCATGAAGGAAAGCTCTTAGGCCACATTGTGTCTAAGGAAGGGTTGGCAATTGATCCAGAAAGGATAGAAGCTATTCAATCATTTCCATTTCCAAGTCATAAGAAGACTCTCCAAAGTTTTTTGGGGAAAATTAATTTTGTTAGGAGGTTTGTTCCTAACTTTTCCCATCTTGTCAAGCCACTAACAATGATGTTGAAGAAGACCATGGTTTTCAAATGGACTGTTGAAGGAAAAGAAATCTTTGAAGCCATAAAGAAGGCCATTACATAGGCTCCAACCCTCATAAATCCATATTTATCGAAGGACTTCATTCTATACGCTTTTGGAAGCATGGATGTAATATATTCCATACTAGTCCAGCCAAATCAAGAAGGACTGGAACATCCTATCGCATTCTTCAGCCAAAGCCTTCAGGATTATGAGGTGAGATATTCATTCATTGAGAAGCACATCCTTACTTTGATTAGAAGTTTCAAGAAATTCAAGCATCTAGGGTCAAACAATAGAATTCATCTATTAGTTTCACATGCTGGTGTAAAATATTTTTTTTTTGAACAAGGACCTAAATGAAAAGAGAGCTAGTTGGATAACCAAGTTCATGGAGTATGATATTGATATAAATGTGACCAAATTAGTAAGGGGGAAAGGGTTGTGTGAGAAAATAGCTTCTAATCAGCATGTTGAATCAAGAGAGGAGGAAGAATTTTTTATGGTGTTGCAAGATAATCAAGAACAGACTATAGATGGCATACTTATTCCTTGTTAGACTCAAGATATTATATATTTGCTTCAAACGGGTCAAAGTCCTCAAGGATTGAGTAAGTCCAAAAGGAGGTATTTCAGAATTCATTGAATCCCATACATGCTTGTAGATAGTATTGTTTTTAAAGGGATTTGAATGGTGTCCTCCTAAGATGCATCAAAACAAATCAGATAGAGAGGTTATTTCATGAATTTCATGATGGAGAGGAAGGTGGTCATTTTTAACCAAGAGCAATAGTTGTTAGAATCACAAGGGTTGGCTATTACTAGCCTAATATTTTTAATGATTACTACTCATGGATCAAGAAATGCAAGAAGTGTGCCTTCTTCATAGGTAAAGAGAAGCTAGCATCCCTCCCACTCCATCCTATCTCAGTTAAACAACCTTTCATGCAACGGGGGCTAGATTTTATTGGGATTATCAATCCAAGTTCTAGTCTAGGTCACAAATGGATTCTTACAGCCACGAACTACTTCACTAAGTGGATAGAAGAAATTGTACTTAAAGAAGAAAATGAAGCTAGCATTATGGATTTCTACCAAGGTATTACAATAAGGTTTAGTGTTCCTTCCACTATAATATCAAAAAATGATTTAGTTTTTCTTAGAGCAAAGATATCTAATTGGGTTGTTAGAAATGACATCTAATTAAGCACTTCTTCTAACTACTACCCCTAGGGTAATGGGAAAGTAGAGTCCATGAACAAGAACCTGATGAAAATCATAAGAAGAAGCCTAGATGAGAATCAGAGGACTTGGCATACCAAATTGAAATCAGCCTTATGGGATGATAGAATCACTCCCACAAAGTCAATTGGTTATTCCCTTTTCAAGTTGGTTTATGGAAGGGAAGAAAGGCTACCAATATACCTTGAATTACCAGCCTTAGAGCTTATCAAGTAGTTGAAGTTGTTTTAGTTTCTAGCTATGGAATTCAAGTATGTAGAGCTCATGGAGTTGGAAGAGCTAAGAAACTAGGCCATAAAAACAATGGAGAAGGACCAAGCTCAAATCAAGATGAGTTTTGACAGAAAGGCCAAAGATAAAACTTTTCAAGAAGGAGACCTGATTCTGAAATGGGATGCAGATAGAGCCAAACCAGCAAGGTACTCCAAGTTTGATGTAATATGGAGTGTCCCTTACTTGATTTTAGGGTGCAAAGAAAGTAATGCTTTCCGATTGACAAAGTCGAATGGAGAAGAATTGCAGATCCTAGTCAATGGCATCTATCTCAAGTATTATTACTAATGGGAATATCTTTCTTGTACATATTAGCTTAGAATTTCTAATTCCTCCAATATTTTACAACACATTATTTTGTTGTAGTTAGTTTTTCTTTCAAATAAGTGCTTGTGCACTATCTGCATGTTCCATTTGGAATATGTATGATTGTTTTATTTGTACATAGTGGCATTTTGTTGCTATTGCACTTTCCAGTTTCAGGAAAGATCCGATGATGAAGTAATGTCTCAGCAGTGTTACAGAGAAATAAAAGGTTTCAGACATCAGCCAAGTTTCAAACATCAAATGGATCAATTCCCAATGGATGTAAAATCACTGGTCTTTCAAATCTAGCATGAATATCACCCTGTAAGTCACCAAATTGTTATCCATTTTTACACCCTCCCTTGCAAAATGGATCAACCTGCATGTCTAGGAATCGATAGTTAATGGGATCAGTTTATAGTTGTGACAAGGGTTTGGAGCCATATCTTATTGACACACATCAACCACGAGTCAGCACCTTCCCCTTATCGTGTGCCACCACCAATTTCTTTTCATGCGACAACACCTTCCCCTTGTCACGTGTCACCATTTCTTTCTCATCGCACGAGAACATCCTCCATTGATGCATGTCAGTTCCCTTATTGATGGACGTCAACAACATCCTCCTTGACACGTGTTAGCACCCTTATTGACACACATCAACTGTGTCCTCCTTGATGTGCATCAATGTCCTTGTTGAAGTGCATCAACCATGTCCTACTTGATGCACATCAACACCCTTGTTGATGTGCGTCAACTTCTTCCTCCCTGATGTACCTCAACCATTTCTTCTTGATACACGTCACCAATTTCCTCTTGTCATGCGATAATTTACTTGGCTATTGTGTGACATCTCCCCTCCTTTTTTCATGTCATTATACCTTTCCCATCACCACCACCTTCTCATCCTACATCAATGTCACTTCCTATCGCATGTCAACCTTCTCTCACTTTCACGCAACATCATTTATTCTTGTCGTGTGACAAGTCATTCCCTCATCAGTGGTGACTCTTCCCATTTTTTTAGGCGTCATCTGGTGGTTTACGTGGGGTGACAACAAGGAGTTTCAGATACGGCCAGACATTAATGGCACCATACAGGGTAGCTCAACAACCATATTAATGAGGTATGTCATCCATGTTCATCATGAAAGAAAAGTACCATTGGAAATCAAACTAGTATGGTTGCCCATACCTCTGTACGGGAAATAAATGAAAGATTTTAGTTTGTGGATAACTTTCTGTGTGTGTGTGTGTGTGTGTGTGTGTGTGTGTGTGTGTGTGTGTGTGTGTGTGTGTATTTTCCCTTTCATTTGGAAGAGGGTGACATTATGAAATGTAAAGGAACTCTGCCAAAATTGTTCCAGCACTTTTTTGAATTGCAAGCCTTGAATTTATGCATTTTGTGAAGGATTCTTTCCTTATGCCTATATTTTAATGGATTTTGCATCATTTTAAGTAATAAAATTGGTGTTATGTGGCTTTTATTTCCCTAGCTTGAGATGTATTGTGTCATTTTCCATTCATTGCATTTTCAGGTATATTGTGCATGTTATGTTCTTTCGCAGGATCTAAATTCGTTGTGCTCCACAAAATTAGAGGTTCAAATGTGTTCTTTGGACTGTGGCACTTTGTCTTCCCTCTTCTACCTCATTTCCTTCCATTTTCACTCACTAAGAATATCTCCACCCCCTCTTCTTTGTGTTATCACCTCCCTTAGTTTATTATTTTTATCTTATGCATCTCTTCCTTCCCTGGTCCCTTGGAAATTCTAGGTTAGTGTTATAATAGTTACATTTAACTTTTCTAGGAGTAGTTTTAGAATTAGAATAGGTAGAGGAACCATCCTTATCTGGAGGTTTTTCTCATTTGTGAAGGTCCCACACCTTGATATAATCCCATGTTAGTCGAAATTAGGGTTTTGTAATGTGAAAATCCTAGGGTGTTATTTTTTGACATAACAATAGGTCAATGATTGACACATCTTGAGTTATTATAAGGCTTAGACATGCATGAAGGGTTAACTTAAGATCCTTGATGACTCCTAGAGTGGTGATAGCTGAGCCATCTAGCTACAAGACTCCTTTGGACATAGGGGTATACTCAAGGCCTAGGATATCAGTAATTTTCTTTGGCATAACAAAGGTACTAGCGCTTTAGTCAATCATACAATTGTGCATAAGTTGTTTTCCTATGATCAATTACATATAGAAGGGAGAGGTTTTAGCAACCTTACTTACTTACTTCTCCTCTTCTTGATAGATATTGACCGTAACATGAGGGTTTTGTATAACTGGATCTGCATGCAGAAGTTGCACCAGAACTTCATGCAACAGGTCACGCTAAGATGGAAAGGTCAAGGAACCCCACATTATGAAATTTACATTTTTCTTCTTCATTTGGTCCACAATGTTGAATATAAGGCCCCTTGATTTTTACATTTGAGGCACAATAACATCTTTCCTTAATTGTTCAGGTGTAGAGGCATGGGCCTTAGCTGGCGCAAAGGCTTGACCTACCAAAGGAGGGGCAAGTACTACTTTTTGTGGAATAATTTTGTAAAAAATCTGGCGTAGGTATTTGCATGACATGGCTATTAGGTTGATGAGGTACATCTCTTTTCTTTTGAGGATCATCCTATGTGACAGGAGTTGAAGGTTGTGTACCAAATTCAAGAATTCTATTCTTGTACCTTGTGTTATCAGTAAGTTGGGAGCTCGGTCTGTTTGGACTATCCACATCTTGATTGATTACATAGAAGTCTTCGATGCCAAAGAACATAATATTAGCCTTAGGAGAAGATTCTAGAATTTATTGATTTTCATACTCATGTGCCCTAATGGAAGTTTCATAGTTAGAAGCATTCTGGGTCATGTAGACCTACACATGCAAGGCATTGGTGCAATGATACTTACTATGAGGCATATTGCAAGGAAAACACTATTCTGACTCTTGAGCCATATTGTTTTAAACTGGAACTAGTGTTTGGCTTGTGTTGGGTGCGTATGGAATAGATTATGTAGGATGTACATAAATGCAATTGAAGGCTGACAATTAGCATGTCATATATCATTTTTTTTGGTTTTTCCCACATCTTTGATTTGCATATTGATTTCTGAAGGGTTGATGGATTTGGATTATACCCTTGACTAGAATTATTTTTAAAGGCTTGCACCTTCTTGCTTTTCTAACGATATGAACTTTATTGGATAAGTATCCTAGTCAGGGAATTCGATTTCTTCATCTTATCCTTTTCACTACAGAAGAGAATAGGATGTGGATGCAATGGGTTGTGCGTAATTTTCTCAGGGAATATGGGCAAGAAGAAAGCTAGGATACTTGAGACATTTCTGGGGATAATGTCATAGTTATCCTATGAGCTAACTTTCCTACATGAATGATACTATTTTCTTCCCTTATTATAATATTATAAGAAGTCAGGTAAGGTTCTAACCCCCGTGGACTAAATCATGACTGACAATGTCACTATTTAAAGCACTTTAGATAGTAAAAGAAATGAATGTTGGGCTATAGGCCTTGCCATTTAAAGGATTATATCCCAAGTCTTCTGAAACCTATGATATTAAAATTGGTCATCTATCTGCTCACTGGGTGCTCTTTTTCATTTTTATTACTTGCTTCACCAAAGATAGGTGATATGACTTATCCTCAAAAAAGTTGCAAAGAGTCATTCCAAGATCATCCTAGCTAGAAATAGATGTAGGTCTTAGACTTCAGTATCACTGAAATTATTTTCCCTTGACCAAAGTTGCATATGCATACCTAACTATTATATCATCATGTGTGACCAAATAGAGAGATCACAACATTGGCTACATACTTAGATGTGCTCAACATCGGGGTGACTTGATTCTCACCGGTGAAGTATGGAATACTTTTTAGCGTGAATTTGCTGGAATATCATGTTGCGCATTGAGAAGGAGAGGAATTCCACCCCTGAAGTTTGTAAAGTTTTCTCAGAAGTGGCAGATTTACTATGGTATACGTCGCACAGAGTATATCTGAGAGGAGAGAGTGGAAAGTGCATGGTCATGCTGGAGATGGAGATGCATGCACGGGTCATTTTAGTGAATCTTCTTCTTGTAGCATAGCTAGATAGGCACTCAAAGGATTATTCAACTACTACGCTTTGTCTTGATTTGTATCCTTCTCATGAAAAATGCACATAGACTACTAAAAAAATTAGATCTTGGAGATGACGAGTCAGCTAGATGTGTTAAAAAAATCCTCCAAAGTTTTTTAATCACTAAGTCACACATGAGAACTTAGTAATGATGAAATTTAATCTTTCATTTATGCTTGTTCCCATCAGGTGTGCCAAAAACTATTAGATCTAAAAAATGTACACCTGTCCTAGATCAGGTTGAACTAGGTCATTGAGGAAGCAATGGGATTATATCCAAGTTGTTGGGACCTTGTGCGCTTGAGACAGGACCTCTAGAGAAGGTCTATTTCATATACCCATTTCTAATAATACAACTAATCCTAATGCTAAAATCAAATCCTAAACTAATCATTCCAAATGACTAGAGTTAGAAGGATATGTAGAAATGGGAATTTTAATCTAAGGGAGACAATAACACCATAAATAAGGGGACATGAACGTAGTCATGGATTAAGTGAACAATGAAGAAAAATGTGTACAGAGAGGATCAGGACATGTGTATCACATTCTGAAACACAATCCACGCATTAATTTTCATGAGACACAATTAGGAAATGAGACCATGCAAGGGACATGAGGATGCATAAGTAACCCACCAACAATATTCAATGTAAAGGACAGGCAAGGAGAAGTAATAAAAAAGATTCTAAGGAAGAGAATAACCACAAAATGAGCTTCTATTACTTCTATATAATGGACAACCAATTAAAATGGCATATGAGGATATGAGTATACACATGCAAAGAACAAGATATAAAGGTTTGTAACTTAAAATGTCAAAGCAATACCTAGGTAAGTACACTTAGCAAACCAAAGGGTTTAATCAATAACCTTTTTAATAGACTATAGCTCTTACATTATATACAAGAAGGAAATAAGAAGAAGAGAAATAAGAGGGGAAACTTGAATTTGAAATCTTTAACCACAAAAAATCAAGCAATTGACTTCCTGTAAGTTTTTTTGTAACTGTTGTCAGATGTAGCCTCCCCATGTCTATTTAACTTGTTGGAGTAATAAAGGAGGGCAGATTTGAATCAAATTTGGGTGATTGAGCTAACTTAGATTTATGAATTAATGTCTTGAGACACATGTTTTCCCTGCTTATTCACCTACCAAATCCTTACCAACATTTTAACTGTGAATGATCCGGATCATGTAGGCCACATCAGCAACTTTCTAACAAGAACAAGAGCACCGCATTAATCCAAGCTCTACCAGTAGAAGTTATAATGATGTTCTAAAGTCTACATGTAACAGTGGACACATGCAATGGAAACATGGTGCATCCATAGATTGGTTGAAGGATTGGCCAAATGTTCATCTATCTTTTTGTTTCATGCCACGTGTCCTGTACTAGTTTGTCACAAGAATTCGGCTGCCCTGGATTTTAACATGTTTTGATTGGTTGCATGTGTAACACACTCAAGACTGAAAAATTTCCACGTGGCACACAGATGACACATAGGATAAGCACAGGAAGGTGCAAGGTGTAGGAAGGAAGAGAATTTCTTGGAGTGTTGGAAGCATGGGATAGGCATGAAAGGGTTTTGCATAGAACAAAAATGGAAGCATACATGTAGTGGAATTAGCATAATTAGGAAAGGCACAAGCTTCAAAGGAATGTATGCACGATTGATCCAAAGGTACACGTGTGTGGTAGGAATGCGAAAGAGGGCTTAACCACTTTAGAAGGAAAGTCAAGCATGCATGTGAAGGGTGCACAAATTGAAATGAAGATGGTGGAACACAAGAGGAAATGTGCACAGCGCGTAAATGGACATTGGATAAAGGAATGAAATGAAGACGAGGAATTTACAAGCAAGAAGAGGGAATAATGCGCAAGAGATGCATGAAGGAATTTTAGTCAAGGGAAATGTGCCAAAGAGAACTACTAGAAGTGCGCGAAACCTTTGAACATTTGAACTTCAAATCTAGAATGGGGATGAAATTTTTCACAATAGCTAGGGGAGTTATTTTGGATAACATAACATTTTTACTTGTTGTCATTTCATATAACAATATAAGAGATCAGACTGTTTAATAATAAGACAAACTAGTATACACATGGAAACATCTAAATGGCTTGCATTTCACATATTGATATGGTGTTAACAATGTGCAAAAATATGTGGATAAATTGGATAGGTTCACATTCTGACAACCCTTACCAAGGATTGCGACATGTGAAATCGGTGGCTTAATCTAATTGGCTAACTACTAGCAAGATTGATAAATGACTGACAAAGCAAAATGTGATAGGACTTGGAACAATCCTATTGGGTCTGATTTTGCATTTGACACAGATAAACTAGTGGAAGTCTAAATCTGTGAAGGATGTGGAATGATCAGATTGGATTGTACATCACAAAACTCATAAGAGAATGAAATGAGCCTAACATTGTGAAGTTAAATGGTGTATTCTCATTGGCTAAACCTTTGCAGTAGTTAATAAATTGACAAGTCAATGATAAATGGGTCTTTTTGATTGGATAATACTTTGCAAAGGTACCAAGACTCTTATATCATGAAGCACACATGGAACATTTTAATTAGTCCTTACATTGCATTGTTATATTATATTGGCGTGGGGCGGACTTAGAACATATAATTAACTAGAATTAAGGGTACTTTTAGGTCCAAGGCATAAAATACTATAATACAATTGTGAAGAGATAGAATCATGGTAGACATGATAATAAAATATAGAAGATATATAATTTATCTTGAAACACCAATAAAACTGTAGGATTATGATCAAATACAATAGAAATAATCTTATTCTATATTATATTTAACATATTCTTCTTTACAACACATATATACATATCAAATTTATGTATTTCTTCAAGTTATTACCACAATTCAATGCTTCTGCTAACATAAACACATATTTCTGAAGTTATACATAGTAAATTAACATAATATATCCATTTATTCATTTATCAAGTAAAGCGAAAGAGTTTACTTATTTCTATTAGAATTATATAGAGCTTTACAAATGTTTACAGAGAGATAACTTATCTGAGATAGTATTCAGGAATTCTAATACCAAATTCCAATGTAGAGACACAGGAAATAGACACTAGAATATGGCCAGACTATGAGAGGACTGTGTTAAACACCTCATGTATGTTCACCTTGCCCTTGCTAGGACCATCTAAGGTTGTACTCTATACCCCTGGTTAGGACACTGTTGTTGTCCCTCTCTCTTGCTTACCACATGTCTATACCTAGCTAGCCTTGGAATTTACTTCCACATACTCAATATTCTTTTCTCTTAGAATCACAAGCATAATTCAATTCGTGTCCCTCTCAGAATAATTTACATGCCTTTTGTAAGACTCCATTGGTAGTTATGAACCATCATAATGGTTTCACACCCTTTCATAAATAAATTAAGCATCTTTAATTATTGCTCAAGATATTCACTACATTATATTTGTTATAAATTTTATTTAACAAATATAAAAGTATTTAAACGTTTTAAAGCTTAGGGGATTTAGTCACATAAAAAAATTGCTACTTATAAACACTCAGGTGGTGGATGGAAATTTTAATCTCTACCAACAAACTCAAAGTTGCATTCTACACCCAACTTGAGGGGATCAATGCTACATGCAGACACAAGAGGCTAATTTTGTCTTTTTGATTAATCCATTTTTTTCACTTTTTACGATCAAATATATTCTTAGTGTCAATAATTAAATCTGAGTAGATAATCTTAAAAAGAGAGGCCTATAAGTAGGCTAAATTTTGTAAACATGAGAACATGTTCTCTTTTTAGCTTTTCAAGATTTAGTTAGTTGTAGTTTTTCTATTTTAGATTATTATTTTTAATAGAAGCATCCAAAATTACATATAAAGCATGAGGTTGCATCCCATGACTCTATAAGTAGACTATTATATTGTAAAATTCATTCAGAAACCAATGGTTAATACAGAGAATTTTTTTGAAGCTTCCAAATAGTTTTGTGAGTTTTATATTGTATTTTAGTTATTGATTCATGTCTTGATGCCTGATGAAATCTATAAATTCTTATTAAGAAGATTTTACACTTCAAATCTCCATTAAATCTTTGCAGAATAATGAGTTTGAGCTTTGTTGATCTGATTTTAATTTGTTAATGTTTCTTTTCTTAGATTTGTAGATGTTCTTTTGTAATCTTATAGGTTTAGGTGCTTATAGATGCTGACAGTGGATATTTTTTTGTTTTTTGTTAGGAATTTAATTGTCTTGAACTAATTATTAGGATAATTAGCTCATTAATATATGCTTTGTCATTGAACTTTATTATTTACTTAACTGATGCAACATGAAAGTTCCTTTTTGTAGTTTCCTTTGAATAATTTCCTAAGGATGATAAGAATTGACTCCTAATTTATTTTATTTTATTTTTTTATGTGTGGTTTAGCTTAGATGAAAAGAGTATTTTGTGCTTCGTCAATTAAAGAGAGACTAGTTTTCTTTTTTGTCTCACCCTTCTATCTTTGGATTTTTTTAGAAATTTTAATTTTATATGTAGGATTTTATCATTATGAATATTGATAGGGTAACTTCCATACTCAAATAAGGTTTATTTGAATCCAATAGAGTGAATTATTAACATATATTGTGCCTAAACACACCGGTCTCTCTATGGGTTAACAGAAGGTTGCACAGTTCCCAACTGAATCTATACATCCTAAAGTAATTTTTACCTTGAATCCTAAGGTCCAATAGGGGTTATAAAACGAATTGGAAAAAGGAAGTGATTTTTTTCCCTATCTAAGGGTTTTTTTTAATTAGTGTGTACCAAATACTAATCAACAATGTTGTACAATAATGTTGTTTTCTTCCATTTCTAGCAACATTTTTAGTGTCCTTGTTGCATTTCTAGCTTGAGATTCAAACAACTTGGTCAATGTCATCTATATATCATTAGATGACTTAGTTAGATCTATATGATGTAAATATGCTTTAGTTAGTCCTAGGTCCATAATCTATCACTCTTTTATCCCTACTTTCCCATTTTGTTGCTTCATCTGCATCTTTTGGTTTTTTCATTTTTCCATCAATAATTTCCCATAGATCATTGTTAATCAATTGAAATTGGGTTTTAACTTACCATGTATGGAAATATATGCCTTCAAATATTTCAATTAGACTCGACTTGTCTATTTTGACCACCCCACAATCTAGAAAAATGTTGTATCTATTTCTACCAAGAATTTGTTCACTTATAAGTACTTTTGATGTCAACGAGAAAAATTTAGTAGACAATAGACCCACACACACCATGAAAATTAGTCATCACAAATAATACAGTACCTCAAAAGGAACCCCCACTTTTACATTTTAAAAAAAAGAACTCTATCTCTCTCTATCTCTATCTCTTTGGAAAATAATATCCCCTCTATTAAAATTTTACATCGCTTCAATTTTATCATCAATTTTTTAAAAAAATTTAAAAAAATAAAGGGTTTAGGGATTTGATCTATAGACTCAAATTCAAAAAAAATATTGAAAAAATCAGCTTTGAAGGTTCTAGAAAACTTTAGTCGGCTTAACCATGTGGCAATCTAGTAAAATTGTGCAAAGGAAAATATATGATTATAATTTTATAAAGCTTTTTGATTTATAATTTTAAATGTCTTTTAGTACTCCCACATACATTGGTGAAATTATAGGTAGGTAATTTTGGGGAAACTTCAGATGGCAAGTGTTGGATTCTAACGTGATTTAGTTGTAATAGTATGCATTCCAACACACATTTTGTATTTTACCTCATTAATTGATTACATCTACTATAATAAATTGTATTCATTACAGATTAGAAGTAACGATCCTATATTCCATGTATGTAGAGATTTACACACCACTCATCATAGAGGGAATGAAAAAATTGTTGAGATGTGAGATAATTAAAAAAGGTGTCACAGAAACCCAGGTGATATTAACAGCATGTGAATTTTAGACCTATGTATACTTCAATATATCTTAAAATGCATAGAAGATCAAAATATGGTAAATCATCCATTTAGAATATCCATGGAGTGGAACAGTAGTGATTAGAATTTCACTACTAGGCCGGATAAGAAATGAATCTATTCTTATAATAACTTTCTTAACATAAACTCAATAACCTATCATTTTTCACTACAACGAGGAATGGTATAGCTCTGATACCAAATAATAATTTGGTAAGAGTTGTGTACATAACAATACTAGTTGATCCAATATTATGTGCAAAAAATAGTATAAATAAATAGGATTGTACACCTCCTTAATAGGGATCAAGTGATATAATAGTTAAATCATTACAATTGTTATGTGATTTGTTATAACTCGCATAACAATACTCAAATGTAATGAAACAAACTACAAGAATAAACAACTCACCCATATGAGTGATAAAAACTGCAGACACAAAATCATGCACTTACTACTATTTACTATATCACCAAGTATGGTGTTTTATATGTGGATCTTGCGTAATAAAAGTATTCACTTATGACCCATTACATAGTTCATCCACTTGTCATGTTGGTATTTATTTTCTTTTATCTTTCACACTTATCACTCATACACATAGTTTTGGTCAGGTTACATGGATCCATGTATGTCAGTTCTCACTCATTTTTCGTCACTTGTCTCTAGACACTAGCGCCAAGTGCTCCTGTCCATCCTGGATGCCCATGTCCTCTTTATGTTTGATCTTATTTTTGAAATTTGAGGTTATTTTTTCAGTTTTCCATCTCATCTCCCGAGGTACTAGTCGGTATGTCGAGTCATTAGTGTTGAGATTCGAGCAAGAGATCCCTATATAAGAACAACATATATCATAATAAGGGCAGACAATTATTATCAAGGGTTGGCTATCTACATAGAGTAAGTCATTGCATTTATGAACATTACTCTATAAACACATTGCATAGGAACGGGATTTCATTCTATTCCATCCACACATTTACATTTTATCTAGTTATTTCCTACTATATTAGCGTGATTAGCGCGAGGGAGACCTACAAGAATTGTTTCACACATAACTACATTGGGTTTGATATGTAGTGCATTTCTCAATCGTAATATTGCCATTATGACAACTAAGGACAATTCGACCCCTCATTTTGCATCTTTTTTTTTTAGGATTTGATGTCTATTTGAGGGTTTTGTAGGTCTATTATTTATTGTAGGCTTACAGGAACTTTAGCGATCCAAGTACGACATACAAGTGACTAAATTTGAGCAATGATGAAGCCCTAGCAACCATATCAAAACTAGGTTTTGACCTTTTCTGCAGACCTAGATTCCCAGAAACAGGCCTAAGGTGCCCGTGGGTGCCCATGTCCTTCTCCAAGTACCCCAGACTAGCCATTTCCTCCTCTTCTACATTTTTCGGTGGTTCGTTGCGGCATTCCATGCTTCTATTTCATCACATTTTCTGGTCTAGACTCATTTCAAGATAAGATAAATTCATATGAGTACCTTACCCCTCTCATTTCCTTTTATAATTAGAATTAAATAAATTTTCTAGCATTTATATTCCATTGTATATCATTTACAACAGATCTTTGCATTTAGATTCTAATAAAATAACACACATTTTATTGAATCATTTTGGTGAATCTGTAGCTTAAAACTTCTTTCCCTATGATCCACTCAAAACCTAATGGCTAAAGATAGCTCTTCTCCTTCTCAACTAGTCATGCCTCATGTGAGTATCAATGCTATCTATGACAAAGCAACCATAGCTGAGTTTTCCACTCTATACCACAATGTAGTTCTTCTATATTATACTCAAATATAAGTCTTAGCTAATGAATGCAATGTGCCTACTAGCTTTGATCATTCTACCATTGGAATTATTTATGACCCAGTAAGCTTTACTCAGTGTACACCTTGTTATAAAGTTAGCCACACTCCTCCTTCTGTTATTTCTAATGAGAACTTAGATGATATTATTCTTATTTTCATGCTTAATCTTGATGATAATGCTCCAACTAATAAACATATGTATGACTCTTTTTCTCATATTAGTTTAGATAATTCTATAGAGACATCTCATACTCCTTCCATTTCTAAAAATATTTCTCATGATATACCGCATTTTAGTTATCATCCCCCTTCATTATATGTTGATGATACACTGAATTACATCATTGCATATTAATCTTTGTTCGATTGTGATGAGACACCTGATAGTCATGATTCTACTTCTTTGCATACTGTTGAGTCTGAATCCCCCACTTCGCTTTCATCTTCTTCTAAGATTGTCTCTAATAGCATGCATGATTCATCTCCTTCTATTACATCATCTCTTAATGATGTTTCTTATTCTATTCCTACCATTTCTATTGAGGTTCCATGTTCTTTATCACCTATTACTTCTTCACCATATCTAGTGTGCCCTTAGCATTGACATCTTCTATGTCTACTCTTGACATTCCTATGATCACCTATAATGGAAAATTTCAACCACTAAATACACTATTGCCATCTTTTACTATTCCTCCAAAAGACATATTATAACTCATTCATGGTGTTGGACACTTACAATCACAAGTCCAATCTCTCACACTAGAAAGAAGGCCTATTATGCTTCTATTGATAATAATTCTTTTCATGGAAATCCTATTCCAAAAAATATTCACAACTCAACATTCCCTAAGGATTTTATTATGCCTACATTTACATGTTTTGATGGTATTGGTGATCCTCATCTACATCTCAAACATTACCATCTAGCTATGGCTTCATACTCTAATGATCGATTATTGTTTAAAGACTTTCACCATAGTATTACAGATGATTCTCTTCAATGGTACACACATCTACTCTTTGGATATATTAGTACCTATTATGAGATGGAAGAATCTTTTCTTCATTGCTTCATACTCAACAATGACCCTCGAGTCAGATATGATCATCTAATTGGCTTACATCAAATAAAAATAGAATCTATCAGTGATTACATTTTATGATTCAATTCTTGCATGCATCAATTAGTCTTCCAACCTACTGACTTAGAGAAGAAATTCATTTTCTATTGTGGTTTTATTCCTACTCTAAAACAACGATTGCAATATGACACATGTGAATCATTCATACTCTTGTGCTATAAGTTCATTGATCTAGAACAGGATCTCATTGTTACAGATGTTATAGATCCTTCTCCTATCATTACTACTATTGCACATCATCTAGTTCTTCTCCATTTCCATCTATCGAGCAGCCTCCACAATCTCCATCTCCTCCACCTCGCAAGAAAGTATAATCTTCTCCATTGCATAAATGTCCTTCATCTCCTCCTCTGCATCGGACTACACCTCAGGGTTTTCCACCTATTTTGCGAGAACCATTACACTTTTCAAATCATGTTAGACCTCATGATGTGTTTCATACATTGCTTGAAAAGCATTTGATTCACTTACCTTCTAATCAACATCATCCACCTCATCACTTGTAGTGCCAGTGTGATATACCTTACTGCAATTATCATCATATCAATGGCCATCATGACAATGATTTTTATGCCCTTCATGATCACTTACAACAATTAGAAGATAAGGGTTTCATTTCCTTTATCTCTCACTCTTGTGAGCATTCTATGTCTCCACTCCCACATAGGTTTGTTATTACTCTAGTTGATTTATCTCCTTCCTCTAGTTCTAAGGTTATTATTCGTCCACCACCACAGGTTGTTTCTCATGCACGCTCTCCATCTCATTCATCCACCACTGCACCATCTCATTCATTGCATCATGCTACCACTACACATTGGCTTCCACAACCCTCAACATCTCCAATTCGCACTGTTGCATCACCCATCACTGGCACCACTCCACTCGACATTTAGTTTGGCTCATATGCTCATGATACTTTCATTCCACATGCTTCCACTGCTCCATGTCGGCTTGGTATTTGGTAGGTGATTTCTATCACCTTACCCCCCGATGACGCACTCGTGTTCTTACAGTTCTTACATGATTGTTAAGGGATCTGTTACAATAATAACCTTTCTTCAATCTTGTGATATACGCTTTATCGATCAAATCTATCTCATGCACACTATCATATAAATTCTTGATGACACATTCTTGCTTTACGATTCATTATTAACTGTTGAGGGGTCTTATATGAAATAACCTTATCATCTATACACTAGGTGTAATTGCTACTCTTCCCTCCCCATCTTCATCATACTAACATGTGTTTCACTACACTATTATAGCTATCACATACCTTTACACATTATTCATTTTTACTTTAGCATTCATCACAACGTTATCCATACATTCACTACGCTTTTTTGTAATCACGTTATACACATAATTTTTCATCATCTCATCATGTATCTATCTATAATCACACTAACCAATATCAATAGCTACCCATTGCAAATAAAATCAACAAATATAAACAATATTCAACACATCACGCATAACAAAAATAATCAATTAATCATACATCATCATCACATCAATAAACGTCAAATACAATGATCATACACCAATAAATACACACACACACACACACACACACACACTATATATATATATATATATATATATATATATATATATCATTCACAATCATAGTTACAAAACATCTCATCACTGGGGGGAAACTCCCCTACATCAATACATCTATACATATCATATCTTGTCATCACTATCACTATATATTGATGTGAGATATCTAGAACTATAATCTTCCCCGCTCACTATACGTCATTGGTAATGGCCCCTAAATCTCTTTACTTTCCTATGCAATAGAGTAAGATCGATCAAATGCTCTGTGAAATAGCCATGTAACTCGACGAACCATGTAAATACATAATTTGCTATGAGACCACCACCCACAACCTCTCTTGCTCATTATGTCTCCTCGTGCACATCATCCCTCTCACTCAGTATCACAGTATAGGTCATTTTTGCTACCACCACTGGCTTGAATAAGTGGGCATGTTCACCCATAATATCAACAACACGCTCTATCATACCACCACCCACAAGTACATCAGTGGGCACATTATGCATCAATGTTTGGATGGATGTGTCCATAATCAGAGACCAATATGCATCACCTACATCCATAGAACAACACATTAGACAACAACGAAAATTACACAACCAAATAACAAATCATAAACATAACTATACAAATACTCACACTTTGTTATTATTGTTGCTATACTATAGGAGAAATGTTCTTGTCCCTCTACTCCTCCTCGTGGTGTTCCTACCACATCTATGAAAACTAGAAATGAAAATACCCACTAATGTGACACTAACCATGTATGGTAGGCCTCCATACACCCCACATCATCCACATCTATTCGCTCAATCACCGCATTCGATTCGTCTGACCCTGGAGGTACTAGTTGTGATCATGTGGTCCATAGTCTAGCTCCATCCCTCCCTAGTTCCCTAATGGCTCTCATCCATATATATGGCTATAGGGGGACATCCTAGGCCATATCAAACCATCGTGATACACACTCCACTTGAAATAAGTTTGTTACCCTTAGAAACTGATCCTCTAGCCACATAGTCCGTTGAACGCATTATAGCTCTACTACATCCTTTTTCCATCTCTCATAGTCTCGGTATGGCCTCCATATCATGGCCTTTGGCCCCATCTGATCTAACATATCTCTATAGGTGTTAGTATCCATCTTCCTACCATAAACACCTACCCATCTCCCTGTAAATATATCTAACCTAGCCCACTCTCCTCATGGTCCACCAACTGGCCTCAATACTGTAATATGCTCATAGGCCCATACATGTAACAATGTGGTAGCTCCAATACCACCCCACATGTTCCTCCTGTGTAAATATGCATAGATCCCAGTACATTTGGTCTAATACACATCATGCCCAAGCATACCTCATACTCTCATCCTCTATTTGAAGACACATGTCATGCATCTTATACAAGATGCCTACACCACCACCCTCCACTGCAATCGATGATGCAATCATAATGGCAATAAAATTCCGTAATCACAGAACCCATGATCTCAAAATATCATCCAAACTAATGTGGACCTCAGGTCCCTATAAATTACTTCCTAGTGGCCCTCATCTACCTCCGAGCATCATCCACAACCATAACCTGAACCCTCTCATCGACAATAGGAAATCACAATATGTGATACACATCCTCTAGAGTAACTGTTATCTCCCCTATAGGTAACCAAAAGGTACATGTATCCACACACCACCTCTTAGAAAAATCTATGATCATAGGCATATTATGGGGCACATCCCCCATCCTCGCTATGTGTCATGTACATGGTCTAGAATGTCCCACTCGTCATCTGACAACCCCAATCCTAGCAATGTACTCAAATGGCAGCCACCACAAAACTCTCTTGAATGGATATCCCTCTGCACACCACAAAATGACAACAAAAATACATTTATAACATCATACATATACAAATTCAACCACCAACAACATCAACAAACATAATATTTCACATCTACAACACTCTAAGCTCAACCCATGCCTTCTGGGATGACACTAGCACCCAGAAGCGGGACTGGAGAACCCAGGAGTAGGTCACTAGCACCATGCCTAGGCAGCTAGTGTCCTAAAGGTCATTAGTGCCTTCACCACTCTTATCCGGGTAAAAAATGCTGATAAATTCAAAAAATAATTTTTTTGCAAAAATTCATCAAAAATGACTAATATCAACACATTTTTCAAAAAAAATCACACTTACTAGCTCCATTATCATACATGCTACCACAACCACCACCACCATCTCGAATCAACTCAACCATGGTGCTCTCACTTGAGGCATCTTTACACACCCAGAGATCATAATCACACTAGTGCAATAATCAAATGAATTACCTATTCACTTTTCACATTACTATTTATAGTAACTCTCATTATCTACCTTACTATAGTCATTATTTGTGTTCATTCTCTTACTTAATACACACTAAATGATTTCACTCATATCTTGAGCATATTTACTCTGATTTCTATCCCGTTTGCATCATTATTTTATTCCAATTCCTTTCTACTACCGTATCATACACATTTCAATTCATACTATTTCTCCTTGACAACGTTTCCACTTGAAATACACACACTTTTGTGATATCTATCATACTTTCTCCATTATATCATTTTGCACTTACTTTCGGCTCAGTTTTCATTATCATCGTCACTCCCTCTTTCACCGAAAGGGGGGGAATACAATTGGGGTCATCCCATAATTCCCCTTACACCATTACGTAATCACTCTACATTTATAACCCATCATTATCAAACATTTGCTCATAAACCAAGCAATATTTTGCATCACCTTCCATCGATTTACCCTAAGGACCTTACCTGGGGGGAAGTGTAAAATATCTCCAGGAGTAACCAACCAATCAATTACATATATTTATACCTCGAAAAAACAAATCACATCAATCAATAAACATGAACACAATGTATTTATCCTCCCAGATGACCTAACTTGGGAGTTATATCACAACTTTCCCAAATGATCTAACATGGGAAGTTATTCTACATTGTATGACCGCTTCCAGATGACCTAACATGGAATCCAACACATACGCATTGCGGTGACACCCGTCGAGTGGGGGAAATGAGACTTCATTTCCTTTCCTATACTACTCCTATATGGGTTATCACGTTTGATCAAAATTGGATCCAAAATCATCAAAATCTGATATTTTTCCATCTACAGTGGCTAGATATTTTGAGGATATGTTTAAAGTTAGAGGGTAAAACTAAACCTCTCTCGCTACACTCTTCCTCTGGCAGAAGGACACCAAAATCCTCAATTTTTCACACACACACAATCATGGGTTAGGAACTGATCACTCCCTACCCCATCACATCTCATCAATGAAAAAAATCAAAATCTCAAATCATTCAACATCGCAATCATCAATCTCGCTTAGCACTCCTCATAATTGTCCCACATCTCTCATTACACCTGCATGGATCAACACGTTAATCCATGGTTCACCATGCTATATGTTCTCACTTGGCACGTAATTCTACTACACTTTTCACGTACTTCAACGACATGGAATTCTCTAGAATTCTCAGGTATTATCTCTATCTACTTTATGTTACCAATATTTCACTCACCAATATAAAGTGGGGGAAAATATAGACACAAAATCATGCACTTACTACTATTATTATACCACCAAGTATGTTGTTTTATATATGGATCTTGTGCAAGAAAAGTATTCACTGATGACCCATTCCATAGTCCATCCACTTGTCTTGTTGGTCTTTATTTTCTTTTATCTTTCACACTTTTCACTCATACACATAGTTCTGGTTAGGTCATAAGGATCCATGTCTATCAGTTCTCACTCATTTTTCATCACTTGTCTCTGGAAACTAACACCTAGGGCTGGACACTAATGTCGAGCACTCTTGTCCATCTTGGGTGCCCATGTCCTCTTTATGTTTGATCTTATTTTTGACATTTGAGGTCGGTATTTTTGGTTTTCCCTCTCATCTCCTGAGGTACTAGTTGCAGTATGTCAGGTCATTAGTGTTGAAATTCAAACAAGAGATCCCTATATAAACACAACATACATACCATTATAAGGGTGGACAATTCTTATCAAGGGTTAGTTATCTACATAGAGTAAGGGACTGCATTTGGGCACATTACTTTACATACACACATACATAAGAAGGGGATTTCATTCTATTCCATCCACACATTTGCATTATATCTAGTTATTGCCTGTTATTTTGGCATCATTAGCACGAGAGTGACCTAGGGGCACTATTGCACACATAACACATAAAAATACATTGGGTCTGAGATGTAGTGTAATGCTCAGTAGCAAGTCCATCATTGTGGTAGCTGAGGACAGTCTAACACCTCATTTTGCATCTTTATTTTTTAGGATTTGATGTCTATTTGAGGGTTTTGTAGGTCTATTCTTCATTGCAGGTTTACAGGTACCTAGGAATCCAAGTGTGACATATAAGGAGATACAAAAGGAGAAAGTAACTGCAAAGCCCTAGTGACCATATCAGAAACAGGTTCAGACCTTTTCTGTAGACCCAGGGCCAAAAATAGGCCTAGGGCACCCACGGGCACCCCTATCCCTCTCTAGGCACCCTAGTCCAGCCATTTCCATCTTTGTTGCATTTTTCTATGGTTCGTTGTGATGGTTCATGTGCTTTTGTTCATCACATTGTATTTAGGTCAGACTCACTGTTAGATAAGAGAAATTTAGATAATTACCTTACCCCTCTCATTTCCTTTCATAATTAGAATTAAATAAATTGTCTACAATTTATATTCCATTGTATATCTATTTCTAACAACGTTATCATAGATTAGGTTCACTAGTTTCAATCTGAGATACAACCCCATTATATGCAAGACCTCCCATCACATGTCATGTCTTAACCAAACATAGTGACCATGGAAGATCATGCTAGGATGTATATGTTTTCCAGAATTGGAATCGTAGGGGCATAGCCCTAGACGTGAAAGCTTGAAGGTACCCACCAATTGATTCAACCACAACTATCTAGGTTAATTTGCATGTTGCACAAATCCATTCTCACCACAATGGATACCTTAAGATTGTTTTCATTTTCTAGCACACTAAGATATGATGTTAAATGTATGTCATTCTTTCTTTCCTTTCTTGAATGCAAGATTCTAACATTAAAATTTTAATTGTATAATTGTTTGCTTTCCTATGCATAGTGATAATTTTTACATTTATTTATTCATGTGTGCATCTCCTTCCATTCTCTCTCCCCTTCTTAACTTTCTCTATTTTTGTTTTTGTTCATACTTTTCAATCAAAAGTACTACAAGAAATACATCTTACAAGAAAATTACCCCTCTCAAATGCAAAATAAAATCACTTGTCAATAGTGATTTCTCCAATTTTATAGAGTTATGACACTACCCATTTTGTAACTCGATGAAATAAGGAAAAAAAAGAAGCAAAGGAAAAATGAAAAAAAAAAGCAACATAAATTTCTTCCAATAGTTCTTTATCAAACCAAACTAATGACATCAAGGTGGTGACTAGGATCCTAATCCTATTAAGATTTTTGATCCTTAATGAAAACTATAGAAACCTCATCAAAATTTGGGATACTAAGGAAATTTTTCATATCTTTCATGAGAAATTTTTTCATGGTCTCTAAATTTGTAATCCTAGCCTCCTTAATCTAATGATTGTAATTCATGGCATATGTAATGATGAGTCAGGGATATTGTCTCGAATAGGAAAAATTGTTTCTTAAATAAGTATATTATTAAATAGGTGAGAGGCCAAAAGAGATCCATCTCTTTTCATCAACTTTCTTCATGAATTTCCAAGGTCATGGGACAAGTACAATATAATGGTGAGTCCCACTTTATGGCATTTTAGGACCATAGACACTCCATCTCCCTCCCAAAAAAATGATTTTATCTGTATAAAATTAATAAAACATTTGTGTTTTAGCTTATACATATAAAAAAATACAATGCATCTACATTTTTCAAAAAATATATAGTTTGCTAAGTATATTGTTAGGATTTATTTTATAATTAGTTTTTGAAAATTATTTCAGTACTATAGTGTGATACATTATTTTGTTGCCTAAGGTTATTATCATATATTGTTGGAATACTTGACTCAAGAGTGGATGGTTCAATATTTCCCTTAAATTTATATTTCATGTTAAATTTTGAGGAAGACAAAGATATATGAGAAAACAACTTAGCAAAGTAAGCCATCTCAATAAATCTAATATTAGAGGTAGGAGAATCAACATTTATGACTTGTTGAAGACATTGTTTCAAAAATCCATCAATCATCACCTTGAAAAATCTTATCTTCACTATAAAAAACTCCATCGGGGTGGGGAGAATGAGTTATCTAGCTAAGCTCGTGATAAATCCAACCCCTATAAAGCTAGGAAGAAATTAATGTAGTTGTACTCAAATTTGTGTTTCAAATGAAGAAATTGGTGAAAAATCACACTCATAAACAACATGAGGGAAATGGGGGAGGAGCATGTAAAATTAAAGTGGAAAAGGGGTGAAAATGGTTGAATGAAAATAACATGAGGGGTGAGGGCCTATTTATTACTTTGGAGTGGAAAGAATAGGTGAGAAGTGCCATTAATGTGTGAACAAGGTAAACTCAATTACAAAGAATGTGTGGGTAGAAAATTGATTTTTTGTTATGTATGTTACATTGAACTCAAGTATATAGGAAGTCCACCATACTTTTTTATCAAACAAATATGTCTTTATTTAAAACATAAGTAAGGAAGTGAGATTTTGCAAGACATTAAGAGGGTGTAAAAGAAATCTGCCAAGTCCATTTTTTAGAGTGATTGTTGGGCCCTTGGAATGTTGGCTGAGTACAAAAGGCACGTAGGCACATAGGTCCTAGTTGAAGAAAGGCGTGCAAGGAAAAAGCACGCGAGGTAGGTTTTAAGAGAAGGGTTTAAGGAAACCCGTGGCGCGTGTGGCATTCGTGAAATGAACCAAGGGTTTGAGACTTAGCCAAATTGGGTGTTTAGGACAGAACACGTGAAAAGCATGACCCAAATGCACATGCTGAGTGGATAAGGTGCTAGCCTGGTGACAGGTTGGCCAAGGAAGGAGCATGCCTACGATAGAATCTTCTAGAAGCACATCATGGTGAAAAGTGGAAAGCTCAGGCATGGAGGAGCATGCTTGCATGGAGGACCACATTCAGACACTTGGCATCGAATTTGAGGGCACTGGAGGATGAGTTGGTAGTCCAGAAAGGCTATAAATACAAGCACCTATAGAGTAAACAAAAGGAGAACTAGAAGAGGGCGGAGCTCTGCAAAAATACTGCAAGAACTCTGTTAATGGGTAATTTCTCTTGGGAAAGCATGTATAATGGGTATGGGGATTGCAATTTTTCATTTTGATATCCTAGCTACATTATTCCAGTTGTAATGCATGACTTCGGAATGCTTCTCTATGACATTCTATAATGACTCCATGGATGTAAGGAGGTTACCAGTTATATGAATATGAATATGAATATGAATGATTATGATGGATACATCTTTCTCATAGGTTCTCTTTCATTTATGTTTATGCTAAGTATGGATTCTTGTATCCTTCTTTCTGTTATGGTACAAGTTATATAATCTATTAAGTATTTTTTGTCTGTAGTGACTGCAAGGGTCTATAGCCCGTTCTGAGCTCTATGGTTCTTGTATGTCTTAACTCCTTTTAAATCTCTTAAGCACAAATCATAGATGATGATGTTCCCCACTAAACTCATATAAAAGAGATACTTGGCACCCGCGCGTGCCTTGGGTGAGTGCCCAACATCCGCTGGGTGATAGGCAGGCACACATGGGGTTCCTTTCTTTTGTGATAGGGGTAAAAATGACTACATCTTGGTTCCGTTACCAGGACTCTTTTTGAAGTTGTAGTGGGAAATAACATACAACATGATCTGTGTAGTGAATAATAATAGAGCGGTTAACTTTGGAAAGTGACGAATCATGGTTCAAGAGAATGGAGGATGAATTTGCTCAGAGATTCAGCACTGGACCTGAGTTTGATGCACGTAGATGGGCAGAAGAGAACCTCTACCATGATCTATATGAAAAAAATTTCTGTTGCTTCATAGTAGAATTGTATGAGTGGCTCTCAGCCTATGCATCTAGATCAAGTTGGCATTATGGATCATGTGTGTGGACCTAAGAAGAATACCAAAGGCTGTAAGATGCAGATCTGATGTGGACCCATGTTATGGATCATTGGTGGAAAGGAGTATTGGCTAGCTACACTTTGGAGTATGCCATTTCCACATATTCTTGTCCGGAGGTTGCTGAGTTTGAGTTTCTACAGGAGCCCAGAGGATCCTTTCTACATGTTTTCCCTCTGGCTATGAAGATCCTGATGGTTACCATGAGTTTAGAGGCATTTCCAAAGGCCAGCTAAACCATTCTGAGCGTTGGGCGAGGAAGCTAGGGTGGAGGAAGATGGCAGATGTTGTGATGGAGAAAGAAAGGGAGGAGAGAAGACTCAAGTATAGTGAAGCATGTGAAAGGGAGATTTCTATATGACAAGAGCCTGCAAGTGTGATGGATCTATGGAGGTAGACGTTGCAGAAAGGAGTCAAGGTTCATGTAGAGGACATGGAACCTGAGCAATCTGTGCTACCCCATCTTGGAAAGCATGTAAGAGAGACCCCTTTGGCTTCTGGTGAGAGTTCATCACATGGAGAAAGAAGAGTCATTGGCATGTATCTAAACCCACCTAGTGACCAAACCTTAGTGCTTGTTTTCTAGAACTAGGAAGAAGTATCATTGACCCAGTTGATATCAGTGGAAGTGACAGATCTGTACCTAGGAGGTACAATTTTTCAGTTCTCACTTTTATGGCTACACATATTCCAGTATTCAGAGGAGTCTTTGGATAAATAGAAAGTATATAAGCCTTCGGTCTCACGTTTGGGAGTGGAGCAGGGTACAATAGTGGTAGTGGGGCACTATCACATATCGTCGGCGCACAGTTTAGTAGAACTGTGGGGACACTTGGCACAACTACTATAGGACCTGGTGGAGGACCTGGTGGGTCATGGGGCATAGGACCTAGTGGACCTAGTGGTTATAGTGGATCTGGTGGCTTAGTAGGCACATGACCTAGTGGACCTAGTGGTTCTGGCGGTGGAGGAAACACTAGAGGAAACCAAGGCTCTAGCTCAAGAGGACAAGAGCCCCAGTCACCCCCTCAAGTCTTCTTTGAGATGTCGTTACACTTTCCATATTACAGAGGTATTGAGGATGCTGCGGAAAACACTCACAAGTATGAGCTGCTATGGTGCGCAGATGGTATCACAACCTCATAGTGAAAGGCTAGTCAATTTGTAACCACGTTGTAAGGGCGGGCGCATAGTTGGTATAGAAAATATGACCCTCATTAAATGGTGGTGGATTATACTCCTTTAAATAACACATTCTTGGTAGAATTCCACATCCCTAAGTTTGAATAGAGGAGCATCAGCACTTTGAAGAAGATTCAGCAGGGAATGGCAGAGAGTGTGCGAGAGTATGATGTGTGCTTTAAAACTTCCTTATCTAAATTATCATATGATATTCACCCTTCACATCATGCTCAGTGGTTTGTTGGAGGATTGATCACACCTTTTAGAAGGGCCTTATCTCATAAAGATTTCACAGACCCGTGTGAGGCATTGGAAGCTGCTCTACGCACCAAGGCTATTGGTAGTGTTGATACTGGTGTTAGCCCGTTCCTGGAGGCTCGAATTATTGTTATGGCTAAGCAGCTGGAGAAGTTGTCTGTGAACTCAGCCTATGAGACTCACAGTGGTTTATGGTGCACAGATTGTGAAGTAGAGGGGCATGTCAAGGATAATTGACCCCAGAGGATAGTACATGCCATGACAGTAGGCTATGAAATTTGTCATGGGGACCATAATGCAAGTAGATTCCCCTTGCTATAACGCGCAATCCGAAAGAATGTGTCTTGCTACTATAATATCCTGGACCTCTACAACCCATGATACTAAGGACTGTAGGCTCATTGATCAGATCCATGAGGCCATTGATCATGGGGTGTGCCAGACCAGCATTGCCAGTAGTTCCAAGGGTGATGATCACCGTTATGAGGAGCACGCAGCTAGAGGTGTGCACAGAAGGGGTTTTCAAGGAGGATTTTGTGGTCATGGTAACCATGGGGGAGGATGGACTGAGTTCCCATATGGAACCTATTTCAATTGTGGGTCTACATAGCATTACAGAAGAGAGTGCCCGAACCTGTTGCAGTCCTTATGGTGTGGAAAGAAGCACAAGTATGAGGAGTTCCAGGAATTGTTTGATCACATGAATCAGCAACACCGAAAACACAAAGGCACTGCAATGGTTAGCATTAAGAAGGCAGACACACAGTGGATGCCACGGGTAACACGGGATGTAGGTTTGGAGCTAATTTTTGTAATAACAAGGGCAGAAGCCGTGCATGCAAAATAGATACCAAGGTAGAAGAACCTGGTTTCAAGGGAGGAAGTAGTTCATGAAAAGTACCTAGACCCTGTCCGTCAAAAGGAGGTATATCAAGACACCATAGATGTCAGTTGGAGTTTATAAGGGGAGATCTAGTGTCTAAAGGAGTAGTCCAGGAGGGAGGAATAAGGAAGGAGAGTCAAGGTGCCAAGGAATGATCTGGATGAGGTCAAGGAAGTATGTAAAATGTTAAGGAAAGAGAATATTATTCCCTTGCTAGGATCATGGTTGAGAGAGAAGGTACCATGCACCAGAGGAGAGCACGAGAGGTAGGTCTTACATGCAAACTTTCCCCCTCATAGCCTTGACTATGACAAGGAGATCACATTGAATGTAGTTGTAGATGGATGGCTCCTTAGTAATATCCTCATTGACATAGGCACGGACGTCAATGTTCTAACTTTGGATGCATGGCATTAGATGGGAAGACCTACATTACAACCATCTTCGAATGTGTTATATATGACAAACAGGACTAAGGCAATGCCCATCGGGGTCTTAAAGGATGCAGCTATCACTATCTAGGGAGCTAAGTTTAGTGGGGACTTTGAAGTCTTGGTGCTCGTAGGTAGACAATTTTCCAGCACTACTTGGGTGCCTATGGTGTTACAAGAAAAATGCAGAACTTTGGTTCAACAAAGGGTACATCAACTTTGACAATAAGGAGCAAGTCATTATACCCCTGGTTAATGGGAAGTCGATGCCCTATATTGAACCTTTAGGAGAAGAAGTTCTAGATAGGATATATGTGCGCTCAATCAGGGACCCAGAGATAGATTATCCTACCAATAGAGATATCCAGTTTGAGGATGTTCAGTCAGTAAGTGCTACCACCAGTCTAGCATGTGATAATTGGGCACATGGAACTTATGAATTTATCGAACGGAAGTTGAGAGGGTCAGTGACCAAGGTAACAAAGGTGCACACAGTCCGGCACCTAGGAGGAAAGGATTTGCCTAAGTATTCAGGAGGATCCTTCCCGAAGATCTTTTTGCAAGAGATGGAAGCTTAGTGGAAGGAGAATAAGGAACAGAGAGAGATGTTAAGTTATGTCTTGCTTGGCATAGTGGCATGGTGGTGGGCTACACATCAGAAGATCCTTTTCGAATGGCACGAGGTAAGAATTTCTCTCTTTATCAGATTCTCTAGGAGTAACATGTCCACTGCCATCAAGGACTACCATGGGAGGGATCCCACCTCTTTCTATATCTAAGAGTGTGAGAGGATCTGGAGAGAAAGCATAGAAGCTTTGCCACCATCCCTCTAGGTGCACAAGTTATATTCTACACTGTAGGGTTTCGCGCACGCATGATACATTCAGTTAGAGACATGACACCAGACAGGGAATTGGCAATAGCTAGCAGCTGACCTCATTCAAACCTTTGAGTATCGAAGTACCAAGCCATCAGTTGATAAGGCCTTGCGAGGTATCAAGCACCTTACCATGGGGGATAGTGTCATGGCAGAAGATAGGCTATTAGAGTTACTAGGTGGACCAGGTTTGGAAGCACATTTTGAAGAGGAGTCAGAGGAAACATAAGAGTTATAGCTTGAGCGCGCGTGTTTGGAAAAGGAGAAAGGGAAGTTGGTGTATGTGATTGATGGGGAGGAAGTACAAAACTTAGATGTGAGCCATTCTGTAGGGACGCACGAAGTAGTGGATAGTGTTGATACTCGCGCATGCGCCTACCATGAGCCCTTGAATACAAAAAAGGTTAACACCGGTTCAGGAGAAGAACCTAAGGAAGCTATTATTGAAGATTGCTCGTTGGAGAAGAAAACTCTAAGATCATTGATATGTTGCAAAAATTTGAGGATTTATTCCTATGCATGTACCATGAGCTCAAATGCGTCCACTATTCCTTGGGGGAGATGAAGATAAATATGAAGGATGATGCACACCCAATTGGGAAGAGACCCTACTGAATGAATCCCAATTTACGTGTAAATTTTAAGGAGGAGATAGATAAGATGATAGCTTCTAGGATCATTGAAGCAGTGGAAGAATCAGAATGGATAAGTCTGATGGTAATTAGCATCAAGAAGGATGGGTGGATTAGGATTTGCATGGATTATAGGGAGATGAACACAGTTTGTATCATTGATCCTTTTCCAACCCCCTTCACTGAAGAAAATTTGGAAGGAACCATTGGGCGTGAAATCTATCCCTTTATGGATGGATTTTTGAGGTACCGCCAAGTCCAGATTGCAAAGGAAGACCAGAAGATTACAACTTTCACCACTGAGTGGGGAATTTTTGCATACACGGTCATGCCCTTTGGTTTGAAGAATGCGCCTATTATTTTTTCACACATAGTGGTGCAAGCGTTCCAGGACTTCATCCATAAGTTTCTTCAAGTCTATTTGGATGATTGGGTAGTGTATGGGTTAGTAAAAGACCATTGTGACAATTTGAGGTTAATTTTTGAGAGGTGTAGGTAGTTGAGGATATCCCTCAACATTAAGAAGTGTGTATTTGCTAAACCATTTGGGATGTTATTGGGGCATATCATATGTAAGGAGGGCTTGCTGGTAGATCCTGCCAAAGTTACAATTATTGTGGGGTTAGGAGAGCCTACTAGCCAGAGCGTAGTGCGTGGATTCCTTGGGCATATGGGTTATTACAGGAAATTCATCAAAGGGTATGCCAAGATCATCGTGCCTTTAGAGGAGCTGCTTAGACATAAAAGTTCCTTCCATTGGGGAGAAGCGTAGCAGAGGGCATTTGATACATTAAAGGATAGGCTTGTCACCGTGCCTATATTACATTTTCCCTTTTGGAACAAACCCTTCCATGTCCATGTAGATGCCTCAGGAACCGCCATTAGAGTAGTGCTTGCACAACTAGGTGAAGGAAGTGTTGATCATCCTCTATGTTTTACAAGCAGGAAGTTGACACCAACAAAGAAGAATTACACCACGACTAAGCGCGAAGCATTGTCAATGATCTATGCACTTTTCAAATTCAGGCAGTATCTGTTGACAACACCTTTTGTATTTTACATCGACCACATGGCATTAAAGTACCTAGTGAACAAGCATGTTCTACAAGGGCATATATGTTGGTGGGTATTGTTGTTTCAAGGATTTGAGTTTGCGGTAGTAGTGAAGCCTGGGAAGAGTGATTGTGGGTCTGATCATCTGTCAAGAATTTGTTAGAGTAAGTATTTACCTTAGCTCATGTTCACCTAGGTACATTATTTACCTTTATTGTATTTATCCTCACCCACTTATGTGTGTGGATATTTATTTTTATTTATTTAGATATTAGGAGATATTATCTAGTTGTTAGGTATAGTTCTTTCCTTGATCTATGGTATTAACTAGTTCTTTCCTAGATCTATGGTATTGACTAGATCCTTGATGTCTAGTTCTCTCATAAATCTATGGACTTGACTAGTTCTTTGATGACTAGTTCTTTCCATGATTTATGGCTTGATCTAGGACCTTGACTAGTTCTTAGATTGTTATTCCTTGCATATATAAGCAAGGCCCATTCTCATTGTATTTCATTGTATTCTATAATAATATATGAAATTGCTGCTCATTTGTTTGCAAAGGTTCATGTAAAGTTATTTTGGTAAATTAATTTCATCTTATTGATCATGGTGTTTGATTAGCATCTATGTTCTTGGCTTGGTACTGGTTATTGTTTCTTTTATAATTGATTCAGGGGAGGACGCATAGAGTATTGAAAAGACAATGCCAGACACGCAACTAGTTAGGTTGTGGCATGTGCCCTCAGATTTGGAGGAGATTGTAGTATTTTTAAAGAAAGGTGTGGCACCAGAAGGAATGAAGGCATTAGAGAAGAAGCAACTAGCCATACGCGCCACACCCTACATGTTGATCAATGGGGACTTATACAAGTTGGGATGTGATGAATTTTTACACAGGTGTGTACTAGAGCATGAGCGCCTCACCATCATGGAGGAAGCACATGAAGGAAGTGTGGGTGGGAATTATGCAAGTGATGCCACCATGCATAAGATATTAATGGCAAGATTATGGTGGGAAACCTTGTACAAGGATTGTAAAGACTATTGTAAAGTGTGTGACCATTGTCAGCACATTGACAAGCTAGGAAAGAGAGATGAAATGCCTTTGTGCCCTATACCTAGCGTGGAACCTTTTAAGAAGTGGGCAATAGACTTTGTAGGCCCTATTGCACCAGCAGCGCATAGGACTGGGTCACGCTATGTCATCACTTGCACAAACTATTTGACAAGGTGGGCAGAGGCAGCCCCAACTAAAGACTGCACAGGAGCCACAACTGTAAGATTCTTGTGGGAGAAAATTATCACGAGGTATGGATGTCCTTTGAGTTTAACCAACGATACGGGTACGCATTTCTTGAATGAGACCGTGAGGATCTTGTTGGCAGAGTTCATGGTGGATCATCACAAGACTACACCCTATCACCCACAAGCAAATGGAATTGCGGAAGCATTCAACAAAATACTAAGTCATACCCTGACCAAAATTTGTGATGTCAGCAGAAAAGATTGGGATGACAAAGTATCAGCAGTATTATGGGCTTACAGGACAACTTATAAAAGGTTAAACAAAACCACACCGTTTCAGTTAGTGTTTGGCGCGGAAGTTGTTCTGTCAATTGAATTCATGTTACCTTCTCTACAAATAGCACACGCAGGAGGGTTGGTTGATAAGAAAGCGTTGGAAGAGAGAATTGATGAGTTAATGAAGCTAGAAGAGAGATGATCACTCACCAGGTGGAGCCAAACAACAGAGAAAGCAAAGAAAAAAGATTGGCATGATCGCCACATCAAAAAACAAGAAGTTTGAGGTTGGGAAGATGGTCTTACTGTATGATTCTAAGTTTCTATGCCATCCTGGGAAGTTGAAAGTCCATTGGTTGGGTCCCTACACAATCTCATACATCCTTGATTTGGGCACGTGCCAGTTACAAGCGCTAGATGGAACGAAATTGCCTAGACACTTTAATGGGAGTAGGCTGAAGCCTTACCATAAATAAGTCTTCTTGGTGTTTGTAAATAAGGTAGTTTTGCCAGTTAGTTTAGAATTTTCCTTTATGTATTTCTTTTCTTGTGTTTCCCTTTCACGTTGCTTTTTTGTTTTGTGCCTTGGGCGCCGGTAACCTTATTACTACTTTTTGAGAATTTTTGAGTGCACAGAGGACCACGCATCGTTTTGATGTGGGGTAGAGTAATGTGAAGGAGAGCATGGTTAAAATGCCAAGGAATTTTGTGTTGAAAAACCCAGTTGAATGGTCCTGTTGAAAGAGGTGCTTGGAAAGAAAAAAATGGAAAAAGGATGGTTGGAACCAAGATAAAGCTACTTTCAGATCCCATGTACAAAGGAAGGAAAAGTGCATAAGCAACACGAGGTAGGCGAGAGCAAAAATTAGGACAGAAGAAGTGCCTTCGGCATTGGTTACGCATGCTCAAGAGTATCATATCATGTTGGATTGGTTGTGTGCCAAAAGGTTGGAGGATTATCCGTGTAGGTTTTGGCACATGAGGGAAGCATTGAAGATGGGCTTTGTTTGAAAAATCCGCATTAAATGTTAAAAGTATGGTGGTAGGTGAAGTAACACTTAATGCTTAAAAAGGGAAAAACTATAAATAAAGGGATCGAGGCACTTCATTAATCACTATGCGTATAAGGATAAAGAAGTGCTTTTTACACCTTTGCAAACTAGGGTTTCCAAAAAAACTTATCCGTCTGAAGAGACATTTGGAGAATTGAAGCGTGAGTAACTGGTTTGGATTTGCAAAACAGGAGGAATGAATTTTGTGGGCATAGGAAAAGTGGGAGAAGGCATTGTCTTGTGAAAGTAGTATCCCAGTTAGGGTTTGAATAACTAGGGCATGGGGTTAAGGAACTTTCTTCATAAGTTCGAGATCTAAGGTTGGAGAGAGTAGAAGAATAGAGTGACACAGAGTGATCAACGTGGTAAGAAGACCTAGATAATGGAACCCAAGAAACCAATTAGCGCACCCAAGAAGGGCAAGGGAAAGGGGAAGGGTAAGCAACAAGAAACTGACACATGCACAAATGAGGAGTGGTATGTAAAAATGCAGTACCTAGATGTAGTATTGTTAGGGAAGGAGTGGGAGTCCCATCTGAGGAACATGTCTGTGAATGACTACAATAATCAGACAAGCACAATCGAGAAGGAGATGACACTGAAGTTAGTGCACCCAACAAACAAAAGAACACCAGAGGTTTTTCCCATTTATAGTGATGATGTGAAGGTTAAGTTGGAGAAGGCAGGGTTATTACAACTCTTTGAGTTTCCCTACTTCGGGAAATCTGAGCGCCTGCATCAATGGTTGATGTCACGCATGCATGAGGACTACTTCTACTTTGTAGGGCACAAGATGCGCATAACCCCTCAACTCATTTCACATTTCATAGGTCTCATCTGTGAAGGAGACGGTTTGGAGGATGACTTGACCAACAAAGAAGTGATTAAGGAAACTATCGCCGCCTATGCATATAAGAAGGGGTCAAGGTATTATGATGTCACATACATTAAGGATCTGGTAATGAAGATGGCCACACACCTGGTGTCAAAGTTAAATGGCCAGGAGAGATGGACCCAGGTTAATAAGCCATGGTTGAATGTTTATAGGAAAATTTTAGAGGGCACCATCTATGTTTTGTTTGCATTCATCACGGATGAGATTGTCAGCTGCGTGAAGGAAGGCGATAGGATCCTTTTTGGTAATGTCCTATTAACCATTGTGTTTTCGGAGATCGAGGTACCAGATGCATCAAACGAGTTCGTGTGGGAGTATCCTGCTAAAGACCCTTCACCCGCAAAGAGGTTTGAAAAATACACTTGTGACACTAAGACAACTGTGCACAAGGCACGCTTGGAAAAATGGTATACATGCCTAAGGAGCACGTGTTAGGTCAGGAATGGAGAATTCCTAAACAACTACTAGCAAGCCACTAGAGGAGAATCAAAATTTGCTATGTACCAGCATTTCTACTTGGGCAGATTCAAACTATCAGCTGAGACATGGAGCCCATGGTGCAAACTCCCCTTTTCCTTCATAACTCAATACTTCCAAGTGGGAGTAAATAAGTTCAGGGGAGTCCATGAAGTTTAAGCTGGACCTTGGTAATATGGACCAGGATCATAGGGAAATGTGTAAAGGTTTGGTTTACTCTGAGCAACCACACGTACGTGGAGCAGTACGTGTCACATGAAGTTCAAATGGACAAGGCCCATGACTCTGTCCATTACATAAGGACCCAGCGGTGCACGTGTATATTTGCATAAAACCCAAGTCTAGAGAAGGGAATATATCTAGAGAACAAGGTGTCTATACCTCAAGATCCAACTGGTAGGAAGAAACCTGCACCTAAACGGGAGGAAAAAGAGACAGAAAAGAAAATCCCAAGTGTGGTAGACACACAGGAAATAGGTTCCTCTGGGACAAGTGCCAGAACTAGTATATATGTACGTGCAAGAAGAGGCGCATAATAAAAGAGAAAGAATCTAGAGCCAGAAAAGCCATCAGATAAGGAGTCATCAGGAGAAGAAGAAACATAGTCACCTAGACTGGAATCTCTAGCTAGGAAGAATCAGAGGGTTAGAAGAAGAGGACTATCTCAGAAGAGACTGAGAATTTGGACAAATACATAGGAGAAAAAGATGATAACGAATGAGAATGATAGTGGAGAAGAAGTTAGTGGGGAAGAGGACATTGAGAAAATATCAAGGGCCACCTATCTTCAATGTACATGATTCAGAGGAGGAAGGCGGAAGAAGAAGAACAAGGGTTCCTTTTTCATACGGTGCAAGGATAGCTAAGTAGGAGAAGGCGCCTAGGACATGGGAAAAGGTGAGGAGGCTAGCGCGTAGAAGTAAGATTCTTCAAGCTCTGCACAGGAACAGAAAACAAAGGTGGGCAGAAGGAGAAGAGACCAAGAACAATGAGACCCTAGTGGAGGACAAATTGGAATGCAACGATGAGCGAGTGTTGAATAAGGAAAATGAGGAAAGCGTAGAAGAGGAACACATGATAGCACTAGATTCCCTAGTTTTACTATAAGTATACCTAAGGGTACGCACACAGGAGGAAGGCGCGCAGAGGGGGAGAGGCTAGAGATGGGTTATATTGATGACCCCAAGAAAGTGTTCCGCGCATGGTTCCAAAGTACTATTCCGGCAGAGGAGCTTGTAGCAATGTCATCTTTTGACAGGGAGGTTGCATATCCGCAGACAAGGAAGATGCTCTCATGGGCAATAGAGTCCCACCTTGATGAGCCAGAGTTTGAGGTAAACTACGGGGCAATAATAACATTGTCAGGACCAAGAGAAGACAACCTAGTGGTGGATACCCAGCAACTCTCGGATGAACAACTATGCAACGCGCTCATCAAAATCTCCATTGAGATCGAAGCTAGACTCTTTGGGTGGAATGATAGATTCAGAGATCTGGAGGGGGAGCTGAAGAAGAAAGAGGGAGAGCTAGCTGCAATGATAAAGGAGCTAAGCCAAGAAAAGTTGATCAGCGCCCAGTGGCAGTGTGAATTGAAGGATGCAAAGGCTAACGTATGCGCTATGTACAAGAAGGTGGAATCCATCAATAAGGTTATAGTATTGAAGCATCCAAACCTAGCATCACCTGCGCAGAAGTATGGATCTGCCTTGGGATTCCTGGAGGATTTAACAAGGGTCCTCACCATGGAAATACAACTGCTAGCCTTGGAGTCTACAGAAGAAGTTGCCACACACCTAGAGAAGGAGGATAAGTTGAAGATCGTAGCACTCGTTGCGGAATACAACAAGGTTCTTGCTGATGTAAGGGCTGCTTCCTGGACTGCTAAGGCCGCGTTCGATAATTACGTGGATAGAGACAAAGTGGCAGGCACCTTGGTCACCACTCATGAAGCAAAACTCAAGGAGTTCCAGGAGAAGAACAAGGGAAATAGGGCAGAAAGGGACAAAATCCTTGCTGAGGTCGAGAATAAATCTGAAGCCATTGAAACCTTAAGAGGTTCAATCAAAAATTGGTTGAAGGAACTATATCCGCGTATTACACAAAGAATGGACATGCTGGAGGATATAGGTAAGGAGTTGGAGAAAATCACTGATACCATGAGTGCAGAAGGAGATGGACTAAATTTTGGGGAGGTGACCGCCCTGGTCGGTGACCTCTGTCAAAGAGCGCAGGAATAATTTGATGCCTAGAACAAGTTGGAGGCCGACTTGCAAAAGGATTTTCTTAGCTTGTTGTAGTGATTCCTTCACTCTCCCATTCTTTCCTCTTTCCCCATTCTTTCATCCCCTTATTCTTGTTCCAAGGCGTAAGCCTATTGTATTTTTTCTTTCACTAGAGAAGTGTTCCCGCGGACGGAGAACAGGCATAGTGTGGGGTGATGTTGGGCCCCTGGAATGTTGGCTAAGTACAAAAGGTGCATAGGCGCGCAGGTCCTAGTTGAAGAAAGGTGCGCAAGGACAAAGCGTGTGGGGCAGGGTTTAAGAGAAGGGTTAAAGGAAGCTTCTGGTGCGTGTGGCATGCGCGGATAGAACCAAGGGTTCATGACTTAGCCAAATTGGATGTTCGGGACAGAACACGTGAAAAGTATGACCCGAATGCGCATGTTGAGTGGATAAGGTGCCAGCCTAGTGACAGGTTGGCCCAGGAAGGAGCATGCATGCGGTAGAAGCTTCTAGAAGCACATCATGGTGAAAAATGGAAAGCTCAGGCATGGAGGAGAATGCTCGCATGGAGGACCATATTCAGACACTTGGCATCGGATCTGAGGGCGTTAGAGGATGAGTTGGCAGTCCAGAAAGGCTATAAATACAAGCACTTGCAAAATAAACAAAAGGAGAATCAGAAGAGGGCGGAGCTCTACAGAAATACTGCAAGAACTCTGTTAATGGGGAACTGCTCTTGGGAAAGGATGTATAATGGGTATGGGGATTGCAAATTTTCATTTTGCTATCCTAGTTACATTAGTCCAGTTGTAATACATGACTTTGGAATGCTTCTCTGTGACATTCTGTAATGACTCCATGGATGTAAGGAGGTTACCAATTATATGAATATGAATATCAATGATTATGATGCATATGTCTTTCTCATAGGTTCTCTTTCATTTATGTTTATGCTAAGTATGGATGCTTGTATCCTTCTTTCTGTTATGGTACAAGTTATATAATATGTTAAGTACTTTCTGTTTGTAGTGATTGCAAGGGTCTAGAGGCCGTTCTGAGCTCTATGGTTCTTGTATGTCTTAACTCCTTTTAAATCTCTGAAGCACAAATCATAGATGATGATATTCCCCACTAAACTCACATAAAAGAGAGACTCGACACCTGCACATGCCTCGGGTGAGCGCCCAGCATCCACTGGGTGATAGGTCGACGCGCATGGGATTCCTTTCTTTTGTGATAGGGGTAAAAATGACTATAATGATTTTTGATTCATATGAGGTAACAAACAAATTTTGTGGAATTTTGTTATATTCATGATCGTGATGTGGGTATAATAAAAAAATCCATGGTTGCTTTTGTATAATACATCTTAATATTTATAAAGTGAAGTATATAAAGCAAAACTTTGTTACTCATTCACTAACAAGCAAACATATGACCAAAAAAAAAAATAGATCCCCACTTATAACTTAACTTGAAAACCAAGTGGAAAAGCGAAAATCCCTTATAGACATAAATGTTATATAAGAAAAGTATTATATCCCTTAAAAGTAAAGAAATGGGGAACAGAACTTACAAACATTCGAGACACTTAAAGTGAAAACATTAAAAAAGTATGTCAAATCTATTTCTTTTGTTAAAGGAAATGTTGAATATGGAGACCGGATATATTTGTGAGAAATGAGCATAATGCTATAACATTTTCATAAGTTTAAAACAATTTACAACTAATTCAATATAAAATAATAAAATAGGCACATGAACTAGTCTCATAGTGACCCTAAATTTATAAGATTAGCATGGAGTATTATTTTATCCATAAGATTAGCATGGACAATTATTTTATGCATGCGTGATTTATCCATTTAGCTTTATGTCAGTATGGAAGGCGATAAATTAGTTAATTTTCAAAGCATTATGTTTTGTTTATAAAGTTGGTGGCATCTTTCAATCTTGAATGGTTGTAATGAATAAGATTTTAGTATTTATGGATCTTTCTCTACTAATGCTTCACCATGCGGGCACGCCTCTATCACTACCATTTTCTTTTAATTTTGTTTTATTATCTCCTCTAACTTTGGCCTAATTATATTATTGTTTTAAATATTAATTTTGTTTTATTATCTCCTCTAACTTTGGCTTAATTTTATTATTATAATAATATTTTTAAATATTAGTATAGACATCTAATTTTGGTTTAAGATTAGTTAATTGTTTTTGTATAAATGTATTTGTGTTTTCTTGATTATCGGTTTGATTTACGTTCTTATTAGTACATGTTCTTTGAGTTGTTTGTATGTTAAATTGTTTTTTTTGTTTCTCGTCATTTTTATTTTTTCGATCTTATTTTTTTTGTTTATATTGTTTATTGTCCCTCTCATCCCCAATACTTTTCTTTTACCTCTTTTTCCTTATTTTTTCCTAAAGCAATGCTAAAAAATGTGAAGATTTTTACAAATATAGTTATATTTCTGGGCATCTCCACATTTTTAGTCATTTATTTTTTTCGACCCTTCTTAACCTTAATTTTGGTGTCTCTAAGTATGTGACTTCCTTTGCCAACTTTTTTATTTATTGTGTGTTGGCTTGTACAACAATGGGGCCCTGATTTGAATTCAAGATGTCTATAACATAAATGTGTACTAGTGCATTTAAACATAAAGAGAGACAATTAATCAATCAATCATGTACAAAAATGATATTAAAATTATAAGAGTGACAATTATTCCAATTTTGAAGCATCCTTGTGCCAAAAGTAAAATTCAAGCATTTAGATATTTATTCTAGCCTCTACTTATCGGTGCATGTCTTGAAAGATGAGGGTTAGGACATTTGCATGCATACCCTGATTGAGTACTAACTTACATCGGATGTTGCTTATAATTTTGTCAAATCATGAGGGTTTGATAATAATGGATAGATGACACATAACCCCCATTAATATACCTCAATTTTTGGGTTTCACAAGGAGTTAAGGTCGGATTTGGGTTTCACGGAGAGAAATCATATTCTCAGTGATTCATAATGGATAGATGACATACAACCCCCACTTATCAATAACTACCTCCAAATTCATGGGTAATCAACTATGATCTGGCAGTCCCTAACTCTCTTATCCTTTCAAACATTTCAATTATCACAAATTATTCTTTACTTTTCTATATTCTAAAATAGACCCTCATTTTCTATGATTAATTATTATTTGTACCTAATTTAAATGAGACTTTTGCACTCTCAAATGTAATTAGTTCAATACATTTGTGCATGTAAACCCACTTCCCACACCTACAATAAATTCATTAAAAATAAACTATAAAAACCATGTTAATAATACACCCCAAAATATTACATCAACTTTCAAACCATCTATAAGTCACCCAAAATAATATTAAACGTTACAAAATTCAATTAGAATTTAAAAAATCCAAGAATTATATAATTGAAATCACTAAACGAGGGCAAAAGATTGGTTAACTTATAATCTCATCCAAAACAAAACATCTAATTTATCTCTCTAATTTATAAATGAAAAACAAGACATAAGAACAAGACAAGATTATGTGGAAAAACAAAGTTCCATGACGATGATTAGAAAGTCCATCGTGAAGGGGCCTAGCTTTCCAAACAGATGGGGCTTAGAGACACTAGGAATATACCCTACCCTAACAGAATATTGAATATTGAATTTTGAATGTTGAATGGGCATCTTTCCTTCAAAAATATTCACGAACTTTCAAATATATTTAAAAAGGCAGCGCACCAAACTTTACAGTCCATTAAAAAACGTGAGGGAATATACAAATATATTGAATAATACGATAAAGTTTGACACACTTTTCTTTGTGCGAATATTACTAGTGAATTCAAGTTTGACTTTGAAATAGTAATATAGATTTGTCATAGAAACGACATGAAGAAAGACTTTACATAGCTTTCTCGTGACATGTAACTTTTGTAGGTATGTATGGGCAGGTGGGTGTCTCCGAGATATTGGGGCACAACATTATCGATTCTTTCTCTTTCTTTGGGCCCATCTCTAACTTCGTTGCATCTCTGTCACTCACATCTCTTTAAAATAATAAATACTTTGGTGGGGGATTTGAAGAGTTCAAAGCTTTTGTAGAATGATAATTTCACCGTCGCATACATATCCTCCACTCATATCAGAGGGGTCAATGAATTCATTCACACTCAACTTCTCCTTAAACGCAACAACAAAATGGTGTTCCTCAGAGGAAACCATACCATCAAGGAAACCATGCCATGTGGTTGTATCTATCCCTGTGGACCCTATTGTACCGGACCCTGAGCTTGTCCTTGTCCCTTTCCATAAGATGTCTCTAACTAGGCCTCAACCTCTTCCTTCCCTAAGTGGCCCCCATCTCACAATACTTGACCCTGCATTCTTGTTGCAGCTGCTGCTATACTAGCAGTTATGACGCCTGTGGATAGTAATGCATCGAGGCAACACTATGTCATATCAGGCCCTATAGTCAGGAGTGGTCCCCAGATCTACAATTTGTGCTCTCTTATCCCAAAACTATGGGACAATACCCTGGTGACTAGATAATGCCCTTCGTTATCTAATGGGGGGCCCAAAATCAAAAGTCTCACACGCTCTGTGCACATACCACATCTCATCTCCAGGAATACCATAGATGAGGGCCATCTGCCACTGAACCCTATCAACATGGTACCACTCCAATATGTGTCAGAGGCTTCCAATCAGAAAATGGTCCACCACAATAATACTAAGCTCAACTACATCATCACACCACTGGTATAAATGGTATGGTCGCTAGTCACCATAAGTAGCTATAAATTGTCAAAAGTGCATTTGTAATACATTGTGTCTCCTATGTGTGATCTAACATCCTCTCCAACTGGATCCCATATCCTACAAGAAGACTCATCTGGTGCTCTAGCTTGCAGGACTCCAAGTGGGTACCCGATAGCAATGTGATCCCACGACCAAATTTGTAAAAGTGTAGCAGGGCCCAAGCTCCTCATGCCTCTGTATGCAATCAAGTGTAAATCCCAGTATAAATGGGTTAGTATTTACTCACTCCAACTAAATACCTCTCCATCCATTAGTTTGTGAACCACTCCTATCAAACCAAGTGAAAAGTTTGTCCCAATCTTGTCAAGCAACAGGTAGCCGCTGACAAGAGCCATTTGATAATCGAGTATGAAAGAAATCCTCCGACTCTCAAAAAACATGTACAAGTGCACAACCATACCCTTCCATGGTATAACCTATAACTAAAACATATCCCATATGTGCCCTAAAATCCAGCCAAGGTGCCCATCATATGTCACCAAGCTACCCTGGATGGGAAATTTGAGGATCCGATATACATCCTTCAGGGTCATGGTCATCTCGCCAGCAGGAAGTCTGAATGTTTGGCTCTCAATGTACCACTTTTTTGCTACAGTAGTAAAGAGGCTATGGTCTAACATGATGTGTGGAAGTTCTGTGGTGTATGATAAATTGGTAGCCGCTAGAAAGGTAATCAATCCTCGCCGCTCTTGTCGAGTGAAGGTCTTCTTATATGCTCATAGGCATACATGACGCTCACGCACATCCAAATTGAGTAATCTCACCTGTAAGATTACCCAAAGCAAACAATTAACACCATTTCTTCTAATAACATCTTCCTAAGGTGTTATAATCACTTACAATCACTCCTAACATTATTCTAATCATTCCTAAATTCTTCTAAACATATTTCAAATTCCTCTAAAAATATTCTAAAAGTCAAGTTCTGCACTAGTGCAACCCTTTATTCCCTAGCGCACCCCTTTTTCACACTAGTGCATACCCATATGACGTTAGCGTATGCAATTTCACACTAAGGCATTCCATGCCAATGCATGCATTCTCACGCTAATGATCTCATTTTAACACTAGCTCAATCCCACTCTAGTGTGTGTGTTTTTCACACCGGCGCTTTCATTTTTACATTGGCTCGTGCAAAAACCTAACCTAAACCTAGTATAATGCATACATACTCCTTTTAATGCTAGTGCAAGGCCCTTCACACTAGGGCATGTGTTGACATCCTAGCGGGCCAAAAGGTGTTAGCGTTAATCCGCTAACTTCCCCTAGCCAAAATAAGTAATAAGTGCACTTAAAATTCAATTTTTTATGTGTTGGTTGGATATTTTGTCAAACCAAAATATTAGGTTCAACCACAGTATATGAGATTAAATCCCTCCTCAAAGACAGGTGAGGTTGCCTGCTTATTACTAATCTAAAACACAGTAAAAATGATATATACAGTATTCACACTAATCTAACCATTGGGGGTGGGATGGAATCCCGAAATCCACATTCACACGATTCAAGGATATTTCTTTCGTAAATGAACTGGGTTAGAAATTGTTACAATGAAAGAAGCACAATAGAAAGGAAATGAGAGAAACGTATTTTCTTTCGAGTAAACACAGAGCACGAAATAATCATACGAGCTTTAGATCACAGATATAATGTCTGAAATAATTAGAAACACTAAGATGCTATGCAAAGAATAACTTAAGATCATGAACATAAGAACACTGTCTTAAGTAAGATATATTCCACAACACAAAGTCTGTAAAATAATATCAACTCCTATTCTTCAAAATGATTGAATGAAAACACAAAGTTTTTCTTCTTTCCAATAGCCCCTAAATATTCCAAAAAATCTCGACCCTTTGGAATGCATAAGCATCCCTTATTTATAATAAAAGAAGTAGAGATAAAATAGGGCAGATCCTAAAAAATAGCATTTTAACAAGAGTTCTGTTTTGCTTGATTCTCACGCAGGAGATCAAGTCAAAATATGATTCAAAAATGTGACGAAACAGAAATGAAAAAGACATGTCAATTTCAAGATTGAAATGACATGAAACGTTGGGACTTAATCTGAATCATCATCCTTTGCTCCTTCCTCTTTTTCTTCCTCCAGCTGAGACTGTTTGCTCTGAAATTCCTGGAACTTCCGAATTATGCCTTGCATTTCGTTCTCATCAGGCGCAGTGGAATGATCATTCCAAATTTCGCAGGTCTCATGAATATCGCTGGCATTGCCGGGAAGCTTTTTCAATCCTTTGCTGAGCTTTCTTAAGGCCTCCAAAGAATGTTCAACCCTTACAAACCGATCAATGATCTCAAGGCCAAATCCGTGTATTGGTTCATGCTGAACAGACTCTTGGATTTGTTTGAAGAGATCATCTGCTGATAGGATACCTGAGTTCCCAACTGACACCTTTGGACAAATCTTCAGCAATTCTTCTTCCAGATCACTTTTCCCATCAATCAATTTATCCCTTGATTCTCTCAACTTACTGCAGGCTTCATTGAGAATCTTTATTCTGAACCTGATGGCCTTGGTCAGCTGGAAATGCTTATCTGTATGTGGGAGAATACCTTCTTCTACCAAGAGATGTGCTGGTATTTGCTTTAACACCTGGAGAGCTTCAAAAGTCAAATCAAGATGTCCAATTTCCTGAGAGAATTCTTCATCCATCTTCTCTCCATCCTTCTGAATGTCCCCCAAGGACTGATGAACTTTCACCACGTCTTGAATTACTTCCTTCCCCTGTTGGAGCAACCTTTGGATCCATTCATCAACCACCCTTCCTTTTTTAGCAATCTTCTCAATCGTAGGTACTGATGAGAAATCGAATCCGACAGAGACAGAAGAAGGTGGTATGGATTCAAGGGGTTTTGAGAGTTTAATCAAAACCTCTCTCAACTGCTCCACTTTTTCCTTAAGCTCATCTCTGTTGTCCTTTGTTTCTTTCAACTTTTGGCACAACACGTTTATGGAATCCCGTGCATCTTGTTGCGCCCCTTCTGCTGTCACTTTCCCTAGAGCCACCCTGGTTACCTGATAATCAGAGGCTGTTATATCCTCTCTAGTTTTGTCAGTCGAGGGAGTGGCAATCTCTGCGAACTTATCTCCTGAAGCATCCACCAAAACCCTTGAAACTGTTTTGGGTTTCTTGGCTGATTTCGCAGTAGGAGCCTTGAGTGAGCTGAAATCAAAGGCTGGTAGGGGTACAATCACCTTCCTCTTCCTCGGAGTTTGCTCGAGTAGCCATTGCGGCGTACCAGAGGAAGTTGCCCATGTTGTAGAAATTGGTATTCTACTCTCAAGAGGAGAAGATTCTACTATTGGAGGGGGAATAGTTGCCAATGTGGTAGTAGATTCAATAAAGAGAGGCACAGGAGGGGGCGTGTTGGTGATCACTTGGGTTCCAGCAGAGAGGGGTGAGAGTCCAGAGAAAATACCGGCCATGCTGAAGAAGTGGATGGAGAATGAGGAGGTAGGAGTGGTTGTGAGGGGGGAGGCACAGATTCAGACTCCAAAGCCTGGGATGCAAGAGACAAGGTCTCTTCAGTTTGATAATCAACAAATGATGAAGCCAGAAGCTGGCTTCCTCCTTCTTCCAAATTAATTTCTCCTATTTCTGGTGGTGTTGGTGATTCTGGCACATCCACCGTTTCAGCTGGAGAAATAATTGAAGAGATTTGTCTTTCTTTCCTCTTCTTGACAATCTTGACTTTTATAGGCGCCCTAGAAGATTTTCTGTCCTTTTCCTTTTTGGAGGGCCCCGCCTCTGAAGCAGCCAACTTTGAAAACTCATCATCTTTAAAATTCATTCCCCAAGAGGAGAGCCATGCTTTGGTGCGAGCAAGGATTAGAGCCGACCTATCTGTAATAGAGGCTTTTTCGCTGGCTGACCAATCAATAGGTGGGAAAACATATTGATCCTCATTTAGTCCATCATAGGAAAGATCCAAAACACTTTCATTGTCACCCGTACCTTCTGGTAAATCAGCAAGCTCCAGTGTTTGAATCTCAGCAATAGTCAATCTGCTATTATCCTTTCTGCGAACAACAACCTCATTACGCAGATCCACCCAAATATCCTCTATGTTTGGCCTGTGCAGATGCTGGGTTCCATATGCTCTGAGCACTCCTCGGATGTCAAAACCGTCTCGAGGCTTCATATGCTTCTTCAATTTGTCCTAAAGTTCGTGGACAATATTTTTGGCTTTCACTACTGTTGAGCAAGTATATCTCCCAATAGAAATTGGGAAGGATACAACAGCCTTATGTTTGCTTTGTTGGAATTTATGGAAATCCAACAGCTGCCTAACCAACTCCATCAATATCAGTCTATCCCCTGGATATCGGGGCAGGCGAAAAGGATCTCCCGAGTACATGACCACCCGAAGATATGTAAACTTCTTGAATTGTAAGAAGATACATCCCCATTTAGAAACTTCAGCCCAAGCCTCATCTGAGACTCTTGTCTTCCTCAGCTCAGGGTTTATCCTGCAGATATTTTCATAGAAGAAGGCATCATTCACCCTCCTGAAATGGTCTTTGGACCCCTTCTTTGTCAATTGAGGGAAGTATTGATACACCTGGTTCGCCGTTCTGCTTCCCTTGGTATCCAGCCCGGGATAGTTCCTCATCCCGGCTGCTGCGTATGTGACATATGAAGACATATAAAATTTCCCAGTTGACAAGACCGTTGTCATTTGGGAATCAATCTCATTGCTGATGAGAGTACCCCAGTCGATCCCCTGCTGATTCTTCTTGATGGTGATCATAAATTGATACATCCATCCTTGAAATACATTCGATTCGGGCAAACCAAAAACCCGACTCAGCAGGGTGATGATGTCATTGATTTCTTGGATGAAATCACTCCTGGGGATAATCCTTGGAAATCTGGAGACAGCTGGTTTGGCCTTGATCAGGAACTTCTTGTTCACATGTTTGATGCAGTCTTCCTGATCGTTGTCCCAGGCTTTCTGAGCTGACTTGATGTCCAACTCTCCATACTCTTCAAAATTGGGCAGTTTTAGGAGATCATCAAAGTAACCTCCATCCAATTTGATCACTACTTCACCTGATTGACTTCTCACAGAACGAGACGCCGAGTCATAACTGGATGCACAAGCCAAGATGAATTCTGGACACTGAGCGGACATGGGAAAACCCGCTGCGAGAGGCAAGCCACTATCGGCTATAGTTTTCATCCATGGAGTTTGGGAGGAACTCCTCACCCTACTCCAGAAATCTTCAATGTCTATATTTCCGAGTTCGGTGTCTCGGATGTCGTAGTTGCAATCAATATACGATGGAGATTCCAGCTTTTTAAACTTGTATTTCATTCTGCCTGACTTCTCGGTCTTTTCCTGAGATGGACCAGGGTCCGACATGAAGGACGTCGAAGGAAGAAAGTTTCGAAGCTCAGGAGATGTTGCTCACTGTGAGAATCCCGACCTGCTGGATATGCCGGAAGAACGGAAGAGTCCGACACTGGCGAAGATGATGTCGGAAAATCCTAAAAACCCGATGCGCTGAGAATGTCGGAAACTCTGGAAAGTCCGGCACGTTTGATAATGTCAGAACTTTGGGAAAGCCCGACACTGCCGATGATGTCGGAAATGGAAGAAAGCCCGACACTTGTGTTGATGCCGGGAACTCTGGAAAGTCCGGCACGCCAAGCCTTCAATATACTTCGGGTCTTCGACACTGCACAACAGCCTTCAAAACCCGAGAAGAGAAAAATAGGGTTTTTCGTTGAATTTCAAACATGCAATCTCCTTTTAACCATTCATGTACCAGGCACATAATAAAACTTTGAGGAAATAGCACCAAGTGGTAATTTAGAAGAGATAGACCCTAAAACCTAAACCCCTTTTTTCAAAACAACTCCAGAAAGAAGAAGAATAAAAATCTTTCAAAACCCAGCAAGAAAATGGGAAGAATTCACGCGCAATCAATCCATAAAAACTAGGAACAAAGAGTGGAGAGAGAAATACCTTCAACCAGAGAAAGGGAAGATCGAAAAATGGCGATTCAATCGGGCACAGGCGAGCTTTCGGGTTTCGAGGTTGGAAGAGCATGTACGAAAAATCCACGAGTTAAAAATACGTCCGGTAAAAATGACGTGGAAATCCGCGTATTTATAAGAAAAATTGTAATTAATACACTTCAGCTCGGCACGTGCCAACTCACCGACAACTCGGCATGAATGCCATGTCAGCATGTTAGAGAGGTCCGAAAACCCGACACAAGGGGGCTTAGTGCAATTCGGGTTTCGGGTTTCGGGAAACACAAGACATAAAGCATGAGATGTTTAGATGCTTCACAGCTCCGAAAACCCGATACAAAGGACTAAATCGGACTTCGGGTATCGGGGAACAGGTGACACAAAACATGTTTTGAATTAGGCATGTTCCGATGCGCCGGAGGTCCGAAAACCCGATTTTCTCAATATGAAGCGGGTTTCGGGTTTCGGAAAACAGGCGACACAAAGCATGTTAAAACTCATGTCGAGCTGTCGGAAAAACCCGAAAACCCGAATTTCTCTAAAAGAGGCCATAATGCAAAATCAACTTCAAAAATTTCGTAGGGGTTATCTAATCGTTTTGTCGTGAAGTCAAAACGGAGATAACAGCTGGCTCCAGCTGGGGACTTTCTTTGTAATACCAAAGGAAGAGAACTCAGAATCTCTGGTCTTTATTCATTGGGCTACGGAGAAAAGAAGAAAAACCAAAACAAAACAAAACGAAGAAAGAAAGAAAGAAAACCAAAAGCAAACACACTACAAAAAGTAAAATATGTACAATGCAAGAGAGCATCTTGCATTAATGGTGGAACAGCTTTAGATGTTGTCCACTGAAAGGCAAAGGGAGTAACCCTCCATCCAGATATGATAGAAGAAAACTATTTTCACCATTCAGCTCGTGGATCTTGAAAGGTCCTTTCCATAAAGAATCAAACTTCCCGTGCATTCCTTTCTGTTCTCTCCTCTTATCCCAAAGCAACACCAGGTCTCCAATCTGGAAGTTACGCTGCTTTGATTTTTTGTCAAAAATTTTCTTCACTCTGCTCTGATGATCTGCGATGCGATCAACCACCTTGATTCATTCCTCTTCTAGCCTGGCTAGGTACATAACCCTCTTCTCGATAGAATTCTGAAAAGCCGCATCTTCAACCGCTTTTGCCAACTGCAAGGCCGGCAATTCTACTGAGATAGGAATTTCAGCATCAATCCCGTATAGCAATTGGAAAGGAGACATCCCTATGGCTCACTTTGGAGTGATCCGATCAGCCCACAATGCATCATACAATGCTTTGTGCCATGTCCTCTGATTTTCATCTACTAGTTTCCTAATTATGGTAACCAGATTCTTATTGCTGGACTCAGCTTGCCCATTACCCTGGGGATAATAATCAGATGAGTGAGCCAGAGTGATGCCAAATCCATAGCAAAATTCTGTCAACTCATGTGACGAGAAATTAGAGGCATTATCAGCTACAATCTTATGAGGCACACCGAATCTGACAATTATATTTTCTTTAAGGAACTTGCAAACAGCTTCAGAAGTTGCTTGCTTGATTGGTGCGGCTTCTACCCACTTGGTAAAATAGTCTGTAGCAGTCAGCACGTAGTTATGTCTGGCACTGGAAGTAGGATTCAATGTTCCGATGAAATCAATCCCCCATTGGCGAAAAGGTTCTTCAATCACTACAGGCTTCAGAGGAAGAGCTGCTAGCTTGGGGCGACCAACGAAATGTTGACAAGCTTCACATTTGGACACCCATTCTGCTGAATCCCAGAAGAGAGTAGGCCAATAGTACCTAGCCCGTAGGATCTTATACGCTGTTACAGAGGATGAAAAATGTCCTCCGCATGCTAGGCTATGAAAGGATTCTAATAACTTTTCCTGTTGTGATTTATCAACACAACGCAGGAAAACACCATCAATACCTTTCTTGTATATTGCATTATTCCACAAAAGGTATTTTACAGATCTCAACTTGACGGTCCTCTTCTCCTTTTGATTTAAATGCGGGGGGCATTCACCATAAGTTAGGAAGAAAGCAATGTCCGTGTACCATTCATCGGTCGTACTCACGAAAAGCACCATGGGCAGCTCTGAAGAAGTGTCTTGAGTCTTTTCATACTCTGCTTCGGCATGATTTTCTGCAATTAATTGGCACAGGCCCCTTCCTCGTACCAACTTGGTAGGCCTGATGTCTAAATCATACTCCTGAACCTTAGCTATCCAAGTACCTCGTTGACTTCCCAGCTCTTGTTGAGTCAGAATGGATTTAACAGCAGTATCAGGAACGAGAACGAGAGTATGGGAATTCAGCACATAGTACCTGAAATGTTTTACTGCTCGTACCACTGCGTAAGCATGCTTTTCAATCTGTGACATCTTCAATTCATGTTCTTTCAATGGAAATCTCATGAATGCGATGGGAGCTTCGATGCCTTCCCCATTTTCCTGCATCAGGATGGCTGACACTGTGTGGGCAGAGGCGTAGCTGTACATGATGAAATTTTTCTTGAAGTCTGGACATACTAAGATAGGAGCGCAAGCAACTGCCCTTTTGATTTCTTCGAATGCAAGCTTCCCTTCTGTACTCCATCGAAATGGAACTTTGCCTTTCATCATTCCAAGGACATCCTTGGTTTTGTCAGCGAAATCAGGTACAAATCTTCTCAAGAAATTAACCTTTCCGAAGAAAGAATGAACTCCGGTTTTACTTGTGGGTAAGGTAAGGCTCTGAATAGCCTTTACCCTTTCTGGGTCAATTTTGGTTCCTTCTTTAGTCACAATATGACCCAGCAATTTTCCTTCGGTCACCCCGAACATGGACTTCTTGGGATTCAATGAAATCCCGTGACGCCTGCATCTCAAAAGTACTTGTTCTAAATGATCATAATGATCACTCCGTTTTTTAGAGAAAACGGTCAAGTCATCCAAATACACAACTATGACCTTGCCCATCAAATCTCTGAATGCCAAGTCCATAGCTCTCTGAAAAGTGGCTCCGGCGTTGATCAAGCCGAAAGGCATCCTCCTGTAAGCCAAGGTACCCCATGGGGTCGTGAAGGGCGTCTTGTGTTGATCCTCTGGCATTACCTCGACTTGGTTATATCCTGAAAATCCGTCAAGCATGGAAAGCATTTCTGATCCAGTAACAGTTTGTAATACCTGATCCATGATAGGCAAGGGATAGTTATCCTTCAGTGAGGACTGATTCAAGTTCTGGAAGTCAACACAGATCCGGATTTCACCATTCTTCTTCCTGACAGGAACAATGTTAGCAATCCAAGTGGAGTGATGGATTGGGAAAATAATTCTAGCATCTAACATCTTCTGAATTTCTGCCAGGATAGTTCCTGAGATCTTGGGATTGTAATGTCTTTGCTTTTGTCTGTACGGCTTCACATCAGGCTTCAAAGGGATACTGTGCTGTACATCTTTGGGCTTGAAGGATTTTAAATCTGCATAAGACCAGGCCAACACATCGATGTATTTCTTCAAAAGCGAAGTGAATCTCACCTTCTCTTCAGGAGAACAACATTTCCCGATATTCACCATCCGAGGTTGATCAGACGAACCTAGATTGATTTGATCTACTTCAGAGGAAGAAACTCCTTCGACTTGCCTTTTGTTTTGAATAAAACGATCATGCTTATCAAACAAGCCCTCCAAAGAAACCAAACCTTTTGGTATCTTGTTGCCTTTCAGCTGAATAAATTCACCATCAACCTCTTGATATGGATCTGAGATAGTTTCACGGAAGGCTGATTCTGAACCTTCAAAATATAACTCACTGAAATTGTCAGCCTTTTCTAGAAAAGCCAACACCTGTTGATCATCATTGAACACTTGCCAATGAGTTGCATTATCTGGGATACTGGGACGATACACAATCTCGATAGAGTATGTATCTTGCTTGAACTGAGGATGAGGAAGAAGAAGGGATGCAGATACGGCCAAAGAATCAGCCTTGTCATTATAATCTCTCAAAACTGCCCTAATAGAAAATGCATCAAAGCATTCTATACTATCCCAAACTTTATTCCGGTAATGTTTCAACCGATCATTTTTCACCTGATATATACCCCTGACCTGATTGACAATCAGCTCCGCATCTCCCTGAACCTTGAGATTTCAGATTCCCTTCTGTCTGGCCATTTCTAATCCTAATAACAGGGCTTCATATTCGGCCGTGTTGTTAGTATTATCAAATTGCAACTTGTAAGCTGATGGGAAAATCTCGGAGCTAGGAGATATAAGGACAACACCAGCGCCTGATCCAGAGGTTGAGCAGCTACCATCAAATTCGAGCGTCCAAATAGCATTGGGATCTTCTTCTTCAACATCTACAATGGGTATCTCTGAAGTCATGAAATAATTCCCAAAGCTAGCATCTTCGAAAAGAATCTGAGCTTTTGGATCATCTGATTTGGTCACCAAATACTTCGCCTGTGGTTCAGGATGAAGAACCTGATGAACCCCATTGACCGGGATCTTAGCTTTGGTCCAATCCATATTAATCTCTCCTCCGACGTCTTTACAAAATCCTCTACCCAAGAGGATACCGTAAGCTGCAGGAATGTCGGCAACCAGAATAGTCATTTTCACTCTCTTCTCAGGGAAGGCAACAAATGCAAACTGTGCGTCCTTGATTTGACCAATCAAAGGGACTTGTTTAGTTTCCATGGAGTAGCACCGTCCATATGACTTAGTCAAAGTAAGTCCAAGGGCATGGGCCACTTTTGCGGGCATAACATTATCAGAGGCTCCTGAGTCGATGATGCAATTGCTGAGTTTAAACCCATTTATAAGTAGAGACAAATAAAATGGTTCAATCTTTCCTGAGGAAGAAGCAGAGGTCAGATTATTCTGTGGTGGGAGTTGAGTAGGATTTGGAAGGAGACCTTTTGAAGGTGATGGAACAGCCGCTTTACTTCTGATGAACTTGGCCAGCTTTTCAAACTGTTCAGGATTCGACTGAAGGTATTCTGCTTCTGACATTTGAATTTTGGTTCTCTTTGCATGATCAACAATGTCAAAAGCAGTATAAGAAGGAATGATGGTAGGCTCAGTCCTAATTACATGAGCTTGTGCTGAGGCACTAATCTTAGGAGAAGGAGAATAAGGAGCCGCTGCCTTTTTGGTAACCTCTCTTTCAGTTTGCGCCGAAATAGGGGTACCCCTCTTAACTATGGATATGGGAGGTTCCTTATTCTTCTCCTTAGTGTTTTCAAGAGGTTTTCTGGGATTCTGAGATTGGGACCGAGTGAAGACAGCAAATGACTGACCATCTGGCGCACATTCATCTTCATCGTATTCCAAATACCCAATGCTGGAGTCGCCAGCTGACTCGTCATAAGACTCATCAGCATATCCTGAAGCTTCGAAAGCCTCACGGGAATCTTGTTCTTCTCCTTCATCGTCTTCTTCAATTATTTCTACTGCTGCATTGACGGGAGGAGCTTCAATTGCTAGTCTCGGTTGAGCAGGAGTTAACCGTGGCCTATCTCTGGCAGGTGCACCATTGTTGTTATTGAAATTCCGTCTAGGGATATCCCGATACGGAACATTGCTCACCTGCTGGGACATTTGCTTTTTTAAAGCAATCAAATCATTAGCCATTTTTTGAAACATAGGATCAGTGTTACCTTGAGAAGAACCTTGATTTTTGAGTTTAGGTACGTCTTTCTTGATCCTTCCCGCCAAGATGAGATCATCCTCTATTTCAGTAGCTGTTGACTGAGCAGTAGCCAAATCTGGGATAACCGACCTTCTTAATAAAAATCTTATATCAGGAGGTTGAGCATTGATGAAGAAGCATTTTTGGTTTTCTGGAGTAAGTACAGCTATTTCAGGAATCTTCCGGATCAGCTTGTTGAACTTTGCCACGAATTCCCGCATAGGTTCATGCGATTCCTTCTTCATATGCGTGAGCTGAGCTAACAAAGCATGGGAATCTTCGGCTGGTTTGAAACGTGCTTCGAACTTAGTCCGCATGGTAGCCCAGTTTGCGATGCATGCATTCGGGAGGTGATAAAACCATTCAGCTGCTGCACCCTGCAACGTTTCAACGAAGAGTCAGACGGAGACATCTTCGTGGGCTACTCCGAGAACACCGCATGCAACAAAGAAAGATGCAATGTGCTCGTCAGGATGCTGCTTCCCATCCCCATTGAACTTGGGAATGTTTTTACGTGATCCACGTGGTAACTCGTGCAATGGAGGAGTCAAAGAAAGAGGACCAATAACTGCGCCCCAAGGCACAGGTTGAACCGCCATCCTCCTGAAAAGAGTGCGTACAGGGATCCGAGTATCAGACAAGAGTAGTGCACGACAAGTTGCAGATGCTTCCCGTTCCACAGGGATCCGGTTTCTCCGAACAGGCGAAGAACTTCTGGTTCGGTTAGAGACAATGCTGTTGGGAGAAAGACTGAAATTGTGCTGTTGCAGTAACTCAAAGAGTGGATCAATTTCACCTTGAGCTCGGCGAGACCGAGTGAAGATCTTCCTGGCCAGCTTGAACTGAAAGGAGATCTTGTTGAAAATAAGGCAAATACGGAGTCGCCAGACACCGAGAGGATAAGCTTTATACTATTGATCCGTAATTCCCCAGCGGAGTCGCCAAAAACTGTTGGTTGGATATTTTGTCAAACCAAAATATGAGGTTCAACCACAGTATATGAGATTAAATCCCTCCTCAAAGACAGGTGAGGCTGCCTGCTTATTACTAATCTAAAACACAGTAAAAATGATATATACAGTATTCACACTAATCTAACCATTGGGGGTGGGATGGAATCCCGAAATCCACATTCACACGATTCAAGGATATTTCTTTCGTAAATGAACTGGGTTAGAAATTGTTACAATGAAAGAAGCACAGTAGAAAGGAAATGAGAGAAACGTATTTTCTTTCGAGTAAACACAGAGCACGAAATAATCATACGAGCTTTAGATCACAGATATAATGTCTGAAATAATTAGAAACACTAAGATGCTATGCAAAGAATAGCTTAAGATCATGAACATAAGAACACTGTCTTAAGTAAGATATATTCCACAACACAAAGTCTGTAAAATAATATCAACTCCTATTCTTCAAAATGATTGAATGAAAACACAAAGTTTTTCTTCTTTCCAATAGCCCCTAAATATTCCAAAAAATCTCGACCCTTTGGAATGCATAAGCATCCCTTATTTATAATAAAATAAGTAGAGATAAAATAGGGCAGATCCTAAAAAATAGCATTTTAACAAGAGTTCTGTTTTGCTTGATTCTCACGCAGGAGATCAAGTCAAAATATGATTCAAAAATGTGACGAAACAGAAATGAAAAAGACATGTCAATTTCAAGATTGAAATGACATGAAATGTTGGGACTTAATCTGAATCATCATCCTTTGCTCCTTCCTCTTTTTCTTCCTCCAGCTGAGACTGTTTGCTCTGAAATTCCTGGAACTTCCGAATTATGCCTTGCATTTCGTTCTCATCAGGCGCAGTGGAATGATCATTCCAAATTTCGCAGGTTTCATGAATATCGCTGGCATTTCCGGGAAGCTTTTTCAATCCTTTGCTGAGCTTTCTTAAGGCCTCCAAAGAATGTTCAACCCTTACAAACTGATCAATGATCTCAAGGCCAAATCCGTGTATTGGTTCATGCTGAACATACTCTTGGATTTGTTTGAAGAGATCATCTGCTGATAGGATACCTGAGTTCCCAACTGACACCTTTGGACAAATCTTCAGCAATTCTTCTTCCAGATCACTTTTCCCATCAATCAGTTTATCCCTTGATTCTCTCAACTTACTGCAGGCTTCATTGAGAATCTTTATTCTGAACCTGATGGCCTTGGTCAGCTGGAAATGCTTATCTGTATGTGGGAGAATACCTTCTTCCACCAAGAGATGTGCTGGTATTTGCTTTAACACCTGGAGAGCTTCAAAAGTCAAATCAAGATGTCCAATTTCCTGAGAGAATTCTTCATCCATCTTCTCTCCATCCTTCTGAATGTCCCCCAAGGACTGATGAACTTTCACCACGTCTTGAATTACTTCCTTCCCCTGTTGGAGCAACCTTTGGATCCATTCATCAACCACCCTTCCTTTTTTAGCAATCTTCTCAATCGTAGGTACTGATGAGAAATCGAATCTGACAGAAACAGAAGAAGGTGGTATGGATTCAAGGGGTTTTGAGAGTTTAATCAAAACCTCTGTCAACTGCTCCACTTTTTCCTTAAGCTCATCTCTGCTGTCCTTTGTTTCTTTCAACTTTTGGCACAGCACGTTTATGGAATCCCGTGCATCTTGTTGCGCCCCTTCTGCTGTCACTTTCCCTAGAGCCGCCCTGGTTACCTGATAATCAGAGGCTGTTATATCCTCTCTAGTTTTGTCAGCCGAGGGAGTGGCAATCTCTACGAACTTATCTCCTGAAGCATCCACCAAAACCCTTGAAACTGTTTTGGGTTTCTTGGCTGATTTCGCAGTAGGAGCCTTGAGTGAGCTGAAATCAAAGGCTGGTAGGGGTACAATCACCTTCCTCTTCCTCGGAGTTTTTCTCGAGTAGCCATTGCGGCATATCAGAGGAAGTTGCCCATGTTGTAGAAACTGGTATTCTACTCTCAAGAGGAGAAGATTCTACTATTGGAGGGGGAATAGTTGCCAATGTGGTAGTAGATTCAATAAAAAGAGGCACAGGAGGGGGCATGTTGGTGATCACTTGGGTTCCAGCAGAGAGGGGTGAGAGTCCAGAGAAAATACTGGCCATGCTGGAAGAAGTGGATGGAGAATGAGGAGGTAGGAGTGGTTGTGAGGGGGGAGGCACAGATTCAGACTCCAAAGCCTGGGATGCAAGAGACAAGGTCTCTTCAGTTTGATAATCAACAAATGATGAAGCCAGAAGCTAGCTTCCTCCTTCTTCCAAATTAATTTCTCCTATTTCTGGTGGTGTTGGTGATTCTGGCACATCCACCATTTCAGCTGGAGAAATAATTGAAGAGATTTGTCTTTCTTTCCTCTTCTTGACAATTCTTGACTTTTATAGGCGCCCTAGAAGATTTTCTGTCCTTTTCCTTTTTGGAGGGCCCCACCTCTGAAGCAGCCAACTTTGAAAACTCATCATCTTTAAAATTCATTCCCCAAGAGGAGAGCCATGCTTTGGTGCGAGCAAGGATTAGAGCCGACCTATCTGTAATAGAGGCTTTTTCGCTGGCTGACCAATCAATAGGTGGGAAAACATATTGATCCTCATTTAGTCCATCATAGGAAAGATCCAAAACACTTTCATTGTCACCCGTACCTTCTGGTAAATCAGGAAAGCTCCAGTGTTTGAATCTCAGCAATAGTCAATCTGCTATTATCCTTTCTGCGAACAACAACCTCATTACGTAGATCCACCCAAATATCCTCTATGTTTGGCCTGTGCAGATGCTGGGTTCCATATGCTCTGAGCACTCCTTAGATGTCAAAACCGTCTCGAGGCTTCATATGCTTCTTCAATTTGTCCTGAAGTTCATGGACAACATTTTTGGCTTTCACTACTATTGAGCAAGTATATCTCCCAATAGAAATTGGGAAGGATACAACAGCCTTATGTTTGCTTTGTTGGAATTTATGGAAATCCAACAGCTGCCTAACCAACTCCATCAATATCAGTCTATCCCCTGGATATCGGGGCAGGCAAAAAGGATCTCCCGAGTACATGACCACCCGAAGATATGTAAACTTCTTGAATTGTAAGAAGATACATCCCCATTTAGAAACTTCAGCCCAAGCCTCATCTGAGACTCTTGTCTTGCTACAGCTCAGGATTTATCCTGCAGATATTTTCATAGAAGAAGGCATCATTCACCCTCACTGAAATGGCCTTTGGACCCCTTCTTTGTCAATTGAGTGGAAGTGTTGATACACCTGGTTCGCCGTTCTACTTCACTTGGTATCCAGCCCGGGATAGTTCCTCATCCCAGCTGTTGCGTATGTGACATATGAAGACATATATAATTTCCCAGTTGACAAGAATGTTGTCATTTGGGAATCAATCTCATTGCTGATGAGAGTACCCCAGTCGATCCCCTACTAATTCTTCTTGATGGTGATCATAACTTGATACATCCATCCTTGAAATACATTCGATTCGTGGCAAACCAAAAACCTGACTGAGCAGGGTGATGATGTCATTGATTTCTTGGATGAAATCACTCCTGGGGATAATCCTTGGAAATCTAGAGACAGCTGGTTTGGCCTTGATCAGGAACTTCTTGTTCACATGTTTGATGCAGTCTTCCTGATCGTTGTCCCAGGCTTTCTGAGCTGACTTGATATCCAACTCTCCATACTCTTCAAAATTGGCCAATTTTAGGAGATCATCAAAGTAACCTCCATCCAATTTGATCACTACTTCACCTTATTGACTTCTCACAGAACGAGAAGCCGAGTCATAACTGGATGCACAAGCCAAGATGAATTCTGGACACTGAGCGGACATGGGAAAACCCGCTGCGAGAGGCAAGCCACTATCGGCTATAGTTTTCATCCATGGAGTTTGGGAGTAACTCCTCACCCTACTCCAGAAATCTTCAATGTCTATATTTCTGAGTTCGGTGTCTCGGATGTCATAGTTGCAATCAATATACGATGGAGATTCCAGCTTTTTAAACTTGTATTTCATTCTGCCTGACTTCTCGGTCTTTTCGTGAGATGGACCAGGGTCCGACATGAAGGACGTCGAAGGAAGAAAGTTTTGAAGCTCAGGAGATGTTGCTCACTGTGAGAATCCCGACCTGCTGGATATGCCAGAAGAACGGAAGAGTCCGACACTGGCGAAGATGATTTGGTCCTCGCTTGTTCTCACACACGACTTGGGGATCATTTTGATCTATCCTCCATTAACAAAGATGGTTTACGTGCTATGTCTGTATTCCCTTGCATAAGTAGTTGTTTGGGGCAGTTTCATAGTGCACGATTGATTTTTCATGGTAATTTTATGTCCTCCGTTTATTCACCTCGCATGTATCCTTACTTGGGGTGCCATTTTAACCCTTTTCATTAACTCACACATTTGGGAACTGATGCTCGATAATAAAAACATTAGTACAAATGTCTTGAACGTTCTTTGTTTGAGTATGTTTATTTTTTCTTGTTTCTTTGTTGGTCTGTTTGATTACTTTCTCATATTGCATTATGTTGTGTATGTTTCTTTGATTCAGTCCTTGTATGTTCATATTCAATAAAGATCTGATAACATTTATCATAATGTAAAATGATGAGACAAAGTTTTTCCTAAGCCATCTGATGTGCATGTTATCTCCATATGTAAATTTTCTTCATCACCATTTTGTTCTATCACTGGTTTAATTTTTCTTCAACACAACCTGAGGCAATAGGGATGATATTTATCCCCCCTCCCACCTTGTTTCTTCTATCCATTGAAACAACGGATTTTCTTTCCCAATCATTCAACTTACCCACTATGTAGACACCAAAATTTGGTCACATTCCCCTTAGCCCCTGATCAGATAACCAACTTAAACATGGGCACCTAACCATGGCCCCTTTAGCCCCACATTAATATTGATTTAATTATTTTAATTAAATTAATTCTCATCCTCACAACTTTCATTATTTAATTATCTTAATTGACCTAGTTCCCACCTCACCTAGACACCTCACCCTAGACCTATTCTTGGCATGTTCCCATAACTAACTACAACTAAGTCTTACTTGCCTTAATGATCTAATATTTGGTCTAACCCTAAAAGCACATGCCTTATATTTCTCTAACCACATTCCTACTCATTAGAAGGGAAGGTTCCATTATGATCCATGAGAACAACCAACTTGGCCCAAGAAATTAAAAAGATCTTCCCATTTTAGTAAACCTAGGGAATCCTGCCTTAACCAACGCTGGTCAGACCTAAACTGATACCGGTCAAGACGGAACCATCATCGGTTACCATTTATTCACCTTAGCAACCTTGTTTGAGAGCTTGGCACCTTTTGGACCAAAGGAGAGAGATTAGAGCTATATGCAAGCAGAATTAGCATCCTTTCATGCATCCAGACATTCACAGCCAACACCAGGACAAACCCAGAAGCATTGCACTCATGGAATCATTCCAGGATTCACTGCTACGGTACCAAATACCATCCTTCTGATCAACTACCATTACCATTCAACCGTCTAGTCTACATCACAGTAAGTATATCCTTAACCAGCATTGTTATTTCAGTTAGTAGATTTTATTACTCCTGTTATTAATCTACACTTTGCACACTCATTCTTCTATCCCTCACCAACCTGTAACCCAACCATTTCCTTACCCACACTGCCAAAGCACCCATCCTCGCCTGTTGTTCCTCCCTAAATACACCTGAGACTTCTATAAACCTCCTTATCCACCCTACCATCTCTATCAAATCCCATATTAAACCTTGCAATTAGATCTCTTTGAGTTTCGTACACCTCGACCTTACCGACGCCAGTTACCCATAACTGTCATCGATTCTGCATAAATCATCGCCGGTCATACCAGACTGACGTCGGTCTCTGTGTTTTATACCTTGTCCTAGAACAAAGCCAAACAACCTCCTACCCATTGACCTAAACAACCCAGAACTAGACCTTGAACAATCCCAGTACCTTTACAGTCACCTTATCCTTTAGATCCAACTATAGCCTAGCCTTTTGTGATTGGATTTGCTTATTGTACTTGAATGAGATACCTAAATCATATCAACTAGAGTAGGACTTTACTTATTTCTTGCATTAATTTGTTTTAAACAGTGGATTGACAACCATCTAGGAAGTATCACACTTCCTGAAACTAGCATACGCTAGGTAGTCCACTGTCATATATCATTTAACTTCTCTTTTGTGGTCTTGTTTTCTATTATAGGTAGTTCCTCCTAGCCAAAAGGAAGCTCTGATAATCGACATTGGGTCAAGAAGTCAGAGTGCGCACATCAACCTTCAACCAACCCATTTGATAGGTATTCCTCCTAGCCCGTAACCCTATCTGTTTCGCCATTCAAAAAACGTAAAGAAAACGGTGAAACACACTAGCCTACTAGGCTTGTGTCAAATATTCTTTTTCCTTCTTATTTTCAATCGTCAACCAACCTCTTTCATCACCCCATCAACACTCAAGGGGGAATCCTTCATTCTACTAATTTTTCTTCCACTCCTTCAAAATTTATTTTTCTATAATTATCTACTATCTTTGAAGTGGCGTTACTTGCATTACACCACCCCAAAGAGGGGAAAATGTAGACACCTAAAATCCACTTACATAGTTTTAAAACTAAAAGTGTATTGGTTATCCTCTTTCCCACTAATTAACTAACGCCCCCCTCCATTTCAGTTGATTAACAACACTTCGTTAATTAACTAGCCTTTACCCCATTCTAGATGTCAATTAATGACACTTCGTTAGTTATAATTAGTTATTTCTCGCTAATTAACTAATGTTCCCCTCCATTTCATTAAATTAACAACACTTCATTAATTAAATAGCCTTTACCCCATTATAGATGCCAACTAATGACACTTCATTAGTTATAATTCTCCTCCAATCAATTAATTAACTATTATTAGTTGATTAAGTCTTTTTAACCTTGTATTTAATTAATAAACCTTATTATTAGTTAAATATCCTACTTTCAAATGCTTCAAATCATATCAAATTTCCCTCCTAAATCACCTCCAAATAGCCTAAATAATCATATTCTAACATATTAATTAATCCTAGTTGACTAATTAAATCATCTCCAACTCTAATGAGTTGTTAATTCTACTTGTTAATTCTTTCTAAGCAAGCTTAACAATTCTAAGTTCTACTTTATCATTTATCCCACAATCATTGGGATTCAAGCTTCTCCCAAATTGGAAATCTATATAAAGGACCAACTATCCTTCCTTCACACCTTACACTATACTTTTTCTAGTTATCATATAAAGCATAAGATTAAGAGTCTTTCTCCATTGATGGAATAGCTTGCTTCATCTTTGCATCCAGCCTTCTTCATAGCTTGATTAGTAAAGGGAGATCTAAACATGACCTTGTAAGCCATTTTAGTGATATTATTTCATCATATTGAAGCAACAACACAAATTCAATTGCTTATGATCTTCAATAGGTTCGTAGTTTTAATTAGAAATCATACACTGCAAAGCACATCCAAATTTCAGAAGGAATGACTTGTAGCATTTATATGGTTTATTTCAATGTTGGATTGCATTTAGGATAGCTTTCTCATTCAAGCTCTAAACATGATGGTTCTATAGTAAATTGGTATCTTGTTCTTATGAGACTACTAGGTGTTCACCTTCTTTTAATTAGCATATCTAAATTTAATATGAACACACCTAGATTAATAAATTTGTGGCAACTTTGTGTCATCTTCGTTTATTAGTCATGTCATTTCTTGCATTGTTGTGTTCTTATAATTGAATGTGGACCTACTTGTGTTGATGCATCGTGGATCTTCTGTAAGTCTACTTGTCACAACATTAACCCTCTCTCCCATATTTCTCCTACTGCACCTTTACATTGATCAACTCAGAGTTAAAACTACTGATTAGATAAATGTATTCCACAAGATGAGGAAGCACTGAATTGGGATCCAAGAAAGGTTTAGTGCGAGTATTTCTGTGTGATCTCTTGGCACTAATGGCCACCCCACAATATTCTGATTGTTCAGTTTATATTCAATAATGGCAGACTCCCCATACCCAAGAAGGAGGGTCTTGGCCCTGGTAGACTACTGGTGAAAAAAAATGAGCATTTACACTGCAACAAAATGTGGCTTGGACCAAAGAGATGCGGGTTAACTCGTATTTTTCTTGAGTCATCTCCTCCATGGGTTTCATAACTTTTGGCTAGGATAAAATTTGGTTACTCCTTACAGTATAAGCAATTTCATTTATATCCGTGAGATGTTTTAGCTCAAGGGCCTTCCTAAGGAAAATTTGGTCTTCACACTATAACTTTATAAATAGTTATTGATGTGGGTGAATCAATTGATATAAGTATGACTATATGTGTACATTCTTGAAAACCCACATGAGTATACTCTTGTAGATAGATGGGATATATGTCCTCTTGTTAAAGTAGACAACATATTGGTCACAGGAACATCCTTTCAAAACTATGATGTTTACCGAGGGATAAGAATGTTCTCATTATGGGATGGTATACACACACACACACATAACATACATACTTGAATTTCAATGAAGGGTAGGAGTCAATGATGGATCAATATCACATGGCTCAAAAGGATTTACAAGGTCTTTTGATGAATTTGGCCTTCTTATGAAGCTTTCTAGAATAGGGAGCATGATTGTTAAAGCACTTTTTTCATTATATAGGAATAAATATCGAACACACACACACACATGCGCACACACAAATAGATGATAATCAATAAACTAAAGGAAAGGAAAACAAGGTTAGGGTCTGTGACTTTGAGCCGATCACCCTTAACCCCAAGTGTTTTATGAGTGTCGTATTAGGGCTCAACCAAGTAGATACATGCCACCCCCATTAAACTCCATGTCATCGTGTTCTCAATCTTGGCCTACATGGCGCCTCACATGAAGATCACAACTATTCTATCATTCTTGCAGCATTGTACATTAGCTTGAAAGTAATCCCCCTTGGCCATTCAGCCTACTTCCTTCCCTTCTAACAGGCTATGTGCTCCACCATCTAGGAAAATATGTCCCTTCTCTTGAGCCTTCATGCATCATGCTTTTGTGCTATTTAATAGCTTGATTAGCTCACTTCTACTTGGCTTCTTAGTGTTTATCTTGGGAAGACCTCGGGATGTGATGACACTCAAATTAATGCATGAATCTACACATTTCACATTTGAAGCATATATTGGTACCCTATGTATATCTTTTCACATTTCACATACTTGACCAATAAGGGTTTGGACCTAAGAGGAAACATAGCTAGTTAGAGAAAATAAACAAACAAATCTCTTGGCCTCTATGAAAGATCTTTCCATAACATGTAAATAGAATTTGAAGAATGAGAAGTAATCTATGAGGAAGAGAGAAGAATTACACTAGAGTATTATCACAAGAACACTGATTAGGTGTTGTTGAATATCAATGTTGGGAGGTATGCATTATCTGGAATCCTAGGGATATGCTTGTTACCTAGTTTCTTCACAGTTGTCTTGTGGACCCACAAGTTTTGCTCCATTTTATTTAAAAATTGTAAGTGGAATATAAAACTTGTATTATAGTGATTGGACCTTATGAGACCCCATTACTTGGAAAATTTCATTTTTATGTTAGGCCCATGAAGTACAACTTGTATATAGGCCTTGCGACGATAGAACCTCTATAGAATTAAAATATGATCCCTCTGGGAGCTTCTAGATAAATTTCTATTAATCATAAATCCAATGGATATTCTCATTTTGGGACTAGGACCTATGCCCCAAAACCATTGGTTTTGCCCATATTTCATGTTACTAGTATCCTCATTTATCTGGATAAGGTACCTAGATAGAACTAACTGATGAACCCTAATCACATTAATTAGAAACTTTTTACTTTTAGATACTTATCTAACTCCTTAGACACTGAACATTTGGACTAAATCTCCCTGAATTATCCACAATTGATGAAAATTAATAATTACGGACCCTTGTCACACATCACTATTTAAGCTTCATCATTTTAGGAAACTTGAACTATTAATAAAAAGTCTAAGTCTTCAGAACACTTGCTATGTTATTGGTTAATGGGATTATGTTAGTGTCAAACCCTTTGGTGGGGAAAGCCACCGTCTAAACTCCAGTATTTTCAATATTGAAACTGGGATATTTTGACTCTGAATCTTCATGACATTATTGTATGTTGGATCTTAGTTAGAATATTGATAATGAGTTGGTTCTTAAGAACCTTGGTTTTGAGAATAAGTTTACATTTACTACATTTACTTGTAATATCTAGGTGTATAGGAATTGGATTTAATTAATTATAAGTAACTTTAGCCATGGTGCATTCTGGTAGATAGAACTATCCATGGTCAAATTTAATTGGTAATCCAGTGTCCAAGTGATGTGTTATGAACAAATCCTAGTTTTGGTGGCCATGGATGACTAGAAGGATTTTGACATTCAATATTTAATAAAAAAATCCCCAAATTTGTGAGATGGTTGAAAGTAGATATTTTTTGGAAATCAGTAAAATTTGATGGTACAATGACACAGTTCATAGAGATTCATGAGTGAAGCTATAGTAATTCAAGCCATCTAACTACACAACTAAACCGTGACATATCAATCCTAGTGAGCTGATAGTTTACAAATCAGACCAAATCGCCTTCCCCCATAATGTGACAAAAGGGACATGTTTTTTGAATATTGGATCAATGTGTTTGAACCTTTAACAAGATAAGGCATAATCATTAGCTATTTCTAGGAATGATCATTTCTTAAGCTTCCCTGCCTCCAACATTTGACCACGGGGACAATTCCCTAGACTAAACTTAGACTCAACCTAAGTTAATCAAAACTCATGCATGGAGGGTCCTAAGTGTTACCAAAAGGATCAAGTGTTGAAGTTAAGGAATCCTTTATGTCACCTTGATGGCAAAGAGGACCACCATGAAGCCCCCAAATTTCATCCCATACGTGATGCAGTGAGGGTGTACTTTTGTGTCCCACGTGTCTCGACGAACAACAATAGGGGAAACCAAAAAAACACACATGACCCATGGGACCCACTTTTGCAGAAAGGTTCACCTATGTCAGTGGCTCAAGTCCACATCACCATCTCCTTCGACCAATACCATTGGGATCACTTGGAGGCCGAATAACCCTTATTTCCATCATTTCACTTCTAACGGTAATTTAGGCAATTTCGCTTTAGGATGTCTATAAATGTCAAGTTAGGTTTTGCATCCCCTTACATTCTATGTCAAAAATCATAAACCCTTAGGATAATGTATTATTGGGTCAATATCATTCATATTGTTGTATGATCCTCTTTGAAAATGACATATTCTAGAGAGGAATGGGACAACTTTCACAGGGTTACTATTCTTGACCTGGTCAAATTAAGCCCTTTTTTCTTTGAAACAGAGAAAGGCAACTACACTATTTGGATTTCTTTATGAAACCATCATACCTCAAATAAAATGGATGTTACAAACATGTATATAATTCCCATATCTTTCCAATTCCTACTTTTTTCCCTTCTAACTCCTTATGAAGCTACCAAAATCATCTGGAGAATTTAGGTTTCACTTTTCAAGAGTATATTTTCCCAACACATCTCAACTCCTTAGCCACCCTCACCTTCACTCTGTACTGATACCATCCTTTCCTAAATTATCTCCATCAATTACATTCTCAAAATTTAAATCCATCCCTAAAACCACCTCTGTAGTCTTAATAACTTTTCTGAACTCTCCCAGAAAGTGTATACAAGCTGTGCATGGGATGATTCATAATTATTCTTTCTTAGTGTACCTTAGGTTCAAGACTTATCTTTCACTTAAATTTACTGAACTCATTAATCAACTTCATAAAATTGGGAATCACACTAAAAAATAAAAAATAAAAAATTCACTAGGAACCTCCACTTGAGGAAGCTCCGATCCTTCAACCTACAGATAGGTGCACCAGATAAGAGAGTTCAATGAGGATAAAAACAGGAAGAAAAAATGCAATAGTACAAGATGAGTTAAATAAAAATGTGGATAAGTGGGGATATATATGCTAGTCCTATATATATATACTGATATCATATATATATGGATATATAGGGGCCTAATCTAAGTTAATATAATAGTTGTGCACAATGAAGTAAATAACATGCACTAAAGAAGTATATAAAATGAGCTAAACAACTATGCAAAAGGAAATATCTAACCCTTAATGTGCAAGAGGGAAGAGTTAGAATAAATCTTAGTTGAATAAAACGATGCTCATAATACTATGTCACAGCAGGTGACTGGATAAATTTGGTAGTAGGAAACGACTATGCATAAGCCCCAAAAAGGATGCAGATCTACAATAGTCTGAGCTGGACTCAAGTGTCTGGAGAGAGGACTGAGGGCACCTCTGGTGCACTCTAGTCTATAAACTTAGGCACCCTGGTCTATGTAAAAGGTATCCAAAATTGAGTCTCACATGGTCGTTGAGAGTGATGGTCCAAAACCCTCATTGTGTTTCCACATCATATTTGGTTGCCCCTGTATCCGAATGTCACCAATAATCTAATGATGAATAGAAGAGACCTGTACAAAACCCTAAACTAAGCATCAAAACCCTAAAAAATAAAAATGCAAATGAATGGGTCAGACTAACCTCAGCTACCACAATAGTGGGCTTACTAACTGAGTAGTTGCACTACGTTTTAGACCCAAATGTAGTTCTGGGTGAGTTTTTGCCCAAATTATGTCCTACGTTCTCTTGTGCTAGTTGCACTTTGTGAATTAGAGAGCAATAGCTAGATGTAGAAATGTAAATAAATGGTGGATGGAATAAAATAAGCTTCCCTCCTATGCAGTATGATGTAGATGAACCAACCTTGTCCCTTTTGATGGAGCTAGATGGATGCAAATGGAGCTCTAGATCCTTGGATGGAATGCAAGATTAAGTGATGATAGTAGTGCCTAGTGCTTGGTCCCTCATTATGGTCTCATAAATTTATATTTATATGGTTCTCTTGATCTAATTTCATAATTAACCTTGAAAATTTAGACCAATAAAAATATGGAAAGATCAAATGGATATAATGTTCCCAAAAGATGGAGGCAAAGTAGAAAAAGGATCAGGGAACCCTAAATGGGACCAGGGCACCCTAGTATTGGGATGGGTGCCCCAGCTAGGGATAAAATGAAGCAAAACGTCAGAAGTGACTGGCTGAGTACATGTGGGAGGTCGGAATTGATGACAGAAAGAAAAATAAAATGGCCGAAGGACATGGGTTAATTAGTACTTTCTTCACTCAAAAACCATATGAATAGTAGTATGATACATGGACTAAATGATACCCAAAGTGTGTGATTTTGTGTCTACATTTTCCCCCACTTTATGTTGGTGAGAAAAATTCTTGGTAGCATAAAATAGATAGATATGCGTACCTGATGTCCATGTAGAGTGATGTAGAAAGCATGAAAAAGGACTAAACAAAGCGTGGAGTGACAAAAATATGGAGCATGGATATTAAAGATGGAAAAGAACAAAAAAAAAGTGATGATAGTGAACCTAGGGTGGAAATGTGTGTGTAGCTATCGATGTGTGTGATGTACCTACATGTTAGTATGAGGTGTGTGTTATCCGTGAATGATGTTGTTATTATTGAATTTGTTGTTATCATTGTTGTTGTTGATGTTGTTTTTGGTGTTGTACTGCTTTCTTCTCATACGGATGGAACTGCAAAGGATAAGACGATCTAGTATTCAAATACACATGTATATGTGTAAAAACCACATGTATATAGTAAAAATATTGTAAATGAAAGTATGAAAAAAATGAAAAAGGAACATGTGCACTTGATCCGTGATGAGAGAAAAAGGTGAAGAAAGGATATCCTGTAACTGTGATTTTTTTGGATGATCTCATGCCACTATGGCCGAAGAAGTGTAGGGAGAAATATATGTTATTCTCTAACATGTAATTATTTCCCTAAGAATGTATGAAGAGATATTTGTACTTCCTAGTTTTTTGGGTGATTTGATGCCACTGGCTGAAGTAGTGTAGGGAGAAAATCTGATGTCTCCTTTAACCTGTAACTACTCCCCAAAATTCTAAAGACAACTTGTCTTGTAAAATCCATTGTGTACGGGGTTTGTAGACTGGTCTAAACCTACTCGCTATATAAACCACAATGTCAAAGATGGAAAACTAAACTGAACTGTACCAGTAGAGAGCATTGTATAGTGTGTAAAACCCCAAATGGTGCCCCCCTTCTTTTGGGTTCATATGCAACGTCATGGATAGGAGGATGCAGTCCCAAAAGCAGACCAACTGTGTAAATTTTTCCTTGCAGTGGGAAGAAAATACCCTTGGTAGAAACCAAGGCACACACAAACAAGAAGGATATAGAAACAAGTGTTAGTACGAATGAAGCATGCATATAAAAATTAAGTGTATAAGCTACACAGACAATATATAAGGCTAGAAAGTACTAATGTAAACATACAAGAAGCAAAAATAGACCCCCAAAGTGGGTTGCAAATATGGGACACCACTCTTAATGTCACATGACACTCAAGGCCATAATGGCCGCATGCAAATAAGCAAGTATCCACACCAAACAAAGGGAAAAGCCCACATAGAATATCAAACAAGAGAAAAAAAATAGCAAACAAAATTAAATATTCATGGAAGCTAGTAATCCTGCAAAACAAATAATGTACATGAAGCACCCATTAGCATGTTAGAAAGATAACTAGTATGTCAAAATTGTGTATAACCAAGTAATAGTAAAGTGTTAAGTACAAAATGAAACAATAACACATGTAGTTGTACAAATGTGGATGCCCCCAATAACCATCATGTAGGATGGGTAGGAGGCGAGCATCCATGTTGCGTGGAAGAGACTTGTATCTATGATCACAACTAGAAAAGATATGTGAACGTGCATGTGTGTATGATATAGATAATGAAATGCAATAAATGTATCTATGATCTGTAATAACTTAACATGGATAAGAAAATGCAAGAAAGAGAAGGTGAAACCAAGATATGCAACATGTTGTAGATGGATTGAATGGAAAGTAAGATGGATGATAGGATCTGCATGCCCCCGATTGAATGGACTTGTATGTAGTGAGGTTCATTTGGTTTTCCCCCTCAACAGTCAAGAATTAACCGTAAATGAGAGTGCGTCATTAGGAAATGGTTGAATAGTGTGTGTTGTGTCTAACACACTATGATGAGTATGTATGTGTAGTGATGATGATATGCAACATATAGAAGAGATGCAGGTGAACCATATACCAAAAGTGTATATCATGACAAGATGAATGTATGAGTGATGATTTAGCCCTAAGCATATATCACTACATGATTAATAGTAGGGAGTTGTGTTGTAGCATAAAGTGTATACTACAATAAGATGATAGAGTAAGTGACAATTTAGCCTATAACATGTGTCATTGTCCTAAAAATTCCAAATTATGAAAGGTGGAATGATAAATGTGTGATGAATTTAAGGTCCATTTGATTTGTAAACCCTCAACAATTGATTCTGGAATGAGGAACTAAAGTGCATCATATGGTAGTAAGTGTAAAAGATGATGTAGTATGTGCTATGATGGAAGACGACCATGTGAGGAGTAAAATTTATAATGTGTATGATGTATAATATGCAATGCAAGATGTGTAGATAGACTAATAGTGTGAAATGTGCGCTATGTAGTATGTATGATGAGTAGATACAATGTGAGACTCAAAGATTGACTAATAATATGGCTTGGAAAATGTGTATGATGTGTAAATTCATTGTAGTCATTTTTGTACCCTTCAGAGAATAGGAAAATCCCATGCGCACCAACCTATCACCTAGCGAGCGATGGGCACTCACACAAGGCACATGCAGGCACCGAGCCCCTCCTTTGTGTGAGTTGTGTGAGGATGCATCATCTATGACAGATACTTAAATGCAGATACTAGAAAAGAACCATACATTCATATTGAGAGCTTATGACAAGTTTATAGACTAATGCATCCATTCAGACAAGGAAAGCATTATCATAATACATATCTGGACCATAATAGAAAGAAAATTCACAAGGGCTTACATCCATTCACAAATAATATACACACAACAAATCCATATAAATATAAGTATAAAACGGGAACCACATATATTCATATTCAACATGTTTGATAATCACATTGCATTTATTGAGGCCATCATAGATCAATATAATAGTGCAAACCAGATTCGTGCATCAAAACTGGACTTAGGTCCCTCATAGTACAAAGAAAAACATAGTCCCATCCCCTTGATATTCCATTACTCCTACAAATCATCTAAACCCATCCCATAGAACTCTCTATGATGTTTCTGAAAAGTTTTGCCTCTCATCTTTATCCTCTGCTCTACTTCTTTTCCACCAACCTCTCTTCTCCTTCTATCAGGCGCTTGTATATATAGCCTCAACAACCACTGCCATACCTTTTAGAAGTTACAGATCCATCGCCAAGTGTCGAAGTGGTCCTCCTGGGGAGCATGCCTTCTTTGATCCAATCTCTCCACTTCTTGCAATGATGTCTTCTGGAACCTTCTATCGCATGACTGGAATATTCCCTTTTTGATCCAAATTCGCCAGGTTGGCACCTTATCCATAAGGGTCATGCTTTTCTTGTGTGCTTCATGGGATGCTGCATGCAGCTAAGTACAAAACTTGTTTTTCCTTGTGCACGCGTCATGTGTTATGTGAAACCCTACCAAAACCCCTTCCTTGCACTCCTTCAACCCGCACACCCTTCTTCAACTAGGTCCCATGTTCCCACACTCCTTGTACTTAGCTGATATTTTAGGGCCCAACATCACCCCACACTACACCTATTCTCCATCCCTGAAAATACTCTTCAATAAATAATTAAAGAATGGTAGATCTTTACAAATGGTTGGAATGAAAGAATGAAGGAATGAAGAAATGGGGAAAATAATGAAATAATGGGGAACTTTATTTACTTTTGGAGGAGGAGAGGGAAATCCTTCCTTAAATCAGCTTCTAACTTCCCCCAAGTGTCGACTTTGTTCTGCGCTTGCTGACAGAGGTCACCCACCAGGGTATTCACTTCTTCAAAACTAAGCTCATCTCCCTTACCGCTCATTTTCTCCACAATATCATCCATCTGCTTTCCGAAATCCTCAAGTGCATCCATCCTCTGAGTGATTTGAGGGTAAAATTCCTTTAGCCGATTCTTGATTGAGCCCTGCAAGGTCTCAATGGCCTCTAATTTATTTTCTACCTCAGCTAGGATCTTGTCTCGCTTCATCCTATTCACTTTATTCTTTTCTTGGAAATCCTTGAGTTCCACCTCATGGGTGGTAACTAGGACACTTATCACTCTATCTCTGTGTGCGTAGTTATCATAGGTAGCCTCAGTAGTTTTTGCGGTGGTCTTTACATCGGAAAGGATCTTGTTGTACTAAGCAACAATATCCACCACCTTCATCTTATTTTCTTTCTCTTGGCACACCAATGCCTCCTCTATTGATTCTAGGGCAAGTGGTTGTATATCCATAGTGAGTATGTGGGTCAAGTCCTCTAAGCATTGCAAGGATGACCCATACTTTTGTGCGGGTGGTGTTAAGACTGGATGCTTTAAGACAATGGCATCTGTGATCATCTCTATCTTCTTATATGCCTTGCACACTCTTTCCTTTTCATCTTTTAACTCTAGCCTTAACATAGCACTGATTATCTCTTCATGTTTCAATTCCTTTGTATTTTCAATAAGCTCTTCTTCCTTTTTCTCTAGCTCTGCCTCTAGGAACTTTACCCTGTCATTTCTCTTGAAGAGCCTAGCTTCAACCTCAACTAAGACTTTGTTGAGTGCATTGCATATTTTTTCATCTGAAAACATCTGAGCATTCATCAAGGGGTTTATCCCTTTTGTTTTTATCACTTTCATCAATGCCCCTTGGCTTACTTTAAATTCTAGCTCATCAATGTGGGACTCAAATAGCCATGATAACATTTTCCTTGTCCGAGGGTATGCACCTGCCTCATCAAATGAATTCATGGCTAAATTTTTTTCTATTGGCATGATGCTCTAGAAGTGTGCGCGCAACACCTTGATCAGATCATCAATGTATCCCATTCCTTAAAATTGTGATGCTTTTGTGTTCTTCCTCCCTGTGTGTGTGGCCTTTGGAAATCTCACAACCAAACTGGGATCTCCTCCCATGCTGCCATATTATTTTTCTACACACTCTTCCTCAGATTTCTTCATCACCACATTTTTGTTACATTCCACTTCTTGTTCCACCAAGTCCTTCATGATTTTTTCCACTTCTTTTTCTGCATCCTCGTCTATATGTTCCTTTGTAAGGACAGGGAAATCCTTCCTTAGATCAACTTCTAACTTCCCCCAAGTGTCGACCTCATTCTACACTTACTAACATAGGTCACCCACAATGGCGCTCACTTCTTCAAAACTAAGCTCCTCTCCCTTAGCGCTCATTGTCTCCACAATATTCTCCAGTTGCTTTCCCAAATCCTCGAGCAAATCCATCCTCTGACTGATTTGAGGGTATGATTTCTTTAGCCAGATCTTGATTGAGCCCCGCAAGGTCTCAATGGCCTCTGATTTATTTTCTACCTTGGCTAAGATCTTGTCTCGCTCTGCCCTATTCCCTTTTTTATTTTCCTGGAACTCCTTGAGTTCCACTTCATGGGTGGAAACGAAGATACTTGCCACTCTATCTATGTCCATGCAGTTACCATAGGCAGCCTCAACAGATTGTGTGGTGACCTTTACATCGGTGAGGATCTTGTTTTACTGAGAAAAAATCTCCACAACCTTCATCTTATTCTCTTTCTCTTGGCGCGCCAATTCCTCCTCTACTGATTCTAAGGAAAGTGGTTGCCTCTCCATAGTGAGTATATGGGTCAAGTCCTCTAGGAAATGTAAGGATGACCCATATTATTGCATGGGCGGTGTTAAGTTTGGATGCTTTAAGACAATGGCATCCGTGATCATCTCTATCTTCTTGTATACCTCATGCACACTTTCCTTCTCATCTTTTAACTCGCACCTTAATTGAGAATTGATAAGTTCCTCCTGATTCAGGTCCTTTCTTTTATCTAGGAGCTCCTCTTCCTTTTTCTCCAATTCTACCTCTAGGAACTTTACCCTATCAATTCTACCAAAGATCCTGGCTTCAACCTCAACTGAGAATTTGTTGAGCGTGTTGCAGATCTATTCATCTGACAACCACTGAGCATTCACCAAGGGGTTTATCCCTTTTGTTTTTGGTTCTTTCATCAATGCCCCTTGGATTACTTCAAATTCTAGCTCATCAATGTGGGACTCAAATTCCCATGACAACATTTTCCTTGTCCAAGGGTATGCACCTTCCTCATCAAATGAAGTCATGGCTAAAAGTTGTTTCGTTGCCACAATACTCTGGAAGCGTGCATGCAACACTTTGTTTGGATAATTGATGTAGCCCATTCCTTGAACTTGTGATGCTTCTGTGCTCTTCCTCGTTATGCATGTGGCCTTTGGAAAGCTTACAACCAAAATGGAATCTCATCCCATGCTGCCATATCCTTTTCCCACGCTCTCCTCCTCAGCTTCCTTCATCACCACATCTGCATTGCGTTCCACTTCTTGTTCCACCAAGTCCTTCATGATTTTTTCCACTTCTTTTTCTACATCCTCGTCTATATATTCCTTTGTAAGGACAGGGAAATCCTTCCTTAGATCAACTTCTAACTTCCCCCAAGTGTCGACCTCATTCTACATTTACTAATAGAGGTCACCCACAATGGCGCTCACTTCTTCAAAACTAAGCTCCTTTCCCTTAGCGCTCATTGTCTCCACAATATTCTCCAGTTGCTTTCCCAAATCCTCGAGCGCATCCATCCTCTGACTGATTTGAGGGTATGATTCCTTTAGCCAGATCTTGATTGAGCCCCGCAAGGTCTCAATGGCCTCTGATTTATTTTCTACCTTTGCTAAGATCTTGTCTCGCTCCGCCCTGTTCCCTTTGTTATTTTCCTGGAACTCCTTGAGTTCCACTTCATGGGTGGAAACAAAGATACTTGCCACTCTATCTATGTCCATGCAGTTATCATAGGTAGCCTCAACAGCTTGTGTGGCGACCTTTACATCGGTGAGGATCTTGTTTTACTGAGAAAAAATCTCCACAACCTTCATCTTATTCTCTTTCTCTTGGCGCGCCAATTCTTCCTCTACTGATTCTAAAGAAAGTGGTTGCCTCTCCATAGTGAGTATATGGGTCAAGTCCTCTAAGAAATGTAAGGATGACCCATATTATTACACGGGCGGTGTTAAGTTTGGATGCTTTAAGACAATGGCATCCGTGATCATCTCTATCTTCTTGTATACCTCATGCACACTTTCCTTCTCATCTTTTAACTCACACCTTAATTGAGCGCTGATTAGTTCCTCCTAATTCAGGTCCTTTCTTTTATCTAGGAGCTTCTCTTCCTTTTTCTCCAATTCTACCTCTAGGAACTTTACCCTGTCAATTCTACCGAAGATCCTGACTTCAACCTGTTAGTGCAAAATCACAACACCCCTGGATGTAAATCAAGGTTCTAAATGATGTCTTAGGCATCCAATGTGATTGCACAACATGGAAACCTCTATCTAAGTGTGGGACTTGTGAAACTGAGAGAGGAATCTCCAGATTAGAGGCTGGTTCCTCAAACTCCTCTGATTTAGATCTATATTTGCACAAATACAGAGGTTCAGATCCTAATCCTACTCTAAATTGCAAGGAGACAGGGATAGAAATGCAAAAAATTGAAACTAACTAAAGATGGTGATGCACCAAAAAGGAGTGGTGAATATTTTTGTCATATAAATAGACACAAACCAAAGATCGCAACATAAAACATACATAGGCTGATAAGATATAATTTAGGACCTGAAATGAAGCAAATAATACAAACAAAGGATTGAAACCCATTCACAAAGCTTGCATTATCATTTCCAATGTCAAAACCACTGCATTACAACCTCAGAGAGGTAGAAAAGCTGTTACAATATTTGAAGAGGTCTGATTCTTGCAACAATCACTTGTTGGAGGTGAAAGAAGAAGTATGCTATGCCAAAACGTGTTCCACCTGAAGAAATGAGCCAAATCTGGCTTTTTACATTGCATGGGTCGAGCCCAGGAGAGAGAAAACGTACAAAATGTGGGAGCCCATTCCTCATTGATTGCAAATGCATTAAATCAGCATGGGGGACCTTATAAACCCATACCCTATCATTTTTGACCAAATTGGAGGAGAGTGCGACCCATTCTGCATTAAATTTAGTCGCTGAAATGTAATTTCTGGCCATGGACACGTACCAGATCCGTTTCTGAATTTTCTCTCTTGAAACTGAACCAAAATTTAAAATTGACCATTGAAATCCTATAGAGAATTTCATAAGATTTCCAATGATATGAAGAACGTGCAAATCTGAGCTCTGGATCAAAAGATATGAAGGTCTAAAGTTTTAGGGCAAAACGGCCCAAAAAACGGATATCGGGCAAAAAATTTAAATTTTGACCTTTTTGCATTTTGCAAAAATTTTCAAAAAATTTCCGCGCTCCGCCGGTCGGATGCCATGTGTCAGGTGCTGGTTCACTGAGCAATTCTCTCTCCTCCACCTTTCCGCGGGCTTTCCCTTGAAATTTCAACCTTTTTAACTCTTTGGAAAATTTTCCATTTTTTCCCCTATGCCCCGCCACCTGGGACACGTGGCATGCATTGATTAGTTGACAGGGGCGCGGGGAAGACCTTTTCTTTTTAGTTTTTGGCCGAAGAACTTTTGCAAAAAACTTCAAAGTTCCCCCAAGCTCTGCACTCCCCTTCTCCTTAGGACATGCGTCCTCTTTTAATTGGCTCGGGCCAACACTCCAAACTTCGCCTTTGGAAACTCGGCAAAACATTAAGTAAAAATCTCACCCTTTCCTCCACCGCTCCTATGCACGAAGACACATGACACATTCTGATTCGTCAACGGCTCTTTTGGCTCCCCACGTCTGCCGTGTACTTCTTACTCGGATGTCCCAAACTGTCTGGGACAAATTTCTCTGATCTGCCTGATTTGGGCTTCCCTGTCCCTCTTTGAGGTGAAGACACGTGGCGTGCTTACATTGGCTCTCGGCTCTTCTGGCTTTCCACATCCTTCGTGTCCCTTTGGCCCAACTGTCCTGGACTGACTGGGATAGATTCTTCCGAACCACCCGAAATGGGCTGCCTTTGCTCTCGACCGCTTCGCCTTTTCACGCCCTTCACGTTCTTCACGTCCTCACGACCTAGACGTCCCAGCCTTATCTGCACAACAGTTAGTCAAATTTTTCACCTTTGGCCAGTTCACCTTTTCGCGTCCTGTGCATCCTCACGGCCCAGATGTCCCAATTGCTACATGGACCGCCTGGAGGCTTTTTGGCTGGTTCGCGCCCCGACGTCCCAACTGTCCCAAGGGCCGCGTGGACCAGGACTTAGCCAATTTTCATGATTTTTTCTGCCCCAAGCTTGTTTTTTGCAACTTTTTCACCCTTTTTTAGAACTTGCTCTTTTCTCCTTAGACAGGAGAGTTAGAAAAAAGCTGAGGGGACCCCAGAAACATGATTTTTTGCCTTGAATCAATCTATCTTGCTCGAGACCGAAGGATTTAATGCATGTTATCAAAATTAGTTTGGGGGGTGAATTTTGAATAACACAACCTCAACTGAGACTTTGTTGAGCGTGTTGTATATCTGTTCATCTGATAACCACTGAGCATTCACCAAGGGGTTTATCCCTTTTGTTTTTGGTTCTTTCATCAATGCCCCTTGGATTACTTCAAATTCTAGCTCATCAATGTGGGACTCAAATTCCCATGACAACATTTTCCTTGTCCAAGGGTATGCACCTTCCTCATCAAATGAAGTCATGGCTAAAAGTTGTTCCATTGCCACAATGCTCTAGAAGCATGCGCGTAACACCTTGTTCGGATCATCGATGTAGCCCATTCCTTGAACTTTTGTTGATTCTATGCTCTTCCTCCTTATGCATTTGGCCTTTGGAAAGCTTACAACCAAAATGGAATCTCATCCCATGCTGCCATATCCTTTTCCCATGCTCTCTTTGTCAGCTTCCTTCATCACCACATCTGCATTGTGTTCCACTTCTTGTTCCACCAAGTCCTTCATGATTTTTTCCACTTCTTTTTCTGCATCCTTGTCTATATGTTCCTTTGTAAGGACACAAAAATCCTTCCTTAGATTAACTTCTAACTTCCCCCAAGTGTCGACCTCATTCTACACTTACTAACAGAGGTCACCCACCATGGCGCTCACTTCTTCAAAACTAAGCTCCTCTCCCTTAGTGCTCATTATCTCCACAATATTCTCTAGTTGCTTTCCCCAAATCCTCGAGCAAATCCATCCCTCTGACTGATTTGAGGGTATGATTTCTTTAGCCAGATCTTGATTGAGCCCCGCAAGGTCTCAATGGCCTCTGATTTATTTTCTACCTTGGCTAAGATCTTGTCTCACTCCACCCTATTCCCTTTGTTATTTTCCTGGAACTCCTTGAGTTCCACTTCATGGGTGGAAACGAAGATACTTGCCACTCTATCTATGTCCATGCAGTTATCATAGGCAGCCTCAACAGCTTGTGTGGTGACCTTTACATCGGTGAGGATCTTGTTTTACTGAGAAAAAATCTCCACAACCTTCATCTTATTCTCTTTCTCTTGGCACGCCAATGCCTCCTCTACTGATTCTAAGGAAAGCGGTTGCCTCTCCATAGTGAGTATATGGGTCAAGTCCTCTAGGAAATGTAAAGATGACCCATATTATTGCACGGGCGGTGTTAAGTTTGGATGCTTTAAGACAATGGCATCCGTGATCATCTCTATCTTCTTGTATACCTCATGCACACTTTCCTTCTCATCTTTTAACTCGCACCTTAATTGAGAATTGATAAGTTCCTCCTGATTCAGGTCCTTTGTTTTATCTAGGAGCTCCTCTTCCTTTTTCTCCAATTCTACCTCTAGGAACTTTACCCTGTCAATTCTACTGAAGATCCTGGCTTCAACCTCAACTGAGACTTTGTTGAGCGTGTTGCAGATCTGTTCATCTGACAACCACTGAGCATTCACCAAGGGGTTTATCCCTTTTGTTTTTGGTTCTTTCATCAATGCCCCTTGGATTACTTCAAATTCTAGCTCATCAATGTGGGACTCAAATTCCCATGACAACATTTTCCTTGTCCAAGGGTATGCACCTTCCTCATCAAATGAAGTCATGGCTAAAAGTTGTTCCGTTGCCACAATGCTCTGGAAGCGTGCGTGCAACACTTTGTTTGGATAATTGATGTAGCCCATTCCTTGAACTTGTGATGCTTCTGCACTCTTCCTCCTTATGCATGTGGCCTTTGGAAAGCTTACAGCCAAAATGGAATCTCATCCCATGCTGCCATATCCTTTTCCCACGCTCTCCTCCTCATCTTCCTTCATCACCACATCTGCATTGCATTCCACTTCTTGTTCCACCAAGTCCTTCATGATTTTTTCCACTTCTTTTTCTGCATCCTCGTCTATATGTTCCTTTGTAAGGACACAGAAATCCTTCCTTAGATCAACTTGTATCTTCTCTCCCTCTTACGCACTGCTTATGATTTCATCCGCGATGAAAGCAGACAAGTTGTACATGGTTCCTTCTGATACCTTCCGGCATACATTTAGCCATGCCTTGTTCACTTGTGTCCATCGTTCCTAGTCATTAAGTTTGGTGACTAAGCATGTGGCCATCCTCATCACTGGGTCAGGTATCTCGGCGATATCAAATTATCGTGACCCTTCTTGTAGTCATACATAGCTACGGTCTCCTTCATAACCTGCTTATCACTTAGATAAGCATCAATGCTATCTCCTTCACAATTGAGGCATGTGTAATTGGATATTAGTTGTGGTGTGATGTGCATCTTGCACCCCACGAAATAAAAATTATCCTCATGCATGCGCGACATCAGCCATTGATAAAGGTGCTCAGGCTTGCTAAAGTAGGGTAGCTCATATAATTGTAATAATCTGACCTTCTCTAATTTGACCTTCACCTCATCGTTGTAAATGGGAATTCCATCTGACGTTCTATTGTTAGTTGGTCAAACCAACTCCAATTCCATTTCCTTCTCCGTTGTCCTTGTGCAATGATTATAATCACTTATGGTCATCTTTTGTAGGTGTGACTCCCATTATTTTCCTAGAAATACCCCATCCGGGTACTATATTTCTATGTACCATTCTTCATTGGTGCTTGCGACGGTAGTGATATGCTTTCGCTTTCCCTTTCCCTTTGTTTTCTTTAGTGAAATGGTTGGTTTCCTTGGTATCATTATTCTAGTCGGGCTGAACTAAAACAATCCTTCCTCTTGCTCTGCTATGCTACTCTCCTCAATATCAAAGTTCACTCCAATGCTTCAACTCCTGAATCCCCCCTTTCTTTTTCATGCCCAATTTGCCAAACCTGAACTAGGAAATCCTTCCACAAGACAATGCTTCTTCACACAACCTTTCTCACACCCGTGTACTCCCTCTTTCTAGTTCACAGATCTACTCTAGATGAACACTCAAATTTTTATTATTCTTTCTTTGCACAAATTTCTCTCTGGATGCCCTTAGTTCGTAAGAGATTCTTTTACTTCGTAAATTCAAGGTAACAAATGATTTTCCTGACCTTATATTTATAGTTTTTACTTCTTTCTAACATTAAATGCTATACCACCTACCAAAGTACTTTAACATTAATTATGGATTTTTACACCAAGCCGTCTTGAAGCGCCTTTACCCACACACCACATCCTGTGTGAAAAATCATTTACAACCTTCTAGCGTGTAAAAATCCAACCTGACCCAAGACTCTTATGTGCATGTCCATAGCGCCGAAGGCACTTCTTTTGTCCTTTACCCAATTTTTGCCCTCGCCTACCTCATGTTGTTCCTACGCTCTTCATCCTTTTTGTACATTGTTTTTGTAAATCCTTTTTGACACCAACCATTCTCATCCACCTTATCTTCTATGCGCTTCTTAACCTTATGTGCTTTTTATCCTTCAACCAAGCCATTCACCACAACTTCTACTGCCATCTCAAACTTGTATTATAGGTATATACTTCGTATCACTCCACCCCACACTAAAAAAGATGTGTGGTCCTCCTCTGCGCATACATAAATTTAGAGAAATAAAGTGGTTACCAGTGCACAAGGCACAAAATGAAACAAAACGAAACAAAAAAGCAACGAGAAAGGGAAACAGAAGAAAAGAAAGAGCATAAAGGGAAATTCTAAGCTAACTCACAATACTTCCTTATTACAAACACCAAAAAGACTTATTTATAGTAGGGATTCAACCTAATCCTATTAAAGTGACATGGTAACCTTGTCCCATCCAACGCTTGTAACTAGAAAGTGCTTGAATCAAGAATGTACAAGATGATATAAGGTCCCAACCAATGGAATTTTAATTTCCCAGGATGGCGCAGATACTTGGAATCATGCAACAACACCAACTGCCCAACCTTAAAATTCTTTTTCTTGATATGATGTTCATGTCATGCCTTTTGTCTTTCTTTTTCTGTCTTCTGACTCCATCTAGCAAGTGATCTCCTTTCATCTAACTGTATCAACTTATCAATTATTTCTTCTAGTGCTTGATCGTCAGCTAATCCTTCCCAGAAATGGAACCAAGATGTAGTCATTTTTGTACCCTTCAAAGAATAATAAAATCCCATGTGTGTCGGCCTATCACCTAGTGGGTGTTGGGTGCTCACCTAAGGCACACGTTAGCACCGATCCCCTCCTTTGTTTGAGTTGTGTGAAAATGCATCATCTATGACAAATACTTAAATGGAGAGAATGGAAAAGAACCATGCATTCATATTGATACAATTGAAAAGCTTCTAGACTAATGCATCCATTCAAATAAGGAAAGCATTAACATAATACATATATGAACCATAATAGAAAGAAAATGCACAAGGGTTTACATCCATTCACAAAGGATATACATAGAATAGATCCATATAGATATAAGTATAAACTAGGAACCACACATATTCATATTTATCATGTTTGATATTCACATTGCATTTATTGAGGCCATCACATATCAATATAATAGTGCAGACTAGAGTCATGCATCAGAACTGGAATTAGGTCCCTCATATTACATAGAAGACATAGGCCCATCCCTTGATATTCCATTACTCCTACAAATCTTCTAAACCCAACCCATATAACTCTCCACAATATTTTTGCAGAGATTCACCCCTCATCTCCATCCTCTACTCTCCTTCTTTCTCACCAACATCTCTTTTCTTCTACTGGGTGCTTGAATATATAGCCTCAGCAACCATCACCATGCCTTTTATAAGTTATAGATCAGTCACCAAGTGTCGAAGTGGTCCTCCATGGGAGCATGCCTTCTCCAATCTGAGATCTCCACTTCTTGTAATGATTTCTTCTGTAACCTTCTATCACATGCTTAGAATATTCCCTTTTTAATCCATAGTCACCAAGCTAGCACCTTATCCATAATGGTCATGCTTTTCTTATGTGTTGCCTGGGATGCCGAATGTGGCTAAGTAAAAAACTTGTTTTTCCTTATGCATGCCATATGTTCTACAAAACCCTTCCAAAACTCCTCTCTACACACCTTCAACCCATGTACCCTTCTTTAACTAGGTCCGCGCCCACGCACCATTTTGTACTTAGCTGATATTTTGGGGCCCAACATCTGTAAAGGTAAAAATTATGTAGAATCTATGTTGTAAGATATATGTCGTGAGATGTGTGGAGAGGCATAATGTGTAATGTCTACTGTGTAGTGTTTGGGGTTCGTGTATGTAAGATGCCCTCAATAATCAAGTGTGAACTGAAGCAAAAGAGTGTGTCATCGAGAGATGGTCGACACTACAATATAGATTAAGATGCCTATGCTAGGATATTGATGTATGATAATGAAAAAATGAGAGATGTGTTGATGCTAAGATGAGTGGGGGATTTATGTTGGACGCTATGCCCCCCAATTGCATGGTGGTAGTCATGTGAAATTATCGAGAAAATCATCATTGTGGGGATTAAAGCTTATTAGAGTAGCATTAGAGACATGGTAAGCAATATAATGAGGTGGATCATATAAAGAACCATTGTGACGTAATGTGTAGACACTCATGGCATACTCTTCATCAATGAATGGTACTAGTGGACAATCATGCACATACCAATGAGAAATATTTGGAGCATAAGTTGGAGATGATTCATTACCTATGGAGACCTTGTCGAATGACATAGGAAATTTGATATAATTATAGTTTACATCTAAACTACCACCAATATATTCAAGACAAGATTTCCCAAGTGCCAGTGGAGGAGTGCGAGGAGCACGGGTAAAAAAGATCGTCAAATGAAACACATGAATCCCATAAGTTGTCATAATGTGACAATATCCGTGATAAAGACGAGGTGAGTGAATCATCTTATATTGTCACTCACTTGCCAAAAATATCTGTAGACACCGAAAATCTACACCCCTCATCTTTTTTCAATAAATTAATTAAACACATAAATATTTCATATCCTAATACATATACTACACCCTTCACCTTTAATATATCCTTATTAAATCAACACCCCATATCCTAAACCCATCTTTATTTAGTTAATTAATTAAAATCAATATCCTATCATTATCATACTTATCTCATGATTATCCTTTTGTATAATTGATAAACCCTACTTAATCACCTAGGAATCTTCCTAAGAACCAACTAGGCAATATCTAGCCTTTTTTTCATCATATCCAACTTATTTTTTCACTCCCTCAACAAACTCAACACGTCTGCAACCATCTAACAAATCAGAACCTTGAAACCCAAAACAAAATAAACCTATTTTTGAAACCGTTTCAACCATTTTCCAAAAAAAAAAAGCCTAAAATTGCTGGCTATTCAAGTAATCATCAACAATTATATAAGCTAGTTTTCTAGCTTCTCATAGAGGTATTCAAATTCAATCCATGAGTTATTTATTTCAATACAGTTCTATAATATTGTGTACATCATCATTCAGCACTTGGATACCATAATAAACAAAAAAAATCACCATTTACTTTCATTAAGCATCTTGGAGCAATTTTGGACTTCCTGTGAATTAGATCTTCACCTCTGCAGACTTCATAAGCTACTTAGATCATCCTTCAGCAAGGTTTGAGGCTTCTTTTATCTCCATATCAACCTCTAGGTACTTCTTATTTGTTTATTCATCTCTTTTACATAATCTTTAAACATTTATCATTCTGTAACATCATTTTAAATCATCAAAAATTTGATTTTATTAATCTATTACAAATCACCATAATTGCCAGCGATTTGCCCAATCACCAGTGATTCCTATCAATTTTACTTTTCTACAATTTTAACCAGTCTTCACTCAATATCTATTATCTTTCATATAATTGTTTTTTGTTACTAACATCTTGCTAAGTATGGATCAATGTTAGATGGTGATTAGTAGCCCTTCTCATGAAATCACCAGCATCCATTCTTTACATATAATTTGACATCTAATTTACTGGGAACGATATGAAATTTTGCATGATCTAAATTTGTGCACCATCCATCACGCTCCTTTAGAAAAATTAGAGAACATTTTAGAGTTCACTCAGAAGATCCATCAATTATTAGAAGACTACTACCACACATATTTTGATTACATACTCATCAAAGCTAAACTTGGTTGGACTGCATACGAAGCTCAACAAGACCTACCTTTCGAGCTTGAGTTCGAACCATAATTCATCTCTCTTATCCATCTCTTACATATCTTTTATCTTATTTGTATCATCTTATCACTTCTCATATATCTCTCTTATATATTTTTATTTCAATCCACTTAATTATTTAAAAAAAGATCTTATATCCTTTGAGGAAGCCCTTTAGATTGCTAGAACCAACCTTTTCCGAGAAGATCACTTATCTATCTTTCTGATCATATCTTATGTAATGTCTTTGATCACAGGTTTTCCTTGCATGAAAGGAGATTCTACACATATTTCACTGATCTAAAGGAAATTATAGAGGACATAGGTTCCGTAAATCTTCCAAGATCACTACAACATGAAAGAGTACTCTAAGAGCTTTCCGACGACTATTTGAAAGTAGGAAATGGAGTCCGTACAACAAAAATGTGGCTGGTCAAAGTTGAGGTCAATTCAAAGGTGAGACCAGGTCAACTGAAAAGTAATGAAGCAATGGAAAATATGATCGTGTGAAGTAACGAGATGGTGTTTTGAACCTCCGATATTTGATGTATGATATCGGTCATCTTCATCAATGATCGAGAAAAATATTTACCCCATGGTGGGTCCTCAGGCCACCACGTGGCCTATCACCACTTTTCCCCAAGTCAACTCAGGTGAGTTGAAAGAATAAATCATCAAGGCATGGACCGAGTTCAAGTTGCATTAATGAGTTACCATGACGAGCCATATGGAATGAGCTAAGGGTGAGTTAACCATTTTAGCTCGGTGAGCTATGCAATTGAATTGATGAGAGAGTTGATAGTTGTGCATGGGTGAGCTATTTAATAAAATTTGCAAACTGTCCATTTAAATGTGGTGGAAAATGCTTGAGGTTGTGGCATGAAGCCATGTTTCAAATATTTGGCAAAGGATATTTAAATCATATCATATCTCCTCTCCCACCACAATTGGGATAAATGTTTATCCCCAAGCCATCAGAAAAATAATTGAGCTTGATGATCCAAGCATGTATGTAGGAATTTAGGCATCAACGTGGATGGCATGGTGGGCTTGGGAGGCGGTACGTGATGTGGATGGGTCGCATGGGGTCGGTAGAGAATGAGGAGGAGCCATGTAGGCTGGAAAATCACAGTGGGCGGGGTTGTTGTAATGACCACCCAAAAAGGAAACAGTGGGCGTCAAACTTGAGACTTTCCCCCTCGACTCAGTGGCCTTAACCGATCCATCTAGCTCAGGAAAAAGGGTATGGAGATAGAGGATGTGGTACTCAGCCACAATATCATGTTTCTTAGTCTATAAAAGGATTGACAACCCTCTCCTCTAAGACAAGCTCATTCTTCGAGCTTCCTCTATTCCTTCAAGCTTGCTCTTGAGATTTTATGAAAGCCCCTCCATTTGGAAAAATATTCGAAGGTTTAGTTAATATAATAGAGTTGAGGAAATAATTTCTAAGCCCTATTTTAATAGGCATAGTTATTGTGGAGAAAAAAGTAAGACCTATATTTGATATAGGCATTATTATTTTCAAAGACCTATATATTATTATAGGAACATTCTCGGAGCTAAGGTCTAATGTTATAGGTATGTAAATATGTAAGGCCTATTTTATAGGAATTATGATGATTATTTTTAAGTCCTATTATTTTAATAGGTGAAATATTATTTTGAATCTCTGAATTCTGTCTGAAAAGACATATTACGAGCCCAAGCCAAGAAGGACGACATGAAGTTCGAAGGCAATCATGGAGGCAATATGGAGACTGAATACCTATTTTAAAATAGGTATTATGGAGAGATAATACCTATATCATATAGGCATCGTCCTCATTAAGGAATGATATTATTTGTTATTGGCAAGATGAAGATAAGACCTATTATTTTTAATAGGCATTATTGTTATTGGGAATTATTAATACTATCTAATAGTCAATTTGAGCCACACTGCATGTTGTGGATCCTAGACTTTGGTGTCATAGGATATTCTACAAAGGAATATCGAAACTACTACATAAGTTGAGGATTATCTGTTGGGCCTTAAAATATTGGCTAAGTACCAAAGGGTGCGTATGCGTGTGGGGAAAAGAACACAGGACAGGGGTTTTAGAAGGGTTTGGTAGAAACCATGAAGCATGCACAAAGGATCTCAGGACTTATCCATATTTAGATCTCTAAGAAGAACTTGAGAAAAAAAAATATGACATGACTAGGTGTCCTGTGTGGATAAGGTGCCAACTGTTAGGAAATAAGGGATAAAATATGCAGAATAATCCCACACAAAATCACAATAGTAGAAATTAATATGCAGAAAATATTATAGATCTTGAATAAAAGTGCAAAATAACACAACACAATAGAAAGAGATAGTATTTAACATGGTTCACCCAATTTGGGCTATGTCCACCAAGAATCACTTACTCATATTTTATTACAAGCCACCGCTCTCTCAATACAGTACACAGATATGTTTGGAGCTATGCTCAACAAACTCTATAGAATTCACACCTAAATTCAAAGCACATTTGCAATGTTTACATTATCTCTACCATATGCACAAAATCATATAAATAGACAACTGCTTAAGTAGATTTACAAAACCGTGGGTATCAAAACCATGGGCCAAAACTGTCCCATTAACCTATGGGTCAAAAAACCCACCCATATGAGAAAATCACATTTCCTGATATATCGAGCACATTTTAAGGCCCCAAAAAAATTTTCAGGGGCTGTCACCCTCGGACCCCTGGTCGAGGCCCGACCTAGCCCCAAACCCTAGTAAGACAATGTGGAAAGTGTACAATACTCTTAGTGTATAGTATTCAACACTTTCACACATGAAAATAGGCTCCACAACCTAACAATCTCCCCCTTGGAGACTATTTTTCCTCTGAGAAAGCTTCTCAACCCTTCACTAATTTTTTGTGAAGACCAACCAAAGCTAAACACAACTTCATTTTTTCCCTTGTGGCCACCTTGGTCATCATGTCTATAAGATTCTGACTGGTATGAATCTTCTCCAGCTTCAACTTCTCTTTCTCCAAAGCTGTCTTGATGAAATGGTACCTTAACTATATATGCTTCATACTAGAGTGGAAAGTAGAGTTCTTAGCTAGCTGTATAGCACTCTGACTATCACTATGAAGATTTCCTTCCTCCTGCTTATGCCCCAACTCCTCAAACAATTATTGTAACCAAATCATTTCTTTTCTTGCCTTTGTGGCAGTAACATACTCAGCCTCCATGGTTGACAAAGCCACCAACTTCTGTAGTCATGAAATCTAGCTTACTGCTGTCCCACCTATAGTGTAAACATAACCTGTCATGCTCCTCTTGCTATCTACATCTCCAACCATATCTGAATCTTCATAACCACACAAAGTGGTGTCTGATCCACTGTAGCACAAAACTATCCCCATGGTCCCTCTCAAATACCAAAGGATCCAATTTACTACATGTCAGTGATCTCTACCTGGATCACTCATAAATCTACTCACCGCTCCCACTGCATGGGTAGTATTAGGCCTAGTGCACACCATGGCATACATCAAACTAGCAACCACTGATGAGTAAGGTACCTTAGACATCTGGTTTCTCTCATGCTCTATCTTTGGACACTGTTCCTTTGATAACTTGAAATGGCCTGCCAAAGGAATCCCAACCGGTTTAGCATCCCGAATATTAAACCTCTCCAAGACCTTTTTAATTTACTCTTCCTAAGATAAAGTCAGCTTTTGTTCCTTCCTATCCTGAGATATCCTCATACCAAGGATTTGTTTAGCTTCCCCCAAATCCTTTATAGAAAAAAATTCACTTAGCTGCTTCTTGAGTACTTTTATTTCCTAAATGTTTTTACCTGTAACCAACATGTCATCCACATACAGGAAAAGGATAATATAACTACCATCCTCAAATTTATTTGTATACACACAATGGTCTAAATGACATCTAATATAACCTTGCTCCATCATGAATCTATCAAATTTCTTATACCATTGGCGTGGAGCTTGTTTCAAGCCATACAAGCTCTTCTTCAGTTTACACACCATCTCCTCTTTACCTTTGACCTCATAGCCCTCTAGCTTCTACATATATAGTTCCTCCTCCAAATCACCATGGAGAAATGTAGTCTTTACATCAAGCTATTCTAAGTGCAAGTATTCTGCTGCAACTATTCCTAGGACAGTTCTAATAGAAGTCATTTTTACTACAGGAGAAAAAATCTCATCAAAATCTATACTTTTTTTCTGTGCAAACCCCTTGACCACCAACTGGGCCTTGTATATTTTCTTTCCTTCTTCTTCCTCTTTCACTCTGAACACCCACTTGTTCTATAATGCTCTTTTTCCTTCAGGTATCTTTACTAAATCCCATGTCTAGTTCTCCATGAGAGCCTATTGCTCCTCATGCATGGCTTGCTCCCACTTCTTCCTAGCATCTACCTGCATTGCTTCATCAAAGCTCTTTGGATCTCCACTATTAGTGAGTAATAAATAATAAAGAGAATGAAAAATTTTTTTAGGCTCTCTTCTTTCCCTAGAAGACCTCTTCAATATAGGAGTTTGGGGTTTCTGTTGAGGAGGTTCCTGAACTGATTCATGTGTCACTTTCCCATCCAGAAGATCCTCTACCACTACATATTCTTTCTTAGATTCTTCCCTATTTTCCTGCAACTGCTACATATACATGACTTTCTCATTAAAGACCACATCCCTAGATCAAATGATTTTCTTGTCCTTAATACTCTAGCAGTTATATCCAAAGTCATCACCACCATAACTAATGAAAGTACATTTTTTTGATTTAGCCTCTAGCTTGGTAGTATCATCCTTATCTATATGGATAAACACCTCACATCCAAAGACTCTAAGAAATGAATAATCAACTTTCTTACCATGTCAAATCTCCTCAGGTATGCCTCCATCTAAGGCACTTGAGGGTCCTCTATTTATCAAGTACACAGCCGTGCTTACCGCTTTTGCCCAAAAAGAAAGAGGCAGTCCTGCATGTAACCTCATGCTCCTAGCACATTCCATTATTGTTCTGTTCTTTCTTTCTAACACCCCATTCTGATTCAGAGTTCCTGGAACCATCTTTTGCCTATGGATTCCATTCTTAGAATAGTAATCATCAAATTCATTTTTGCAATACTCCCCTCCATTATCTGACCTGAGACATTTTAGCTTAAGACCTGTTTCATTCTCTACCAAGGCTTTCCATTTAACAAAAGTGTCAAATACATCAGATTTGTTTCTAATACAATAAACCTAAAATTTCCTTATTACATCATCAATAAAAGTAACATAATAACTTGAACCCCCAAGAGATGATACCTGAGCCGGCCCCCACACATCAGAATGCACCAGCTCTAACTTACTATCTTTCTTTGTAGGTCCAACCTTGAGAAACCTTACTCACTTTTGTTCCCATATATGTAGTCCTCACAGAACTCCAAACTTGTTTCTGTATATCTAGTAAAATCCTTATTTATGATCTCCATGCCCTTATGTCTCATATTAATAAGCCTATAGTGCCATAATGTTGTATCTACTTTTAAAGCCACAATATTACAAACATTAGTGCTATAAGTGGTTAAAAACAAGGTTCCAACCTTCTTACCTATTACTACCACAAGATAACCCTTGGTAACCTTCCAAGAGTCCACTGTAAATATCTCAGTATAACCATCACTTCCCAACTGCCCTGCCGATATCAAATTTTGTCTTAATGTAGGGACATGTCTTACATCCTTCAATAGCCAAGTATTCCCATTCTGCATCTTAACCTAAACAGAACCTTTTCCAAAAATGTTGTAAGGCTCATCATCACCAAGAAAAACATGCCCAAAATCTCCTTGAACATAATCAACAAAATAATGCCTATGTGGAGTAGCATGGAAAGAAGCCCCTAAATCTAAAACCCAAGATTTAGTAATATTGTGCAAAGAAAGAATCAAAGCATCCTGGCATACATTACCTGTTTCCACATTTTCCTCATTTTCTTCCTGTTGTTTCTTCTTGTCCTGAAGCTCCCAACAGTCCTTCTTTGCATGCCCAGACTTTCCACAATCCCAACATACTATCTTGCTTTTGGATTTTGACCATGCTCGATCCTTTGATTTTCCACGGCTTCCTCTATTATTCTGTCTCCCTCTAGTTTCCACTGTCAAAGCATTCCATGAAGTAGAAGATTCACCAAAGCTTTTTTTTTGCATTTCCTCACTTAGAATCACCCCTACAACATCCTCAAACTTCAATTTTGAGCTAGTTAGAACCAAGTTGCTTACCACCATTACCAGGCTATTCCAACTCTCAGGTAAAGAGCACAAAACTAATAAATCCCTAACGTATTCATCAAATTCTATTGTAATTGAAGCTAGCATATTTACAACCATATTAAAATCATTAAAATTATTTACTACTGAACCATTATCAGACATCTTCATATTAAACAACTCTTTCATTAAAAATATCTTATTAGAGGTAGATGGTTTTTCATACAACTTCCCTAATGCATCCAACAATTATTTTGTAGTCTTTTCCTTTGAAACATTAAATAATACTGAAGATACAAGACACAACCAGATTGTCCCAAGTGCCTTCCTATCCAAAAAATTCCATTCCACATCCGTCATGCTTGAGGGTTTTTTCACCTTCTTAGACAGTGGAATATAAATATCCTTCTGATAAAGTTAATCTTCCATCTACATCTTCTAAAGACTGAAATTCTGCCAGTTGAATTTATCAACCCTCGATCTTTCATCATCTGCCATAGCTCCCATTCAAGATAAAAATTTCCCTATGATTCAAAACTTCAGCAAACTAAACCAGGCTCTGATACCAATTGTTAGGAAATAAGGGATAAAATATGCATAATAATCCCTCACAGAATCATGATAGTAGAAACTAATATGCAAAAAATACTATAGATCTCAAACAAAAGTGTAGAATAAAATAACACAACAGAAAGAGACAGTACTTAACATGGTTCACCCAATGTGGGCTACGTCCAATAAGAATCACTTGCTCATATTTAATTACAAGGAACTACTCTCTCAATACAATATCTAGATCTGTTTGGAGCTATGTTCAACAAACTCTATAGAATTCACACATGAATTCAAAGCATAGCTGCAATGTTTACATTATCTCTACCATATGCACAAAACCATATAAATAGACAACTTTTTAAGTAGTTTTACAAAATCGTGGGTATCAAAACCATGGGCCAAAACTGTCCCATAAACCTATGGGTCAAAAAACCTGCCCATATGAGAAAATTGCGTTTCCCGATATATCGAGCACATTTTAAGGCCAATTTTTTTTTTTTCGGGGGCTACACCCCTAAACCCCTACTACCAGACCCCCTCTCAGGGTGTGACCTAACCCTGAACCCCGATAAGACAACGTGGAAAGTGTATAATACTCTTAGTGTACAGTCTTCAAAACTTTCACACATGAAAATAGGCTCCACAACCTAACACCAACTTGGTGACTTGGTGATCAAGGAAATAATATCCCACACATAGAACATCCCTGAAAATACATCATTGTAGAAAGTGAAGAGCTCAGATTAGAAGAAGTATGCTCCATTAGAGTACCACATGGACACTTGGTAAGAAATCTTCTCTTAGAGGAAGGTATGTCGGTGGGTTCTAAACCTTTTTCTAGAGATGCTCTAGAGTGAGGAAGACACACCTGAATGAAGAGAGGTCGATGAGGGGAAGCTTAAGTATCATCACAGAGAGGATGAAAAGTGAAGCCCTACAGAAAAGAGTAGGAAGTTCTAAGGGATAGGGTTACCATTAGATGGTTGTAGGAATGATATCATATCTAGAGGGATGGGTATGTGAAAAATTATGTAATATGGGAAGCATAGCTAGGGTCTCTAATACATGTTTCATGTCTATATTGATACATTTAGTCTATTATGACCCTTTTAAATGTAATGTGGTTATTAAAACTATGATCAAAATAAATATATGTTCTAGATATATTGGTTCCATCATCAGGACCTATTTTCAAAGCTATTTTGAGAATGATGCGTGATGATAGAGCGCTTGAACTTGGAAAGTGTCGAAGAATGGTTTAAAAGCATAAAGGATGAATTTTCTCAAATATTTAGTATTGGAATTGAGTTTGATGCACATAAATTCATACAAGAACACCTATATCAAGAGCTATATGAGACATTCTTTTGTTGTTTTCTAGTATAATTTTATGAATGTCTCTCACCATATGCATCTAGATCAATTTGGTACTTTAGATCATGAGTTTAGACCCAAGATGATTACCAGAGGCTGGAGGATGCAGATCTGAATTGGACACATGTTGTTGATCACTGGTGGAGAAGAGTGTTGACCAGTTATAACCTGGAATATGTCATTTCTACGTATTCTTGTCCAAAGGTTGTTGAGTTTGAGTTCCTATGGGAACCTAGAGGATCATTTTTGTGAGCTATCCCATTGGCTTTGAATATCTTGATCATTACGATAAGTTTAGAGGCATTCCCTATGGCCAACTAAGATTCTCTAAGTGCTAGGTGAGGAAGCTAGGGTAAAGGAAGATGGTAGAACTTGTGGTGGAAAATGAGAGGGAAGAGAGATGACTCAAGTATAGTGAAGTGCATGAAAGGGAGTTGGCTAGACAATGCAAGGTTATAGGAGTGATGGATCTATGGAGGCAGACATTACGGGAAGGAATTGAGGTTCATGAAGAGGACGTGGAACCTAAGTAGTCTATGCTACCCCATCTTGGAAAGCACAGGAGAGAAACCCCTTCAGCTTCTAATGAGAGTTCGTCACTTGGAGAAAGGAGAGCCATCAATGTGCATCTAAACTGACCTAGTGACCAACCCTTTGCGTTTAGTCTTCCAAATCAAGAAATAAGTATATCTAAGCCATTTGGTATTGGTAGAAGTGACCAATTTGAACCTTGGAGGTATAACTTCTTGTTGGGAACATCTATGGATGCACAAAAAATTCCTGGGATTGGAGGGATTTTTGGGCAAAGTGTAAGTACACAAAGTTTGAGTATCGCATCTAGGAGGTGGCACTGGATACATGTCTGATAGTGGAGAAATATCACAAATTGTTGGCACGTAGTTTAGTGGAATGTTAGGAATGCTAGGCATTTCCACTTCAGGCCCATTACTAGCTACAGGAGGAGGATATGGTGGAATATGAGCTAGAGGACCTGGTGGATTGGTGGATCTATAAGATCTAGAGGATTAGGAGGGATAGGACCTAGTTGATCTAGTGGAGCTGGTGGTGGAGGAAACAACAAAGGGAATCAAGCTTCTAGATCAGGAGGATAAGGACCTCAACTGCCTCTGTAACCATTTTTTGAGATGTCCTTACATCTACCAGATTACAAGGGTGTTGAGGATGCTACAGATCATGTGCAAAAGTGTGAGCTGATATGGCACATGAAGGGGATCACTACTCCAAAGTGAAAGATGAGTCAATTTGCAACAATGTTGCAGGGTTGTGTGCATAGTTGTTACTGGAAGTATGACCCCCATCAGAAAGTGGTGGATTACATTGCTCTATGGAATGCGTTCTTGGATGAGTTCCATATCCCTGAGTTTGAATAGAAGAGCATTACTGCACTGAAGGAGATCCAACAGGGGATGGCAGAGAGTGTTCGGAAGTATAAAATGTGTTTCAAGACTCTCTTATCAAATATTTCCTATGATATTCACCCCTCACAGCATGCTCAGTGGTTTGTTGGAGTATTGATAACACCATTTAGAAGAGAACTTTCACATAATAATTTCATCGACCGACATGAGGCCTTGGAGGCTGATCTGCATGCTAATGCTATTAGAAGCGTTGATACTGGTGACAGACCTTTCCTTGAAGCTCAAATTACTGTAATGGACAAATAGTTTGAGATGCTATCTATAAAATTAGGGCATGAGACTCGTAGTGGTCTATGGTGCACATATTGTGAGATAGAGGGGCATACAAAGGACAATTTCCCTTGAAGATCGGTATGCACCATGATAGTGGACTATGAAATTTTCCATGGAGATCATGATGCAAGTAGGTGACCACTACGGTAGTGAATGATCTATAAGAATGTGTCCTGCTATTGTAATATCTATATCTCTACAACCCATGACATGAAGTATTGTAGGTTGATTGACCAGATATATGATGTCATTAATCTTGGTCTGCACTAGACCATCCTCATAAGAAGTTCCAAGGATGATGGTTGTCACTATGAGGGACACATGGATGGAGGAGAGCACAAGAGAGGATTTCAAGGAGGATTTTGTTGTTGTGGTAACTACAAAGGAGGAATAAGTGAGTTCTCATGTGGGACGTGTTACAACTGTGGTTCCACAGAACACTACAAGCGCGAGTGCCCCAATCTACTATAATATTTGTGGTGTGAAAAGAAGCACAAGTATGAGGAGTTCCTAGAGTTATTTGAGCATATGAGCTAGCAACACCGGAAAGTAAACTGCACTGGGATGGTAAGCATAAAGAAGGCCGAATCATAGTGGATCCAAAGAGTGGTGCATGAGTTAGGACTAGAATTTGTACTGGTGACGACACAAGCAGAGGCCACGCATGCTAAGGAGATACAAAGATAAAGAACACTGGTTATAGAGGAAGAAGTGGTACATTGAAAGTATCTGGACCTTGCTCATCAGGAGGTGTATAAAGAAACAATGGGTGTGATTCGGAGTCTACAAGGAGAATTCCAATGTTTGAAGGAGTAATAGTTAGATTAAAGGAAGAATGTTGAGACTCTGCAGAAGGATCTGGATGAGGTTAGGGAAGTATGCAAGATGTTAAGGAAAGATAATATCATTCCCTTTCTAGGAAAATGGTTATAGGAGAAGGTACCACATGTTGGAGGAGAGTACGAGAGGTAGGTTTTGCATGCTAACCTTCCTCCACATAGCCTTTATTATGAAAAGTAGATTACCCTAAATTTTGTTGTAGATGGATGGCTTCTGAGCAATATTCTAATCGATACATGTGCAGAAATCAATTTTCTCACCATGGATGCATGCCATCAAATGGGAAGGCCCCCATTATAGCCATATTCGAATGTGTTTTACATGGTGAAATAAATGAAGATAATGCCCATTGGCATCTTGAAGGATGAAATTATCACTATTCAAGGGGAAAAGTTTACTGGAGACTTCAAATTCTTGGTGCTAGCCAAGGTGGATAACTTTCCAACATTTCTTGGGTGCCCCTCGTGTTACAAAAATAGTGTCGATGTACGGTTTAACAAAGGGTATATCAATTTTGAGAAAAAGGAAGAATGGGTTATCATCCCTTTGATGGATGGGAAGTCAATTCCCTATACTAAGCCCTTGGGAGAGGGAGTCCTAAACAAAATCTATGTGTGCTCTATCAGGGACCCTGAAGTAATTCATCCTACAGAAGGGGTTATTTAGTTTGAAGATGCTTAGACTATGAGTGATATAACCAACATAGCATTTGAAAATTGGGTGCATGAGACTTATGAGTTAATTGGGTGATAGTTAAGAGGCTCTGTGACAAGGGTAATAGAGGAAAACTCAGTTAGGCACCTGGGAGGGAAGAAATTACCAAGTTACTCTGGAGGGGCCAACCCTGATGATTTCTTGCGGGAGATGGAGGCTCAGTGGATAAATGAGGAAGAAAGAAGAGGGATGATTAGTTATAACCTACTCAAGACTACAGTTATTTGGTGGGTAACACATCACGATAGCCTTCTAGAGTAGTACAAGGTTAGATTCATGTTCTCTATTAGGTTCTCCAGAAGAAATGCACCCACTATCATACAAGACTAACATGGCAGAAAACCCACCTCATTTCACGTACAAGCATGTGGGAAGCCCTAGATGGAAGGAAAAGAAGATTTTCCACCTTCTTTATGCATGCATAAGATGTATTATACCTTACAAGGCTGTGTGCATACATGGTACATTCACTTAGAGATGCGTCATTAGATGGAGAATTGACAAGAGTTGACAGCTGATCTCATTCAAGATTTCGAGTATCAGAGTACAAAGCCATCAGTGGATAAGGTGTTGGAAGTTTTCAAGTGTCCTACAATGTGAGATATTGATATGGTGGAGGATATGATCAGAGGAGATACAATTTGAGCACGTGTGCATGGAAAAAGAAAAAGAAAATATGGTTTACGTAATAGATGGTGAAGAGATGAAGAGTTTTTATACTAACCATACTGAAGGTACACATGAAGTCATGGATAGTGCTTATGAGTGAGAGTGTGCTTACCATGAGCCCTTGAAAACAAAGAAGGTTAACATTGGTTCAAAGGTAGAACCTAAGGAAGCTATCATTGAAGACTATTGTTCGGAGAAGGAAGTTTCAAAAATCATTGATCTCTTATGCGAGCTTCAGGATTTATTTCTACGTGGGTACCATAAACTCAATGGAATTCACCACTCCTTGGGGGAAATGAGGATCAAGTTGAAGGAAGCTATTTGCTCGATCCGAAAGAGACCGTATTAGATGAATCCAAATTTGGGCGTAAGGGTCAATGGAGAGATAGACAAGATGATCACTTCAGGCATCATTGAAGTTGTGAAGGAATAAAAATGGGTAAGTCCAATGGTCATAAGCATTAAGAAGGATGGAAGGATAAGGATCTGTGTTGATTATAGAGACCTAAATGTAGTGTGTGTCATTAACCCTTTTCCTACCTCCTTCACTGAAGAAATTCTGAAGGGATTAGCTAGGCGTGAGGTCTATTCCTTCATGGATGGGTTCTCAGGGTATCACCAAGTTAGAATTGCAAAGGAAGACCAGAAGAAGACAAATTTCACCACTAAATGGGGAAGCTTTTCCTACACCGTCATGCCTTTTGGATTGAAGAATATGCTTGCAATGCTCTCGCACATTATGGTACAAGCATTTGAGGACTACATTCATAAGTTTATGCAAGTATATCTAGATGAATGGACTATGTGTGGACTAGTAAAAGATCATTATGAAAAATTGAGGTTGATGTTTGAGAGATATTAGAAGTTTAGGATATCCCTTAACATTAATAAGTGTGTTTTTTCTACTCCATTTAGAACCATGTTGGGGCATATTATATGTAAGGAAGGTTTGTTTTTGGATCCTGCAAAAGTTACAATTATTGTGGGATTGGGGGAGCCTACTAGTCAAAGAGAAGTGTGCAGATTCCTTGTACATATGAGATACTACATGAAATTTATTAAGGGATATTCCAAGATCGCCACGCCATTGGAAAAATTGTTAAAACACAAGAGTTCCTTTCACCGGGGAAAGGCACAACAATTGGTGTTTGACACTTTGAAGGATAGGCTTGACACTGCACCCATATTAGGCTTTCCTTCTTGGGATAAGCCTTCCCATGTGCATGTTGACACCTCAGGGACAGCCTGGAGAAATATTAGCACAACCTGGTGAGGGGATTATTGATCACCCCCTTTGTTTTACAAGTAGAAATTTGACACTAGTAGAATAGAATAACATAATTACGGAGCATGAGACTCTATCAATGATTTACACACTACATAAGTTCAGGAATTATCTATGGGAAACACCATTCATATTCTACATGGACCTCATGGAATTTAAGTACTTGGTGAACAAGCCCATTTTGCAAGGGTGCATATGTTTTTGGGTCCTATTATTTCAAGAATTTGAGTTTTCAGTTGTGGTAAAACTAGGAAAGAGTAATTCAGGACCTAATCATTTATCAAGAATTGACTCAGGGGAGGACGTACAAAGCATTGAAGATACCATGCCAGACACATAACTATTTAGGTTGTGATGCATACCCTTTGACTTAGAGAATATTACAGTGTTTCTTAAAATGAGTGTGGTGCCAGAAGGAGTGAAGGATTTGGAGAGAAAGAACTTGGCTATATGTGTTGTGCCCTACATGTTTATTAGTGGAGATTTGTATAAGCTAGGCCAAGATGAGGTTCTACACTGATGCATATTAGAACATGAGGGCATTGCAATTATGGAAGATGCACATGGTGGGATTGCATGAGGACACTATATAGGAAATGTAACCATGCGGAAGATTCTACTTATAGGGATTTGGTGGGAGAGTATCGACCAGGATTGTATTAAGTTTTTCATAGCCTATGACCATTGTCAATACCTTGGAAAATCTGGAAGGAGGGATGAGATTCCCTTAAGACCAATAGCCAGCGCATAACCATTTTAAAAATGGGCAATTGAATTTGTAGTACCTATTTCACCTGTTACATGAAGGACTGGCTCATGTTACATCATCAATTACATTGAATACTTGAAAATATGGGAAGAGGCAACACCTACAAAGGATTATACTACAGTGACAAAAACTACATTTTTATGGGATAACATAATCAACAAGTATGGATGTCCTTTAAGCCTGACTAGTGACAGGGGTACACATTTTCTAAATTAAATGATTAGGATTATGTTGGTAGAGTTTATGGTGGCCCATCACAAGACCACCCCTTATCATCCCCAAGCAAATGGAACTACTAAGGCATTTAACAAAATACTAAGTCACACGTTAACCAAAATTTGTGATGTTGGAAGACAAGATTGGGATGACAAGGTATCAGTCATTCTATGGGCATACATGACAACCTATAAGATATTGAACAAGGCCAGAATGTTTCAATTGGTATTTAACACAAATGTTATTTTACCAGTTGAGTTTATGTTACCATTGCTGCGTATAGGACACACAAGAGGATTGGCTGATGAACAAGCACTTAAAGAGAGGATTGATAAATTAATGCAGCTAGATGAAAGGTGATCACTTGCTAGATGGAGTCAAAGGACTGAAAAGGCATGAAAAAAATCATGGAATGATCGTCATATTAAGAACAAACAATTCAAGGTTTGGCATATGGTCTTGCTATATGAGTCCAATTTTTTTCACCATCCTGGGAAACTAAAATTTCATTGGTTGGGGCCATATATCATCTCATACATCCTTGATATGGGTGTGTCCCAATTACAAGTGTTATATGGGACAAGGTTACCAGGACATTTTAATGGGAATAGGCTAAAGACCTACTATAAATAAGTCATGTGTTTGCAAATAAGGTAGTTTTTCCAGTTAGCTTAGGATTTCCCTTAATGTATTTCTTTTCCTTGTGTTTCCCTTTCTTATCACTTGTTCCTTTTTGTTGTGTGATTGTTACACACCTTGTGTGCCGGTAACCACATTACTTTCAAAGGTTTTGTATGCACGGAGGGTCACACATGTTTTAGTGTGGGGTGGAGTAGAGCAAAGTGAAATAGAGGCTTAAAGTGAAATTTGTGTTTTAATGGCTCAAGTTAAAAGATCAAAATCACGTAAGGTAGAAGAGTGCGCGTGGAAAAAGGTGGATGAGAAATTTTGGTGTCAGGATAAGGCTTTACAAGGACCACATACAAAATATGAGAAGCAAAAGAAGAACATGAGGTAGGTGAGGGAAAAAATCAGGTCAAGGAAAGAAGAAGTGCCTTTAGTCCTGCAAACATGTGCATAAGAATCTTCAATCAGTAAGGATTTTTGCGCAGGATTGGGAAAGTAGGTAAGAGTGCTTAAGGTCTTCCTTAGTGTAAAAAGTTGCATTTAATGCTAAATATGTTGGTAGGTATCATATCATTTATTGCAAAATATGAGAAAATATATATAAGTAAATGGTCAGGCACATCATTCTTTACTTTTCTATTATGATATTGAAGAGCTCTTGCAAACTAGGGAATCCATGAAGAAATATTTGTGTGAAGGAAGAATCATAGAAATCTGAGTGCATAACTAGATTGATTTATGAACCAGAGTGGAAGGAGTACACAAGCGTAGGGAAGAAGGTTTCAGTAGAGTACGTCGTCTTGTGAAAGGGTTTTCCAGGTTAGGGTACTATAGCCAGGGCACGAGAATAGAATAATATTTCATGAAGTTGAGCCTTAGATTTTAGTAGAGAAAGGAAGAGGAGAAAGGAGGAATTTTTTTTTAGTCTGACAAGAAAATGGCACAAAAAAAGGAAGCTTTCTCACCAAAGAAGGGAAAGGTCAAAGGAAAATAGACTGCCACCACCGTTTCAATGAGGAGTGGTATGCAGAGATGCAATACCCAGATGGAGTGTTACTTAGGAAATAATGGGTATCCCATGTGAGGAAGATGGCCATGAGTGACTAACACCATCACATAAGTACAATAGAGAAGGAAATGACACTAGAATTGGTTTGTCCAATAGATAAGAGGACACCAGAAGGGATGTCAATCTACAATAATGAGGTGAAGGTAAAATTGGAGAAGGTCAGATTACTACAACTTTATGAGTCTCACTATTTTAGAAATCTCGAGTGTCTATACTAATGGTTGATGCTGCGAGTGCACAAGGACCACTTCTACTTTGTGGGCTACAGAATCCACATAACTCCCCAACTCATCTCTAAGTTTAATGGCCTAATCTTCAAAGGAGATTCGTTAGATGATGACCTAGAGGATAAAGAGGCTATTAAGAAGACCATGGAGGAGTATGACTATAATAAGGGGTCTCGCTACTTCAAAATTCCTGATATCTCTAACCCAGTGATGAGTATGGTCACTTGCCTAGTAACCAAGTTGAAATATTTCACCTATTTTAATAACCTATCCACCTACATTGTAGAAGCGATCATCAACACCGTGCAAGAAGGAGATATGATTATGTTTGGAAATGTTCTTCTCACCATCATCTTCTTAGAAATTGGATTTCCCAATGGGCTAGATAAGTTTTTATGGGAGTATTCAAATGAAGACACCTCCCATGTGAAGAGATTTGAAAAATACACATGCGACACCATGATGGCTACCCACAAGGTGCACCTGGAGAAATGGTACAAGTGAATGTGCGACACATACGGGGCTAAGTGGAGGATACCTGAAAAATTGCCAACACTAGTAGATGGAGAAGCTGAGTTCATTGTTTATCAACACTTTTTCATTGGAAGGTTCACTCTGTCAGATGGGACCAAGAGCCCATGGTGTAAATTACCCTTCTCTTTCACTGCACAATATTTCTAAGCAAGGTTCAACCACTTCAAGGAATCTAAAAGACTAAGGTTCAACCTTAGCAAGGTGGACCAGGACCACCATGACTTACAGAGAAAGCTCATACACCCTAAGAAGAAAACTTATGTGGAGAAGCATGTCTCCAATGAGGTGTGCATGAAAAAACCCATGACGCTGCCAATCACTAGAAGAACCATAACAAGGGTATACCTGCACATTAGGCCCAAGTATGAGAAGGGTTCTAACTTGGAGAATGGTGTCTCCATCCCAGAGGATCCTAGTGATAGGAAGAAGGCCATGCCAAGAAAGAGGGAGAGGGAAGATACACTAGAGAAGAAGGCACCAAGTGTGTAGACAACACAATCTATGGGCGCGTCAGAGGCAGGCTCCAAGATGATCACATACGCATGTAGGAAGAAGTCTCCCATCAAGGAGAAGGAAAATACACATGCAGAAGAGGTGTTAGAGAAAAAAGAGTCACCAAGGAAGCAATTACCTGCTAAAGAGGAAGGAAAGGAAGAATCCCCAATTAAGAAGAAGTAGAAGATATCGGAGAAGGAAGACTCATAAGAGATGGAGAGCTTAGAGGTATACAAGGGCAGAAGAGATGATGGTGAGGATGAAGAAGTTCATGATCATCCCGTGTATGATGTACATGACTCAGAGCAATAAATAAGTGAGGAAAAAGGTGGAGAAGAGGAAGATGCTCATGAAAAAGGGGAGAGTGAAGAAGTAAATACTAAGGATCCCTCAACCTCATCAAGGAGTAGATAGAAGAGGCTACAAAAAGAGAATTAGCAGGCATACTAGATAATTTAGTGGAGCAAGAAGTCGAGTGAAGAAATTATAAGATACTCAAGGAAATAGAGGAGGAAAGTACAGGGAAGGAGTATGGAAGCATGGGTTGGGATCCCAGCATAGCAGTGAACTTTCCAAAAGCATCGCACATGGGAGGAAAAGTTATGGTAACAGTGCAAGGGCAAGGGATGAACTACATCAGTGACACAAATAATGTACTAAGCACGTGTTTATATAGTATTGTGCTTGTGGACCAACTCATTGCATGGTCTTCATTCGAGGAAGAGGGAACATACCCCAAACTAGGAAAATACTATCTTGGGTGTTTGAGTCCCAAGTCGATGAACTTGAGTTTGAAGTAAACCAAGGGGAGATCATGAAGGTACCAGAGAAGAAAGGAATAAACCCATTAGTGAATGCTCAGTAGTTGTTCAATGAGCAGGTTTGCAATGCACTCAACAAGGTGTCGGTTGAGGTGGAGGAAAGACTCTTTGGGAGGAACGATAGGGTGAGATTCCTAGAAGGAGAATTGGAGAAAAAAATGAGGATCTCGTTGAAAAGAGTAAGGACATGAAGTAGGAAGAGCTAATCAACACACAATTAAGGCTCGAGATGAGGAAGGAAAAGGAAAAGGTGCACAAGGTATACAAGAAAATTGAGATGATTATAGATGTTATTTTCTTGAGGCATCCAAATCTGAACCCACTTGAACAAAAATATAAATCAAATTTGCAATGCCTGAAAGATTTGACTCGCATCCTTACGATATAAAAGTAGTCACTCACCTTAGAATTAGTAGAAGAGGCACTAGTGCACCATGATAAAGAGGAAAAGAATTTTTTTGTGGAGATATTCTGTTAATACACTAATCTCCTTTCCACTGTAAAGGCCACTGCGTAGATAGCTGAAGCTTCTTATGATAATTGCGCTGACAGGGATAGAGTAGTGAGCATTCTAGTTGCTACACGTGAGGAAAATCTCAAGGAGTTTCAAGAGAAAAATAAGGGAAAAAGGGAAGAGTGGGATAAAATCCTAGCCAAGGTAGAGAAGAAGTCAGAAGCCATCAAGACCTAACGGGGCTTGCTCAAAACCTGAATTAAGGAATTATATCCCCAGATCACCCGCAGGATGGATGTGCTAGATGACCTGGGAAAATAGTTGGAAGACATTGTGAGTATGCTGAATGCTAAGGATGATGAACTAAGTTTTGATGAGGTAAGCGCTCTAATAGGTGACCTCTTTCAAAAGGTGCAGGGTGAAGTGGATGCCTAGGAAAATATTGAGGCAGATATAAGGAAGGATTTTCCACTCATCCTTCAGCAATAAACATATTCTCCTTCATTCCTCCATTCTTTATTTCTTCCATTTATCATTCTTCATTACTTCATTCTTGATTCCAACCATTCAAATTCCCTCCATTATTTATTCTTTGGGGAGAGGATTTTTTTGAGGATAGAGAACAAGCTTTGTGTGGGGTGATGTTGGGCCTCAAAATATTGGCTAAGTACCAAAGAGTGCATATGTGTGTGGGTATAGTAAAGAAGAAGGGTGCATGAGGAAAAACACGTAGGACATGGGTTTTAGAAGGGTTTGTTAGAAACCACAACACACACACAAAGGATCTCAAGACTCAGCCATATTTGGCTCTCCGAGAAGTACTTAAGGAAACATGTGACCCGACTAGGTGTGCTGAGTGGATAAGGTGCTAGCCTGGTGACTTAGTGGTCAAGGAAAGAATATCCCATGCATCAAACATTCCCGAAAGACATCATTGCAGAAATTGGAGATCTTTAATTAGAAGAAGCATGCTCCATTAGAGGACCACATGGACGCTTGGAAAGCAATTTTCTCTTAGAGAAAGGCATGGTAGTGGGTTTTACACCTATTTATAGATATTCTCTAGAGAGAGGAAGAAAAACCTGAATAAAGAGAGGTTGATGAGGGGAAGCTTAAGTATCATCACAAAGATGATGAAAAGTGAAGCCCTACAGAAAAGAATAGGAGGTTCTAAGGGATAGGGTTACCATTAGAGGGTTGTAGGAATGATATCATATCTAGAGGGATGGGTCTATGAAAATTTATGTAATATGGGAAGCATAGCTAGGGTCTCTGATAAACGAGTCATGTATGTCTTGAAAAATTTGGTCTATTTTAACCCTTTTGAATGTAATGTGGTTACTGGAACTATGATCAATATAAATATATGTTTTAGATATATTTTTCATGGGTGCAAACCCTAGTATCTTTTCTTTATTTCATGACTCAAATCTTCTCTTTGTATGATGTTTCTCTTATCTGAATGAGTATATTGATATAATAACTCATCATATGCCTTCAAAATGTATGTCTGATCATTTACTTTTCTACATTTAATCTGTTATCAATGGCATCATCTTCTCACAATGCTCACATAAAGGAGGGGCTCGGCACATACGCGTGCCTCGGGTGAGTGCCCAGCACCCGCTGGGTGATAGGTCGGCATGCATGGGATTAGATTATTGTTCTAAGGGAACATAAAAATGAATACATTATCATTTTGTATGATGTTTCACTTATCTTAATAGGTATATTGATATAATAACTCATCTTATGCCTTCATAATGTATGCATGATCATTTACTTTTCTGAATTTAATCTATTATCAATGGCATCATCTTCTCACAATGCTCACATAAAGGAGGGGATCAATTCCTGCGTGTGCCTTGGGTGAGCACCCAACACTCACTGGGTGATAGGTCGATGCATATCGGATTAGAGTGTTGTTCTTAGGGAACATAAAAAAATGACTACATTATCATTTTTAATGATGTTTCTCTTATCTGAATGAGTATATTGATATAATAACTCATCCTATGCCTTAAGAATGTATGCATGATCATTTTATTTTCTACATTTAACCTATTATCAATGGTATCCTCTTCTCACAATGCTCACATAAAGGAGGGGCCTGATGCCTGCACGTGCCTCAGGTGAGTGCCCGACGCCCGCTAGGTGATAGGCTGACATGCATGGGATTAGAGTGTTGTTCTAAGGGCACATAAAAATGACTACATTATCATTTGGTCATCGTGGATGAGGTTCTTATTCTTCATTATTATTAAGCCACAAAGTTTCAGAGTACTTCATGTCTGTAAGACCGACCGAGGAGCCATACGGCATCATAATAGCATCTGGAAGAATGATCAGGGAGCCATTGGAAATTGTACCATGAAGGAGAATACTTAGCACCATGCCACAGAGGCATAGAGGTATTCTTGGATAAAAAGTTGGATCAAATATACCAATATAGCTACTTGGTATAAAGGTTCTTGTTCTATTTGTATTCAGTATTATGATGCTTAGATTGTATTATTTGTTATAGTCATTGAAGTAGATAATATATCAGTTCTATTGATGAATCTAGAGATGTAGGCCTTCTTCCAAACTCCATTATCAACCTGTGTGTAGTGTATTTTAATTCTTGCATTGCTTTAAGTTGATTTTAATGGGGTAAATTCAGAAAATAATTTAAAGCCTAGAGGGGTCCATGATCAAGGAAAAAAAATTTGGTCTCTTTTCAGATCAATTTGGTATCAGAGCAAGTGATCGGACTTGCAAACTTGTTATTCTCCTAGCAAGGTTTATCAGTGCAGGCTGAATTGACAACAAATACATCAACTTGTACTTGTGGAGTCCAGATTGGTGGGATAGACTGGGTGACAGGTTTATCATCCTCAATAATTTTCTCACATTTATATTTGGATTTATTAGATTATAACTCATGTGCAGATGATAGATCGTTCGATGATCAACAGGGACACATTAGTAAAAGACCCAATTTTGGGAAATGTTTGTATTCTCTTATATGCGCATTAGTAAGACCCCTTAGAGGGTAATTATTTTGGTGATTTTTCTAAAACCATGAGATGCAATATAGTTTGTCTTTGTTGAGTCATCTAGTAGGGATGAGACATATGAATTCACTCCATAATGTAACACAATGGGGAAGACAAAGTGTATAAGCCACCAAATAGGATAAATATTTTCGACAAGTTTATCATGCGAAAGTATTTTCCTTATTTTTGGGTATTTAAGCTTATTGTATAAAGAATCCAAAAATGGAGCATTATTACAACTAAATTTGCATGATGTATTAGAAATTTTTTTCCTTACACTTGTATTTAGAAGTTGTATAAAGACCCTTTTAAGGGCATATATATCCTAATCAACTTTTTTGAGTGACTGTTATAGTTAAATACTCATACCTATAAGCTTTGACAAATTTCAGCCAATGGTGTATACAGTTGAGCACTGGTGTCAACTCGAAACTTCATTTTGTGTATAGGAATTATGACCATGCAACAAGATGGTAGCTAATTACCATTGGCATTCAACGTTGGGTTGGATCTTCATTTTTAAAGAAATCCATTATGGTCATATATCAGAGTGGTCCATGATATTTCATGTCAATAAGAGGATCTCGCAAGAGATTATCTTGGAACAAGATTCGACGTCGAGGCATTACGACCTTACATATGAATGGTATATAATCATAAAATTTAGCACCTCAAAGTGGAGGCATTGAGGTATATAAGAAGAGTCTTAGCACTATAAAGTGGAAGCATTGAGGTCTAGAAAGGGGCATGACATCGAGTCACATCTTTATTCTGTATAAAGTCTATTATGTCCCTGTAGTAGGATAGTACCTGACAAATCATTGTCAATCACCAACATCAGATCACTCGTAGATCTACATAGCATGGAATTATTTTGAACCATTTTGGATTCTGCATAATCAACTCAAAGCCAAGAGCTATGTTATAAAGTGAAAGGGAATCATTGTTGTCAGATATTTGGTAGCTTAGCACCGTATAGTGGAAGAGTTGAGGTTTCATTATGAAACTTACCACCATACATCGGAGGCGTGGAGGTATTCATCAGATATCAAAGTGGTGCTATAGAAGGTAACAAACCCAAGTGCCACAAATCCTAGAGTTTGAACCATCATTTGTTGATTTTGGAGTTGACAGAATACTGCGTAAATCTCTTCTCAGCAACATGATTTTGAGTTTACAATATTTTTAGGAAAAAAATGATTTCCCATTAGGGAGTAATCATCAGGAGGATAGAGGTTCCCTAAATCTCCTAGGATCACTACAATATGGAAGAGCACTCTGAGAGCTTTCCAGTGCCTATTTGAACACAAGAAACAGAGTATGTATGACAAAACTATGGCTGGTGAAAGTTGAGGTCAACGCAAGGGCAAGACTTGGTCAACTAGTGAGTCACAAAGTAATGGAAAATATGATCATGCAAAGTGACGAGATGGTGGTTTCGGATTCCTATATTTTACGCATGATATCAATCATCTTCATTAACGATCAAGAAAAATATTTTCCACGTGGTGGGTCCTCAAGCCACCACATGGCCTGCCACTACTTTGCCCCAAGTCAACTTGAGAGATTTGATATAATAACTCATCAAACCATGGACCGAGTTCAAGTTACATTGGTGAGTTACCATGATGAACCATATGGAATGAGCTAAGGGTGAGTTAACCATTTTAGCTTGGCAAGCTATACAATTACATTAATGGGCGAGTTGATAGTTGTGCATTGGTGAGCTATCTTATTAAATTGACGAGCTATCCATTTGAATGTATTGGAAAATGCATAAGGATGTGGCATGAAGCCATGTTTCAAATATTTTGGAAAAGGATATTTAAATCCTATCCTATTTCCTCTCCCACCACAAGTGGGATAAATGTTTATCCCCAAACCATTGGAAAAATAATTGAACTCAATGAGCCAAGCATGCACGCGAGGAGTTGGACATTGAAGTGGATAGAATGGTGGGATCGGTAGGAGGTATGCGATGCGGAAAGGTTGTATGGGGTCGACAGAAAATGAGGAGGATCCACATAGGTTTGCGGATCACATTGGGTAGGATCGTTGTAACGACCACCCAAAAAGGAAACCGCGGGTGTCATACTTGGGACCTTCCCCTCCTGACTCGGTGGCCTTAACCGATCCATCTAGCTCGGTGGATGGGTATGGAGCTAGTGGATGTGGTACTTAACCATAATTATTAGGTTTCTTAGCCTATAAAAGGCTCAACACCCCTCTCCTCTAATACAAGCTCATTGTTCGAGATTCCTTTATTCCTTCAAGCTTGCTCTTGAGATTTTATGCAAGCCCCTTCATTTGTAATTTTTTTTGAATATGTAGTTAATACAGTGGAGTTTAGGAAATAATTTCTAAGCCCTATTTTAGTAGGCATAATTAATGTGGACAAAAATGTAAGACCTATGTTTGATATAGGCATTATTATTTTTAAGGACCTATATATTATTAAAGGCACATTCTCGGAGCTAAGGCCTAATGTTATAGGAATGTAAATATGTAAGACCTGTTTTATAGGAATTATGATTATTATTTTTAAGTCCTATTATTTTAATAGGTGAAATATTATTTTGAAGCTTTGAATTCTCTCCGAGAAGATGTACTCCAAGCCCGAGTCTAGAAGGACGACATGAAGTTTGAAGGTGATTGTGGAGGTGATATGGAGACTGAAGACCTATTTTAAAATAGGTATTATGGAGAGATAAGACTTATATCATTCGACTATTAGGGAAATGGTTAAATGGAAATACTCCATGTGCAAGTACTGAGACTAGACAGAAGATCCTGCATGTAAATCTTCCCCCTCATATCCTAGATTATGACAAGGAAATCACTTTGAATGTTGTTTTGGATGGGTGGCTTTTGAGTAATATATTGATTGATACATGCACAAAAGTTAATGTTATTTCTTTAGATGCATGGGTACAAATGGGGAGACCTCCATTAAAACCATCTTCGAATGTATTGTTTATGGCTAACTGGACTAAGGCAACTCCCATCAAAGTTTTAAAAGATGAATCCATTACCATACAGGGAGCCAAGTTCATTGGGGATTTTGAGGTTTTAGTGCTAGCAGAGGCATATATCTTCCTAGCTCTACTGGGGAATCCTTGGTGTTATACAAATAATGTTGATCTTTGGTTCAATAAGGGCTATATCAGATTTGAAAACAAGGAGGAAAGGGTTATCATCCCTTTAACATATGGAAAATGTACACCCTATGTTGAGCCCTTGAGTAAGGAAGACTTGAATAGGATTTATGTACGCGTCTCCCGGGATCCAGAGGTTCTTGAGCCATCTAAAGAAGGAATCATTCAGTGGGAGGATAAATAGTCTATCAATGATACTACAAGTGTTTCTTGTGATAATTGTGCTCATAGCACTTATGAGTTGGTAGGACATGAAGTTAAGAGTATATTTGATAGGGATTGCAGACCACGTTATATCAGGAAAATAGGTAACAACTTGGTACCTCATTACACTGGAGAAGGAGACCCTATAGTGTTCCTGTTATCCAAAATGAGCCCCTGCTTATTTTGGCTAACTTGCCTTCATTCTTTCCTTGTGCTTCAAATTCAATTTTCACATATTACAAGACTCAAAAGATTATGGAAATGGATTCATCAAATAGGATTTTTTTCCCTTTCCAAAAAGGTAAAGAAGTCCTCCTAACTCCTTGTATTTTTTGAGTTATGGCTCGACGGAGTTTGGAGGGGAAATTTTCCTAAGGTGGGCCCATGGACCTTGGGAGATTTTTTTGTAAAAGAGGCTCAGGTCGGTAGAGTGGAGGAAGAAATTGAGTACTTGGCACTTTTTGGGCTAAAATCTCAAAAGTCATTTGTGCTCCCATGAGCCCGCAAAGGAAACGAAATTGCTTAAGGCCCACAACCAATGAAATGATGCCACGTGTCAAGGTGGAGTGGAAAGTGTCGGAGGGATTTCTAGTTTTTTGGCGTTTGGTAAAAATGTGTCAAAGAAAAAAATGGAACTGCATCCCTACCGACCAATCAAAAGGTGCCATGTGTCCATTCATCATTGGGGATCGGGACGTCAGGAGGATTTTGGAATTTTTGCCAAAATTGTGAAAACACAAAAGGAAAGAATGGGCCACATCTCCATAGCTAATCAAGAAGTGCTATGTGTCATCAGAGCAGCGAGGCCATGAAATATTTTTGGAAAATTTTCCAATTTCGTGAAAAAGGGAAAAAGGTCAAGTTTTGGCCCGCCAACCTGATTTTTTCCCTAAATCTTTAGAAGGCCATATCTTTCGCAACAAAGCTCAGATTTTCATGATTTTGGTATCAATGGAAATCTGTTGAAATCCTCTACATGATGGACACTTAAATTTTGATGGAGTTTTATAGGAGAAAAATGGGAAAATGTCTCTGGCATGGAAAAATTGTAGAAAATGACCCCAACCACCAAAATTAATGAAGTATGGGCATCCATTTCTTCTCTATGCATGAAGCCAATGTATGCATCGAAAAATGGGACTTTTGAGGGTTACCCATTATTGTTTAGGCTAATGAAATGGATCTCATGTCGGTGGTTGGAGATGTCGAATCAATTTTCCTACGTTTTCTCATTTCCTTCATTCTGTTCTGAGCGATAAAAGCCAATTTTGGCTCAATTTGTAAAAGGTTGTTCATCCTTCTTCTCTGCCTCTCCCTTATTTTTTTCCCCAAGGTTGAAAATGGAGTTTGAATGTCCTCCTCTGCTCTGTAATGGCATTTTTTTTCCTCTTACCCATGAAATAATGCACTATGTAAATTCTGAGCAATAAAAAATGTGGTTTTTGTGATGCATGTTGTCCATCCTTGGCTCATTTTCTTTGTTTGTTTTCCTTACCTCTCTTGATTACAGGGTATTTTTGCATGTTTGGATGTTAATAATAGGTTTTGGAGATGTGTTCATGGAGTTTTGGAACATTTTCTGTGTGAAATCCATGTTTTGTTTGTGATGCATTTGTCCATCCTTTCCATTGCTCACCTCTTTTTGTTCCATGGCAGTTTTGATAGATAATCAACACTTTCCTTCTCTGGGTGTATCACCATTTTAGTGTAGGCTCCATTTTTCATTATTTTATTCCTCTTCTTTTCTCCTTGGAAGTTATATTAGGTTAGATTAGCTTACTTGCACTGGAATAGCTTGTGGCAAGTAGTTTAGGAAGAGGAACCAACCTTCTCTGAGGAGCATATTTTCCCATTTGCAAAGGTCCCACACTTTGGGAAAACTCAATGTTGTGTAATCACACCAAATGACATTACCTTAGAAAATTAGATCCATAACTCATTTGGGGGTGATGTGAATTTGCACTAATAGTTTTGGCATGCCCCGGTGGGACACTAGGGTTAGATATTTTATCTTATCTTAGTGTCTCATGAAAAAAACAACAAATCCAACACCACCTTGTTTCCACCAACAATTTTGGCATGCCTCGGTGGGACCTTAGAGGTATTAACTTCATTTCATCAAGATTGATGTGTTCTTGGTGCAGATTTTTAGCTTATTAGCAGCATTCAATTTGCACATCTGGTGACTCCATCTTGGTAAATAACTCATTCTCTGAGTTACAGATCTTGTTTTCCATCCATTTCCATTCACTCTTCTTTCCATATATTTCTTTCTTTTCCATCATTTCATGAAGTTGTGAAATCATTACTTCATTTCCATCATGGAATTCAAATTTACAACAGCAGTACATTCCACCTCCAATGTGCTTTACAACTCCTTTAAATCAGCATTTTGAGTAGATTCAAGATCAACATGTTTACTTTTATGAGCAGCAGTGTCAAAATTAGTTTGGCTGTGGAGCTTTCCAAGAGCAAGGGTATGAAAACAATGAAGAAAATCAAATGCAAGATGCTGGTCTATTGGAGAAGATCCAAAAAATGGAGGAAAACATGGTGCAATCAAGAGCAAAAACTCAAATGAAGGCTTTTATAATTAGTTATAGGGCACCTTATCCATGGGTTAGCCCTTTTCCAAGACACTTCAGCCCTCAGGAGAAGATGGACTTCATGGTGGAGCTGCTGCCCCAACTTACACAATGGACTGAAGAGATAGGGGCCTATGAACTTGGTGCTAGGAAGCCTTATCAATGGGTAAATCCTACACCATTATTTGGTAATTTTCTCTCTACTCCTCAAGCAGCACCATCTTAATTTGGGATTCAATTTCCAAGCTTCCCATTGAATGTTGTCCCAAGTGTTGATTTCATTTCTCCATTCCCTAGTCTTCCACCTCATCTCAGTTCTTCTATCCTTTTCCCTTCCAAACAGTCATCCCCTCCAAACAAATAAGAAGTTCCACCTCCCTCCCCACCATAAACAATTTCAAAGCTAGTTGAATCCCAACCTGCCACTCCTCTTGATTTCCCAAGACCATGTTGGGAAGAGACTCAAGAATCCAGTCAAGGAGAACATCAAGAAGAGGAGCCAAATAGAAAAGAAATGACAGATAATATGAATATTTGGGCTACCAAATTTGGGTTTACAAAGATCCTCTTGTTGGTTAAGCTAATAGAGGAGGTCAAGGTTGAAGAACCAATGGTGGTTGAGGTTGAGTGTGCAACAGAAGAAGAGAAAGCACAAGAGGAGTAACAATCAACTCTAAATCCCATTAAAGAGGAGTAGATGGGATAGATCAAATCAGAGTTAAAGCCACTCAATGAAGAAAGCATCATTGAATATTCCTTGCTTTCATTCAAAGGGCCTGTTTTGGTTAATGAACCCATAATGGAGGAGGACCATACAATTTCAAAGGCTCCAAGTGAGGAGAAATCCATAGAGGAACCTTCAGTTCTTCCTCCCACTTCATCTCCTTCAATCTCTAATGTTGAGGAGGAGTTTGATCTATCAAACTTCATGTTTGAGGATGAGGAGAACCATGGTGATCAAATTACAGATCAGGAGGACATCATGGAAGAGATTGAACACTTGCAATAGGACCACAAGGAGGCAGTTTATCTGTCAGATTTGGAGGACTGTTTTGATGGAGAGGAACCAATTGAAATCATATTGTTTTATCCTTCATCATCTATCTTCCAAACACAAGAACTTGCTGCCATGAAGGAGAGCATTCATTTGTAGCATCCTGCATTTTGTAGCAGCTCTTTGGAACCAAGGTTGGAAGATATTAATCTTCCATGTTCTTCACTGGAAGAGGAAGGAAAATAGTAGAAAATTTCCACCATTCCTTCCACACATCCATTCAAGAAGGTCTACAAAAGGACTCCATTTTTGGAGTTGAAAATTAGAGCAATGGGCATATCAAACAGATCAGACCTTGCCCAATCAGGTATTTGGCTTCATTGGAACCAAAGGAGGAGTTTTCAATGGTCATGCTTACTTCTAAGCATGAGTATGAGCTTCAAAGTACTAAGGATCAGCTGCAATACCTCTACAATCCAAATGTAGAGCAACTAAAAGAGGCATCTAATTTTTTTTTAGTTGACACCTTGCTAATTTGGGTAGAAGACCAACTTCTTGTTGATTTTCCACTCATCCAACCAGCCATGTTCAGTGCCAAATCAGTTGCATGGTTGCCATTTTTGAGGAAGGGAAGCTATTTCTCCCTGCCAGTTGTAGGATTTGATTGAGCTCCCTTTGCTCTTGGTTAGAGTAGTGTAGGTATGTTTTTTTTTAGTAGAAGAAGTGCTTTTGCACACTTTGCATGTTCCATTTGGAGTATGTATGATTTCTAATTTTGTACATAGTTGTTCAGTGTTGTTTTGGTTACTCTTGCACAGTGCATTCAATGGATTTTGGTGAGGATCAATTTCAAGTTTCAGTGGGTTTCTAAGTGGCTTAGAGGTCATATTTTCATAGTTTAGATTAGAGTTGGTTATCAATCTTGAGTCCATGCCCAATGGATGCTTCAAAAGGCCACTAATCATTCATCTAGCAGGTAGATGAACCCTCTGAGTCGCCAAAATTGTTATTTAAAATGATCCCTTGCTTATTTTGGCTAACTTGCCTTCATTCTTTCCTTCCTTGTGTTTTAACTTCAATTTTCACACATTGCAAGCACCCAAAATATTTTGGAAATGGTTTCATCAGATAGGAATTTTTTCCCCTTTCTAGAAAGGTAAAGAAGTCCTCCTAACTTCTTGTGTTTTTTTAGTTATGGCTCGGTAGAGTTTGGAGGGGAAATTTTCCTTAGGTGGGTCCACAGAGCTTGGGAGAGTTTTGTGCCAAAGAGGCTCGGGCCAACGGAGTAGAGGAATAAATTGAGGACTTAGTACTTTTTGGGCTAAAAGCGCAAAAGTCATTTGCACTCCTACGAGCCCGCAAAGGAAACAAAATTGCTTAAGGCCTGTAGCCAATGAAATGATGCCACGTGTCGAGGTGGAGTGGCGGGTGTCAGAGGGACTTCTAGTATTTTGGTGTTTGGTCAAAATGTGTCAAAGGAAAAAATGGAACTGCATCCCCGCTGACCAATCAAAAGGTGCCATGTGTCCATTCACCGGTAGGGATTGGGGCGTCAGGAGGATTTTAGAATTTTTGCCAAAGTTACGAAAACACAAAAGGAAAGAATGGGCTGCATCTCCACAGCTAATTAGGAAGCACCATGTTTCATCAGAGCAATGAGGCCATGAAGGATTTTTGGAAAATTTTCCAATTTCATGAAAAAGGGAAAAAGGTCAAGTTTTGGCCTGCTAACCCGATTTTTGCCCTGTTTTGCCCTAAATCTTTAGAAGGCCATATCTTTTGCACCAAAGCTTAGATTTTCACAAATTTGGTATCAATGGAAAGATGTTGAAATCCTCTACATGATGGAAACTTAAATTTTAAATTTTAATGGAGTTTTGTAGGAGAAAAATGGGAAAACATCTCTGACATGGAAAAATTGTAGAAAACGACCCCAACCACCAAAATTAATGAAGTATGGGCCTCTTTATTGCTCTGCGAAGCAATGTACGATGAAGTATATGGGTTGTTTCATGGAAACCCATAATTTTTCAAGCTAATTAAATGGATCTTGTCGGTGGTTAGAGTTTTAAAATTGATTTTCCCACGTTTTCTCATTTCCTTCATTCTGTTCGACTGATAAAAGGTAGTTTTGGCTCATTTTGAAAAAGGTTGTTCATCCTTCTTCTCTACCTCTCCCTTCGTTTCTTCCCCAAGGTAAAAAATGGAGTTTGAATCTCCTCCCCTACTATGTAATGGTGGGTTTTCCTCTTAACCATGAAATTATGTACTGTGTAAATTCTGAGCAATAAAAAACATGTTTTTGTGATGCATTTGTCCATCCTTGGATCATTTTCTTTGTTGTTTTCCTTACCTCTCTTCATTATAGGGTATTTGTGCATGTTTGGATGTTCATTGTAGGTTTTGGAGCTATGTTCATGAAGTTTTGGAACATTTTCTATGTGAAATCCATCTTTGGTCTGTGATGCACTTGTCCATCCTTTCCATTGCTCACCTCTTCTTGTTCCATGAAATTTTTGATAGGTAATCAACACTTTCCTTCTCTAGTGTATCACCATTTTAGTGTAGGCTATGTTTTTCCTTTTTTTCTTCCTCTTCTTGTCTCCTTAGAAGTTATATTAGGTAAGATTAGCATGCCTACACTGGAATAGGTTATGGCAGGTAGTTTAGGAAGAGGAACCAACCTTCTTTAAAGAGCTTTCCCAATTTACAAAGGTACCACACTTTGGGAAAGCTCAATGTTGTGCAATCACACCAAATGACATTGCCTTAGAAAAGTATATCCATAACTCATTTGGGGGTGCTGTGAATTTGCACTAATAGTTTATGCGTACAATGGATAGACCAGTTGGAGAGAAGGAATATGCTAGCTTATACCCTACGTAGGAAAACACCGCACTAGTGGGTGGTCCACAAGGATAATCTTGTAGGATGGAATGAAATTAGGATTTCTCTTGCCACTAGGTTCTTTAGGAGTAATGCACCTACTCAAATATGCACTTATCATGGTAGTCAACCTATTCAGCACCATGTTCAGAAGTGTGAGAGACTCTGGATAGAGGGGCATGAAGCTTTACCACCTTCACTCTAGGTGCATAAATTTTATTCGACTTTGTAAGGTTGCGCAGAAGTTTTGTATGTATATGTGGAACTCCATAGAGAGACTGGAAATTGGTAGGATTTAATTGCAAGAATGGCCCAGACTTTGAATTTTTCTCTACTAAACCTCGAGTGGAAGAAGCATTAAAGGTTATAAAACACTTACCTATGGGGGATAGTGCCAAAACAGAGGAAATCGTTAAAGAATTATTTGATGAAGGAGACTCAAGAGTGTGTTTTGCTAACGAAACAGAGGCCAATGCCACACTACTTCAGTGTGATTTCCTTGAGAAAGAAAAAAGAAAAATGGTCTACTTAGTAGATGATGAAGAGGTAGAAAATATGGATGTAGACCATTCAACAAGTAAGCATGAGGTGTTGGACAGTATAGATAAGACCACTCAAACCTATCATGAACCTATGAAGACAAAGATAGTAAATATTGGATCAGATGCTGAGCCTAAGGAGGCCATAATTGGAGACTGTTGGTCAGAGTCTGAAGTGGAAAAAATAATTGAGTTATTATGGGATTATCAGGACTTATTCCCTTGGGGGTACCATGAACTTAAATGCGTGTATGAATCACTAGGGGATATGAAGATAAATCTTAAAGAGGGTGTGCACCTAGTCAGAAAGATACCCTACAAGATGAACCCCAACTTGTGTGAAAATGTCAAAGAAGAGATTGAAAAAATGTTAAAGTTTGGAATCATCAGACCCCTGGACAAGTCAGAATGGGTTAGTCCAATGGTGATCAGTATCAAGAAGGATGGACGAATTAGGATCTATTTGGAATACAGGGAGCTGAATGTTGCATGTGTGACTGATCCCTTTCCTACGCCATTCATTGAGGAAATAATACAAGGCATTGTAAGGTGTGAAATATATTCATTTATAGATGGGTTCTTTGGGTATCATCAGGTTCAGATTGCCCAGGAGGATCAGGAAAATACTACTTTTACTACTGAATGGGGCATATTTTCCTATACTGTGATGCCTTTTGGACTGAAAAATGCGCTTGATGTATTTTTGCAAATAGTTGTTCAGGCATTTAAATATTTTATTCACAACTTCTTGCAGGTTTATTTAGATGATTGGACGGTGTATGGACTTGTTAAGGATCACTATGAAAATCTACGCTTAATAATTTAAAGATGTAGACAGTTGAGTATATCTTTGAACATTAAGAAGTGCATATTCGCTACACCATTTGGAATACTGTTAGGACACATAATCTATAAGGAAGGCTTTTTAATTGATCTAGATAAGGTTGCAGTCATAATTGTCCTGAAAGAACATACCAGTCAAAGTGAGGTGCGCAGATTCTTGGGTCACACCAGGTGTTATAGGAAATTAATAAAGGGGTATGCCAAATTTGCCACACCTTTGGAGGAGTTAGTGAAAGTAAAAGGTATGTTCTACTGGGGAGAACTGAAGTAGCGTGCATTTGAGACATTGAAGGAGAAACTTAATACCACACTTATTCTGCACTTTCCTTTTTGGGACCAACCATTTCATGTACATGTGGATGCCTCTGGCACGACCATTGGAGCGGTATTGGATCAGCCTAGAGAAGGTATTATAGATCATCTTATCTGATTTGCTATTATAAATCTGACTCTTGCATAATAGAATTACACAACTATAAAGCGCGAAGCTTTGTGAATGATCTATATGCTACATAAATTTAAATAGTACCTATTAGCTACACCATTTGTATTTTATGCAGATCATATGGAATTGAAGTATTTGGTGAACAAGCCCATTTTACAGGGGTGAATATGAATATGGGCACTCTTATTTCAAGAATTTGATTTCACAATTGTGGTAAAACCAGGGAAAACTAATTTTGGACCAGACCATTTATCTAGAATACAACCAGGAGAAGAAGCCTAAGAAATTGATGATCTATGAACTCTTTAACTTTGGAATTATCCATAGAAACAAAATTAAACACTGTTGTTCTACTTTCTATTAGAAAATGATAGAGATAGCTAGTGAATGAATTATGCTTATGCTTAGAATCCACAATTGTAGGAAAGGAAAGAAGTTAAGCTCATAAAAACCAACAAATTTTATCTTGAAAACCTCCAAGGGAGGAAAAACTAGTTGGGAGGGGAAATTGATCTTTCTTCCCACTTTTATTGGCCAATTCAAAATAACAAGTACATAAGTTACAATAATTATGGGAGAGAAGTAGATAATATCTCACACTTCCTCTCAAATACTTGCTTGCTCTGTCTCAACACTCCTTTCTTCTAAAAAACACAATTCTAGCACTAAGAACTTCTTGGTCACTTGCTTTCATGCTTCAATGCCTATTCTCTTCTATAAACATGTATATATAGCCTCTCCTATGTCCTCATGTGCACTGGAGAATGGAAAAGGTCATGGAGGAGAAGAGATACAAACAACTATCCAAAATTTGGGTTGTTCATTTCATATTTTTTGTTTTCTATCCAAAATATCCAAGACTGCCACCCAATGCAAACTAGTGGTCCCAAGATTGCCACCCTGGTTGGGCGGTGGTTCTGTAACTGCCGCTTTACACAAAGTGGTGGTCCTGTTACTAAAAAAATAGAACCTTTGTGTTTCATTTTTCCTTCTTCATGCTGACTGTTTTGATGAAGTAGATTCATTTTAGATCCCTATGGATCACACCTACCCTACTTAGGAGGATTTTGGTCCCAAAAAAGCTTAGTGGGGGAGTAGATGAGGAAATAATTCCCTCATTTTCTCCTTTTAGTACCACTGGGTCTACCTTGGTGTCTTTCCTTTCAGTCCAATCTGCCAAGACTCCTGTGGACCTCTCTGAGTCTCTCTGACCTTCTTCTATAGCACTGCATCCTCCTCCAATTCACCTCATGAGTCCAAGACACAATCCTCAATGGAAGGTAAAAATTTTAGTCCTTCATCTTCATCTAGCATGGATGGCTCATATAGGTGCAAGTTCTCATAGTTTAATACAAAGCACATACTCATAAATGGTGGTAAGTCAAGTCAAAAAGCATTTTGTCCAACCTGCTCCAATATGGTGAAGGGCACATATCGTAGTGGCTTGAGTTTCTGTGTTTGACCTTGTAATCTCTCCTTTCTCAAGTAAAGCCAAAATCTATCTCCAACATGTATCTTATGTGCTCTCCTATGTTGATCATGCCTAGCTTTGTACTTGGCTTGAGATTTCTCTAGCTGTTCTTTGGCTTTGAGATGGATTTGTCAGATCCTCTCAATGAATTTGTTTTCTCTAGTAAACTCTGTGTCTCGTGTCTCCTCCTTATCTTGCTGCCCAACTGCTATATCTAGTGGATTTTTAGGTAGATATCCCAAGCATGCTTTAAATGGTGACTTCATAGTGGTTGTGTGTACTACCTGGTTATAGGAATAGTTAATGTAGGCTAAGGAATCATCCCAAGTCCTTGGATATTTGTTGTTATACCCTCTGATCAACTGTACCAAAGTCCTATTTACCACTTCTATGTATCCATCTGTGGATGGAAAGTTGTAATCCTCTGTAACATGGTATCCATCTTATCCCATAAAGTAGTCCAAAACTTCTCCAAGAACCTGGAATCCCTGTCAAAAACAATAGACTTTGGCAAACCAAAATGCACCCATACATTAGCAAAGAAAATATCTGCTGCCTCATGTGCTTTTCCTATATTTTTACATGCCATAAGAATACACATCTTATTAAATCTATCAATAACAAAATATAGATAGTCATGGCCATGTTTAGACATAGGTAATCCTCCTACAAAATCCATAGAAATGTCCTCCCATGGATGAGTAGGTACTGGTAAAGGCATATATAAACCCTCCTTCCTAGTCTTAGGCTTATTGGTACAACAAAGTTTACATCCCCGTATAAATTTTGACACTTATTCTTGCATATTGGGCCAATACACATACCTTTGCAAGTGAACTAGGGTATTACCAACACGGAAATGTCCCACTACTTTTGAGGTATGTGCTTCCCTCATCAATAGAATTCTTTCTTCTTTTGGCATGCAAAGCTTCACCCATCGGTAGAGCATCCCGTCTTTGAGATAACAATCTTCAATCCCTTTCCTTTCATCCCCTTGTGATATAACTACTAAAATGTCACCCCAAAGTCTTTGTCTTGGGCATATGCCTCCCCATAAGCTTCCTTCATGTAGGGCTCGATCTGAGAGATAGTGTCCAAATAGGAAAACTTCTCCTGTGTGGGTGGCCTAGACAACATGTCTGCCACCAAGTTTGTACTACCCTTCTTGTATTTCATCACCAGATGGAACTGTTGAAGGAACCCCATCTACTTGTAGTGCCTTGCCTACTCAATTTAGACTGTGCCTGCAAATACTGGAGAGGTTTGTGGTCATTGTGCACAATAGTTTCCTTACCCAATAAATAATGCTTCCATTTTTAATTTCCTAGACTAGTGCATAAATTTCCTTATCATATACTGAATATCCTTTGACTGCTGAAGTGAAATTTTCATAATGATAACATACATGTTTACCTCCTTGAAGCAACATTGTGCCCATAGCGTAATCACTGACATCTGTCTCTACTTCAAAATGCTTCTGAAAATTAGGAAGAGTAACTACTGGAGCATGAATAATCTTGTATTTCAATAACTCAAAGGATTTATCTTGTTCCTTACCCCAGTAAAAACCCTTACTCTTTGCAGCCACTGTGTGTAGAGGTGCTGCAATCATGTAGAAGCCTAGAATGAACTTCCACATGTACTGTAATGATCCCACAAAAATCCTAGTCTTTTTGGCTACTGTAGGTGTTGGCCAGTTGGTTATGGATTTCACCTTATTTATATCCACTCGTAGCTCTCCTCCTCCAACCACATACCCAAGATAGACAAGTGATTGTTTGGAAAAATCAAATTTCTTCATATTACACAACAGTTGTTTCTGCCTGAGAAATTGCAAGACTTTCTATAAATGAGTTAGATGTTCTTCCCATGTGGCACTAAAAATCAGAATATCATTTGGATATACAATGACACATGTTCTATGAAATCCCGCAATACATCATTCATCAATCTCATAAATGTAGCAGGTGCATTGCATAACCCAAAAGGAAGTACTCACCATTCATACAAACCCTGGTTTGTTTTGAAGGAAGTCTTCCATATATCCTCCTCTTTCATTCTAACTTGGTGATAACCGGACTTGAGATCCAACTTCATGAATAATTTAGCATGTTGAAGTTGGTCCAAGAGATCATCTATGCGGTGAAGTGGATATTTGTTCTTTATGGTGATATTGTTTAAAGCGTGGTAGTCAATGCACATTCTCCAAGAACCATCCTTCTTTGGCACCATGATAATAGGTGAACCACATGGTGAGGTGCTCAGATGTATCACCCCTTGGTCTAGTAGTTCCTAGAGTTGTTTCTTTACTTCAGTACTCTCAAGCAAGGATTTCCTATACAACTTGATGTTTAGTAGAGGGGACTCCAGAAATAGCTAAATCTCATGATCTACTTCTCATTTTGGTGGTAACCCATTGGGAGCCTGAAAAAATTCATGAAAGGATTGAATAATATTATCCCAAATCATGCTTTCCTTATAAATATTTGAAACTTCTACCCCATCTTGTTTATCCTTTAACAAAAGTAAAAAAACAAATTATGATTTTCCTAAATAAGTCATTTTGCTTGGTTAGCACTCACCATAGTAACCTATGTCTTACGCTGGTGTGCTCAGATGTTGTAGCTGATCCCATCCTTGACCCATCGGTATTGGTTTTCCCTTCTCATAAATATAGCATCCCTAATATATAAGTAAGGACTCTTGGATAAAACATAAAAAGCATCAAGTGGAATACCGTCAACTTCTAAAACATCAATATAATGGGAATTTATCCCAAAATTGACATTACATCTTCTTGTTACCTGAATTTCAACACCCTTCTTCACCCAACCTAAAGGATAAGGGTGTGGAGGCTCATAAGTCTTGAGACTAAGCTTCTTTACAACTGATTCAGAAATTAGGTTAGATTGAGAACTGGTATCAATCAAAGCACTTACCTTAGTTCTCTTGATCTTGATTTTGATCTAAAATAGTCTACTCATCTCCTCTTCCTGGATGTCCATGTTGGTGTCCATGCATCCAAGCCTTTCATCTACATCAGATTCATCTTCGATTTCCACCTCCCCCTCTATTCTTATAGCTGTCATGGACTTCTTTGAGTCCTTGGTTTGGTTCTTCGGATGTAACTTCCAACATGTAGCATCAGTATGATCATTAATATCATAGTTCTTGCAAACATTCTTAGGATCTTTATAAGTATTTAAAGTAGTGGCAACTTTTTTACCTTTCCCTTTCCACTTACCCTTGCTGCTTATTTTCCCATACTCTTTCTTTTGCTGATTTTTCGAATGCTTTGCCCTTGGCTCTGCTTCCCCTTGCTTCTTTTCATCATCTATGTAGTATGCTTGCACACACGCCTCGTTGAGATATTTGGGCTTGGTGGAGATGACGTTTCTTTGAAGGTGAGTGTGAAGTCCTCTCAAGTACTTAGTAAGAATATTATCATCCTCCAAGTCCATGTTTAGCAACATGGCCTACCTCTGAAACTCCGTAGTATAGTCCTGCACATGTTGACCACTACCTTGTCTAAAATACTACCATTTAATCATTTGGTTAGTCTTGTGGCCAATAGGATAGAAGTTAGCTCTAAGTAATTCTTTAAATTCTTGCCAATATTTCACAATAGGATGCTTCTTCTTTTCACAAGTGGTTAGATGGGTTTCCCACCAAACCAAAGCGTGTCCCTCCATTTTGAGACGTGTAAAGGTGATCCTTTGTGCCTCAGTGACATTATGGATGCTAAAGTAGACTTCTAACTGTTTTAACCATTTATCAAGCAACTCCACATCTACTTGTCCTTCAAAGATTTTAATATCAATTTTCATCTCAACTTTAAAAGGAGTATGATTGGATTTTACCTTTTATCTTGTGTTTGAAGTCTCTTCTTCATGCTATTCCCCATAATTTTCCTCATGGTGCCTCCTTCCTATGCCAAAATTTTCAGATAAGCCCCGAACTACTAAGTGCATGGAGTCTTGTTTGATAAAATCTATCTTCTGTAAATCAATGTTGGCCCCCTAGAATTTGACTAAGTACAAAAGGCGCGTAGGCATGCAAGGTCGCAGTTAAAGAAAGGTGCGCAAGGATAAAGAGTGCAAGCCATGGTTTTAGAAAATGGTTTAAGGAATCTCATGGTGCGTGTGACACGTGTGGATAGAACCAAGGGTTTGGGACTAAGACAAATTGGATGTTCAGGGAAGAACACATGAAAAGCATGAACCGAATATGTGTGGATAAGGTTGGCCCCGGGAGGAGCATACATGCGGTAGAAACTTCTAGAAGCACATCATGGGATAAAGTGGGAAGCTCAGGCCTGGAGGAGCATGCTCGCATGGAGGACCACATTTAGCCACTTGACATCAGATCTGAGGGCACTAGAGGATGAGTTGGCAGTCTAGAAAAGCTATAAATACAAGTGCCTACAAAGTAAATAGAGAGACTTAGAGTGTGGGCAGAGATTTATAGAAATATTGTAAGAACTCTGTTAATGGGTAATTGCATTCGGGAAAGGATGTATTGGGAATGGGGATTGTAATTGATTTTTTGGTAGCTTAATTACATTAGTCCATTTGTAATGCATGATTGCGGTTTGCTTCTCTATGATACTCTGTAATGGCTCCATGGATGTAATGAGGTTACCTGTTATATACATGAATATCAATGATCTTGATGCATACTTCTCTCTCATGAGTTCTCTTTCCTTTTATGCTAAGTATGGATTCTTGTATGCTTCCTTCTATTATGATACACATTATAGATTCTGTTAGGTACTCTGTCTGAAATGAATGCAAGGATCTAGAGGCCGTTCTGAGCTCTATGGTTCTTATAAATCCTAAAACCATTTGAAAGTATTTTAAACACAAATAATAGATAATGTTTCCCACTAAACTCACATAAAACAGAGACTCAACACCCGCATGTGCCTTGGGTGAGTGCCCAACTTCTTCTGGGTGATAGGTCAGTGTGCATGGGGTTACTTTCTTTTGTGTTAAGGGCAGAGTTGACTACATATTGGTTCCGTTGCCTGGACCTCTTTTTAAAGTTGTAGTGGGAGTTAACATTCATCATGGTATGTGTAGTGAGTAATGACAGAGCAGTTAACTTTGGAAAGTGTTGAATCATAGTTTAAGAGCATGGAGGATGAATTCACTTAGATATTCTAGCACTAGACTTGAGTTTAATGCACGTAGATGGGTAGAAGAGAACCTTTACCATGATCTGTATGAGAATTTTTTCTACTAATTCCCAGTGGAACTGTACGAATGGCTCACAACCTATGCATCTAGATCAAGTTGGCATTATGGATCGTGTGTGTGGACCCAAGAAAAATACCAAAGGCTACAGGATGTAGATCTGACATGGACTCGTGTTGTGGTTCATTGGTGGAAAGGAGTATTGGCTAGCTACACTATGGAGTATGCCATTTCCACATATTCATGTCTGGAGGTTGCTGAGTTTGAGTTTCTGCGGGAGCCCAGAGGATCTTTTCTACGAGATGTCCCTCTAGCTATGACAATCTTGATGGTTACCATGAGTTTAGAGGCATTCCCAATGACCGACTAAAAAATTCTAAGCATTGGGCGAGGAAGCTAGGGTGGAGGAAGATAGCAGATGTTGTTACAGAAAAATATAGGGAGGAAAGACGACTCAAGTATGGTGAAGCACGTGAAAGGGAGATTACTAGATAATGTAAGGTTGCAGGTGTGATGGATGTATGGTGGTAGACATTGTGGGAAGGATTTGAGGTTCATACAGAGGACGTGGAGGCTAACCAGTCTATGTGACCCCATCTTGGAAAACGCATAAGAGAGACCCCTTTAGCTTCTGATGAGAGTTCATCCCATGGAGAAAGAAGAACCGTTAGCGTGCATCTGAGCCCACCTAGTGACCAAACCCTAGTGATTTGATTTCCAAGTTAGGGGGAAAATATTTCATCTAGTTGGTTATATTAGAAGTGATCGGTCTACACCCAGGAGGTATACTTTATCATTTGGGCCTTCTATGGATGCAACCATCAACCCAGTGTTAGGAATTTTCAGGAAGGGTATAAACACAAAAGCTTTTGGTCTCACATCTGGGAGTGGCACGAGGTATACTATTGGCAGTGGGGCATTCTCACAGACTGTAGGTGCGTAGCTCAATGGAACTGTGGGGACCCTTGACACGACCACTTTAGGACCTGGTGGGTCTAGTAGATCTGGTGTTTCAGGACCTGGTGGACCTAGTGGGTTTGGTGGTTCAGGAGGAATAGGAGCTAGTGGGTCTGGTGGATCTAGAGGTTCAGAACCTAGTGGGCTTGGTGGATTTGGTGGTTCAGAACTTGGTGGACCTGGTGTATTTGGTAGTTCGGGACCTGGTAGACCTAGTGGTTCAGGTAGTGAAGGAAACATAGGCGGAAACCAAGGCTTTGACTCAGGAGGATTTGGGCCCCAACCACCCCACAAGTTTTCTTTGAAATGTCTCTACATTTTCCTAATTACAGAGGTATTGAGGATGTTACAAAACATGTTCACAAGTGTGAACTGCTATGGTGCGTAAAGGATTTCACAACCCCAGAGAAGAAGGCTAGTTAGTTTGTAACCAAATTGCAAGGGCATGCACATAGCTGGTATAGAAAGTATGAATATCATCAAATAGTGGTGGACTATATTGCTTTAAAGAATGCATTCTTGGCAAAATTCCACATTCCTGAGTTTGAGCATAAGAGCATCAATGCTTTGAAGGAGATTCAACAAGGAATGGAAGAGAGTGTGCAGGAGTATGATGAACACTTTAAAAATCTCTTTTCTAAGTTATCATATGATATTCATCCTTCACATCATGCTCAATGGTTTTTTGGAGGGTTGATCACTCCTTTTAGAAGGGCCTTATCTCATAAAATGTTTACAAATCTGTGCAAGGCATTAGAAGATGCTTTGTGCACCAAAGTTGTTGGTAGTGTTGATACTGGTATTAGCCCGTTCTTAGAGGATCAGATTGTTTATGGCCAAGAAGTTGGAAAATTTGTTTCTGAACTCATCCCATAAGACTCACAATGGTTTGTGGTGCATAGATTGTGAAGTAGAGGGGCACGTTAAGGATAATTTCCCCCTGAGGACAATACGTGTCATGGTAGTAGATTGTGAAATTTGTCATGGGGACCATGATGCGAGTAAGTGCCCCTTGCTGTAGCATGTAATCTAGAAGAATGTATCTTGTTACTACAATATTTACACCTCTACAACCCATGATACTAAGGATTGTAGCCTCATTAATTAGATCTATGAGGCCATTGATCATGGGGTACTCCAGACCAGCATTGTCAGTAGTTCCAAGGGTGATGATCGCCATTATGAGGAGTGTGCAGATGGAGGCGCGTGTGGAAGAGGTTTTCAAGGAGGGTTTTGTGGTCGTGGTAACCATGGAGGAGGAAGGACTGAGTTCCCGCATGGAACCTGTTTCAACTGTGGATCTACAGATCATTAAAAACGTGAATGCCTAGACCTGTTGTAGTGCTCATGGTGCGGAAAGAAGCATAAGTATGAGGAGTGCCTAGAATTGTTTGAGCACATGAATTAGAAACATCAAAAAGATAAGGGCACTGTAATGGTCAATATTAAGAAGGCATACACCCAGTGGATGCCTTAGGTAACACAGGATGCAGGTTTGGAGCCTGTCTTGGTAACAACGAGGGCAGAAGCTACGCATGCAAGAGAGATACCAAGACAAAAGAACCTTGTTTCAAGGGAGGAAGTAGTTCATGGAAAGTATCCAGAACCTACGCATCAGAAGGAAGTATATCAAGACACTATGGATGTCATTCGAAGCTTACAAGGGGAAATCTAGTGTCTAAAAGAGAAATCCAGGAGGGAGGAACAAGGAAGGAGAGTCGAGGTGCCAAAGGATGACCTGTATGAGGTCAAGGAGGTGTGTAAAATGATAAGGCAAGAGAATATCATTCCCTTGCTAGGATCATGGTTGAGAGAGAAGGTACCACGGTCTAAAGGAGAGTGCGAGAGGCAGGTCTTGCACGTAAACCTTCCCCCTCATAGCCTTGACTATGACAAGGAGATCACATTGAATGCAGTTGTAGATGGATGGCTCCTTAGTAATATCCTCATTGACATTGGCATGAAGGTTAATTTCCTAACTTTGGACGCATGGCATCAGATGCGAAGACCTGTGTTACATCATCTTCGAATGTGCTGTATATAGAAAACAAGACTAAGGTTATGCCCATCGGTGTCTTAAAGGATGCTGCTATTACTATCTAGGGAGCTAAGTTTACTGGGGACTTCGAAGTCTTGGTTCTCACTGAGGAAGACAATTTTCCAACGCTACTTGGGTGCCCATGGTGTTACAAGAACAATACGGACCTTCGGTTTAACAAAGGGTACATCAACTTTGAAAAAAAGGAGGAGCAGGTCATTATACCCCTAGCTAATGGGAAGTCGACACCCTATATTGAACCTTTGGGGGAAGAATTTTTGGACAAGATATATGTGCGCTTAATCAGGGACCCAGAGATAATACATCCTACTAATGAATTTATCTAGTTTGAGGATGCTCAATCAGTAAGTGACACCACTAGTCTATCATGTGACAATTGGGCACAGGGAACTTATGAATTGATGGGATGGTAGTTGAGAGGGTCGGTGACCAAGGTAACAAAGGCGTGCACAGTCCGGCACCTAGGAGGAAAAGAGCTGCCCAAGTATTCAGGTGGAGCCTTCCCTGATATCTTTCTATAGGAGGTGGAAGCTCAGTGGAAGGATGAGAAGGAACAGAGAGGGGTGCTAAGTTATGTCCTACTTGGCACAGTGGCATAGTGGTGGGCTACACATTAGGAGAGCCTCTTACAATGGCACAAAGTAAGAATTGCTCTCTTTGTTAGATTCTCTAGGAGCAACGTGCCCATCATCATCAAGTACTACCATGGGAAGGAGCCCACCTCTTTCCATATCCAAAAGTGTGAGAGGATCTAGAGAGAAGGCATGAAAGATTTTCCACCATCCCTCTGGGTCCACAAGTTGTATTCTACACTGCAAGGTTACGCACGTGCATGATACATTCATCCGGAGACACACCGTCATACAAGGAATTAGAAAGAGCTCGGGGCTGACCTTATTCAAACCTTTGAGTATCGGAGTACTCAGCCATCAGTTGATAAGGCCTTGCAAGATATCAAGTGCATTACCATGGGGGATAGTGCCATGGCGGAAGATAGGATGTTGGATTTATTGTGTGGAACAAGTTTGGAGGCACATTTTGAATAATAAGTAGAGGAAATAGAAGAGTTACAGCTTGAGTGCATGTGCTTGGAAAAGGAGAAAGGAAAGTTGGTGTATGTGATTGATGGAGAGGAATCAGAAATCTTGGATGTTATCCATTTTTTAGGGACGCACGAGGTAGTGGACAGTGCTGATACTCGCTCGTGCACCTACCACGAGCCCTTAAAGACAAAGAAGGTTAACATCGGTTTAGGAGAAGAATCTAAGGAAGCTATTATTAGAGATAACTGGTTGGAGGAGGAAGTCTCTAAGATCATTGATCTGTTGCATGAATTTGAGGATTTATTCCTGTGCGGGTACTATGAGCTCAAAGGTGTTCACCATTCCTTGGGGGAGATAAATATAAAATTGAAGGATGGTGCGTGCTCGATTAGGAAGAGGCCCTACCGGATGAATCCCAATTTGTGCATGAAGGTTAAGGAGGAGATAGATAAAATGATAGCTTCTGAGATCATTGAAGCAGTGGAAGAATCAAAATGGATAAGTCCGATGGTGATCAACATCAAGAAGGATGGACAGGTTAGGGTCTGTGTGGATTATAGGGAGATGAATGTTGTTTATGTCATTGATCCTTTTCCAACCCCCTTCATGGAAGAAATTTTGGAAGGAGTCACTGGGTGTGAAATCTATTCCTTTACGGATGGGCGGTACCACCAAGTCCGGATTGCAAAGGAGGACCAGGAGAAGACAGCTTTCACCACAGAATGGGGAAGTTTTGCATACACAGTCATGTCCTTTGGGTTGAAGAATGCACCTGCTGTTTTTTTATGCATAGTGGTGCAAGCGTTCCAGGACTTCATCCATAAGTTTCTTCAGGTCTATTTGGATGATTGGACAATGTAATGTCTAGTTAAAGACCATTATGACAATTTAAGGTTAATGTTTGAGAGGTGTAGGTAGTTGAGGATATCCCTCAATATTAAGAAGTGTGTTTTTGCTACACCCTTTGGGAATTTATTGGGGCATATCATATGTAAGGAGGGCTTGCTGGTAGATCCAACCAAAGTTATAGTTATTGTGGGGTTAGGGGAGCCTACTAGCCAGAGCGCAGTGTATGGATTCCTTAGGCATATAGGTTATTATAGGAAATTCATCAAAGGGTATGCCGAGATCACCGCACCTTTAGAGGAGCTTCTCAGACATTAAAGTGCCTTCCATTGGGGAGAGGCGAAATAGAGGGTGTTTGATACATTAAAAGATAGGCTTGTCATCGTGCCTATATTACATTTTCCTTCTTGGGACAAGCCCTTTCACGTCTATGTACATGTCTTAGGGACCACTATTGGAGTAGTGCTTGCATAGCCAGGTGAAGGAATTATTGATCATCCTCTATGTTTTGTAAGTAGGAAGCTGACATCAGCAGAGCAGAACTAAACCATAACTGAGCGTGAGGCATTGTCAATGATCTACGCGCTTTTCAAGTTTAGACAGTATCTACTGACAACACCCTTTGTGTTTTACACTGAACACATGGCATTAAAGTATTTGGTGAACAAGCTCTTTCTACAAGGGTGCATATGTTGATGGGTGTTGTTGTTTCAAGATTTTGAATTAACCGTTGTAGTGAATCCTGGGAAAATCAATTGTGGACCTGATCATCTATCGAGAATTGATTCAGGGGAGGATACATAGAGTATTGAGGAGACAATGTCAGATGCAAAACTATTTAGGTTGCGGCACGTGCCCTCGGATTTGGAAGAAATTGTAGTATTTTTAAAGGAAGGTGTGGCACTGGAAGGAATGAAGGCATTAGAGAAAAAGTAGTTAGCCATACGTGCCACTCCATACATGTTAATCAGTAGAGACTTATACAAGTTGGGATGTGATGAAGTTTTGCGCAAGTGTGTATTAGAGTATGATCACCTTGTAACACCCTTGACAATTGTTATATTCCTCTTTTGCATTTCAAGTGTTGACATGTGATCTTCTTCTAAAGATGTGTTATTCTGGTTGTTGGAGATCATGCTTGATATGGACAAAAAATTTCTGTTCTTAAGATCACTATATTGAAATGGAATGGCTTCCTTGAACCCATTTTTCACTTCTTGTAGGTGAATTGCAATCTGGTTTAAGAGTTGCAAACTTATCTCCTTATCTGACTCATCCTTGGATCAATTTCAGTGATCCAAGGAATGTTTTAAACCTCCGTAGTTTTTTTTTATTATAGGTAAATAGTTTTTTGAAAGGGACTATACCCTTGTAAACAAAAAGGGGGGCCTAGGAGCCAAAATAGGAGTGAAAAACATTATAAGAAGGATCAAGATCTAGATAAGACATAAAAAATCAGTGTAACTAGAGATAAATTACCCCAAAACATCCAACCAGTTCAAAAACTACAAAAGAGCAGCAAAAAAACAACAACAAAATAGCAAAAACCATGACATAAGTCAGCAAGAACAACGCAGAGCCATAATCACTTCTTGGCGGCTTTGGCAATTTTGGATTTGATATTCTACCAGGAGGTGAACATAGCCAATGTCGTCATGTGAGTAGGGTCATTAGTATCCAACTGTTGAATGGTTTGTTTTCTTTCTTTTTCCATTCCCCAAAGAGTAGTTGGTATGCCGCTGAGATTAGAGACGCAACGAACGTGCTGCTCAGTAAACTCCTCAATTGCATTAAAAATAGCCATATTATAATCATGGTTAGTCTTGGTTTTGCCAAGTCAGTTGTCCAGGGAGTAAAGTTTTTTGTAGATATATTCCATCTTATTGTTGTCAATATCAGCCTCCTCCTCCTTCATTCTCTTACCTTTTTGCTTAGCCAAGTGTTTTACTTCCTCTTTCAGCAGTAACATGTCAGTTTCTAATGCTTCCAACCTTTTAGTGGAGCTCTTAGCGTGTGTCTCCTGAGAACCCGTACTACTAATGTGTAGGAGATTATGGGCAACCTCCAAGTCTTGAGGTACATTCCCTGAAATAGGGGTTTCTAGGTTCATCCTTTTAGATGATCCAGTTCTAGGCCTGTTCAAGGTGGAGGTGAAAAGGGTGGGGGTAGAGGTGGGGGGGATGACAGGGGGAGCTGAGAAGGAAGGAAGAGGGGTAGCAGCCGCTATGATGGGTATAGAGGGAGTGGTATCCATAGCGGTGGTGGGAAAAGAAGGAACAAAGATGAGGGAGGTATGGATGTCGGGAAGCTTGAGGAGACACAGTTTATGCAACAATAAAATGAGCCCTTGATGCAATGGAACCACACAAGCATGTTTTTGAAACTCTAAGATGGAGCACTCAAGAGAGTTAAGTAAATAATGAGGGAAACATACCATGTAATTTCTGCGGAAGTGGTTGAGAAACACAAGATGCTTTAAGGTCACTGTGACAAATCTCCCCTTTAGAGAAATGAATCTCACCATCATACGGGTAACCTCGTTAAAATGCAGACGGATAGAGATGACTTGTAGACCCGCCATGACAAAAACTAGTTTCTCATTGCCCTCCACAAATTTCCTCTCCTCAGCCAGCCTGTCAATCCTTTTATTGAAAAATCGGTACCCATCCATTCCAAGGCCAGTAGCTTTGGTGATTAACTCTTCATTGATCAAAATTTTTTGTCCTCCATATTCAACTTTGCAGTCTTTCTAGTCCTTCACGAACTAAACGGAGATGCTTTGGTCATGACCCTATATCTTCTCAATGAAATTAGTGATGCCTCCTTGGTTGAGAAGATTCCAAAGCTCTTCGTTATTATTCCATTTTAAACCTCCTTAGTTGAAAGAATGGTAAATTAACATTCCATAATTGAGGGACATATCGAACTGAACTTTGTTGTTACAAGTTCTTAGATTTTGTGTGAACGTGTTTCCATTCAGTTGTATGTTGTGCTTGGGTCTTTGGAGATCAGTCATGGTAGGAAATTGTTGACGTAAATGAAATGCAGCTTGTTCATGACATTGGAAGGATTCAAAATCCTAAAACTACAGGATTATCCTATGGAATCCTAAGATGGGTAAGAATATATATATATATATATATATATATATATATATATATATATATACTACCTAGCTATGTTACTTAATTGATTTTATTTCTAACGTAAGCCTTGTGCTAAGGGAGTATGCAAAGGTTACTAGGCTATTTAATTTAACCTAAAACCTAATGCTATAAGATTATGTGATGATCTAACCCAATGCCTAAAACTATTATGTTCTGAATTAATCTAACCTATGTGGAAACTACCTAAGGTAATGTGTAAGGCCTAAGGTGATTAATTCTAAACTAACCTCAGTTTTAAAGGATCTATCCTAATCTATTTTAATGGGAACCTATTGGGTTGCATGCATCAAAGGTGACAGTTCCAATAGCATTTAAGTTGTTAATAAGGTTTTTAAGGCATAAAGTACTGTCATTTTTGGCAGGGGCTAGTTGACTTGGCGGAGGCTTATGTGGAAGTTTCACTAAAGATGGAATTTCATGTTAAATGTGAATTAGCATTCACTAGACTTGGGAGGCAGTGGAGAGGAAAGATAAGTGGGAAAATTGGAATTAATGGAATTTATTGGTCTCAATTTTTGTTCACAAACCGTCTAGGAAACTTGGAAGGAGGATTTGTGGGAGGTTGTTTGTTTTTGCATGCTTTCCATATTTTTCTCTCGATGGAGCAAACTGGTTCTTCGAACCAATAGTTTGACTTTCACTGCATTGTTATTTTTAACTCACCTTGTCTATTTTCGATCACGGGAAGGTATATGAGGCATTCTGAGGAAATTTATTTATTTTTTGATCTTTCGTGGAGAAGAAAAGGAGTTGAAAGATCGGCTGGAAGTCTCCTTCAATTTGGCAGAATCACTATCAGGCATGAAAGGCTCCAACCCTTAAGATCTCTTGCTTTCTTCTAAACGTTTCATTAAAATGACTCTACTCTTATGAGATTCTTGTTCTTCATGTTTTATCTGGTTATTTCCTTGATGGGTTTTATAAATCTCTGGAAATTTAGATATGAAATCCTTAGCAAAATAACATTAAGTTTGGAAACTTTCTTTGTGTGGGTTAAATTTTGAATCATTCATTGGAAACTTGCTTCTGTAGCTTTGCTTGTCATTTCTGGAATCAGTATTCAAAGTGTTGTGTTTTAACTTACCTTCGTTGCTATTTATTTGGTTTTTAGTTTGTGGGAACCTTGAGTTCCATTTTATTTTGTATTGGAACTCGTGTTTTTTTTAAGCTTGAGCTTGTATTCGAGCTAGTGTTTGGTTTGGCACTTGTATTGGGTCTGTATTTGGATAAGAAGTGGTACTGGATAATTCTTGATGCTCTAAACCCGGGTTTGGAACCTTGGGTAACTCGGGACTATTATATGGAGTCCGTATGTAGCTCTGTAGTCATGTTTTATTCTTGTGATATTCTGGACTATTAACGGAAGTTCATGTTTTCACCGCACTCGTATTTTGTTACTTGTATGGTTCCGAACTCTTGTTGGAAACTCATGTTTCATTTTGAGTTGGAAATAGGGCTTCTTGATAAGATATAAATTGGAAATGGAGGCTCCCTATTGTTTTGAACTATTAATGTATATTTGTAATTTATATATACTGCCTCGTATTAAGGAACTTGTGTATATCTGAGCTCATATTTGAGACTTTGTGATTTGATACTGTACGTGTAATTTGGTACTTAGTGTTGGAATTTATAAGCTGGAATGATGTGTCAGTTTTGTTCTAGTAATTTTTAGTTGGTTTTAATTTCATTTAAGTTAAAAGCTATAAATCTATCAATGTGAACTACTTACTTAAAGGAAATTTGGTAGAGTAGTTTAACCGAGCTGTTTGAATATCTTTTGGAAAATTAAACTGGAAACGTTTTCGTTAGATAATGGAATTAGAATTTATTTTGTGGACCATGTTTGTCTTCTTTGAACTAGAAATGGAATTTAAGTAGGGAAATCCTTTTTCCCTCTATTTCGAGGAAACCCGCATCTTGGGTTGATTTTTTGTTTAAAAAAATGTCTCCTCTATTGGAAACATGAAGCTGAGATAGTTTTGTTTTAGATTATTTGCTCTCTTGAAACCATGAACCGCTTGCTCTTTGGAATCAAAATGTTGAAATCTTGTAATGAACTTTTAGTCTTCGTTGAGCTTGTGGGTAACTAAGAATTGTTAGTTTTTTATTAGGTATTTTTCTATTTCTAGATTGGATTTAGTAAATGAAACCTTATTCTTTTTCATTAAAGAAAAAAGAAATTTCGATTCATTTGGGACAGTATGTTGTTTTTGAACTTTACTGTGTATTTGTTCTGAATTGAAATGGGAACACATGATTTATTATAGGTAAAAATTGTAAGGGAGACTTGCAGTATGTTTTCTTTTTACCTTGAGTTGGTTTTTTTCTCTCTTTTGGGAACTAGTGTATGAGCTTATTGTTTGGATTAGAAAGGGAATTTGATGTTAAGTGTAGTGAAATGATTTAAGGTTGGAATCACAATCTGTTAAGATTCATTTTCTATGATGTTGAGTTAAGTTAATTTGGTTAAAACCTTCTGTTATTGATTCTCTTAGGGAATGGAGATTTATTATGTTGATTAGTCTTCTTGTACATATCATTTGACTGAAATGATGTAAAAAGTGATTAGATGTTTCGGCCTTGTTGAACAGAAAATTTAAAATTGTTGATAGACTGTTTGATTCTATATTACTTTAGGGATGGACATAGGATTTTGTTCTAATGAATATCTTAAATGTTGAATGTTAAGGTAGTTGTCCTTTAAATGAAATAGTCAAACTCATGTTATGAACCTGCTTCTATTTTTCAGATGTTTTGTTGTTTGGGCATAGTTTGTAATGGTTCTTGTTCTTCTTTTGCTTAGGATTTAGATGAATCATTCTAATGAGAACCATGTTGTACACCCTTCTTTTGTCTTATAGTAAAGATAAATGTCTTATTTCTATTATGATAGAATTGGGAACAATGAGATGATATGATCTGTTGTTTTTTTAAAGGTAATTGACGAGAATCAATTAAACTTTAATTTATAAGGCAAATGTTGTGAATTATATTATGTTCTTCTCTTAGAAGTGAATTCATATTTATTAATGTACTTCTTTCCTGATTGTTATTACTTATGATTATTAGCATGATATATTAATTGTTTCATTAAAGCAGAGTTTATTTTAATGGAACAATTAGAGGAATGACAATTCATTTTAAGGCTTAGTGCCTATCATGCTCAGTTCATTGAACTGACCCATGCTAAGAATTTTTGCAGATGGACTTTGTAAGTGATAAAAGAAGGACTAAACTTATGAGATGCATTGGCTGATTTAAATCTGATTCCTTGTGAATAATTCTAATTTGTTCTTAAGATTGTATTGAAAAATAAAAGTATTATTCTTTTTTAATGAAGGTGGTCATTATGCAGTATCCCTAAAATGCATAAGGCTTGTAAATGTATAAGTTATAAAGATTAATTGAAAGATGATAATTTACTTGTATTTTTTGTGTAAATTATCTAGTACTTGTATGAAAAAGATGGATTTCTATCTTGTTGATATTCTTCATATTATTATATGTTTAATTAGTTATCCTTGATTAGTTGGATAAAGTGATTTAGTTCAATTTCCCTACGTATGATGTAACTTGTTAAGTTTCAGAATATGATATTATTTATCTAAACTATATAACATATTTATGTAATGTGTGATGAACATACATTAAGAAATATGGATATTGGGTAGGATATACCCTAACACTTAACATATAGATAAATACTCTTTATCTTTCTTAATTTAATATAAACCAAAAAGGTATGTTTATGTGATTACCATTTATTAGACTTCATTTTTGGATGAAGTTTACTTTAATTGGATATATACTCGAACATTGAACCTATCCAAAAGTTATTGTACTTTTAAAATGAAACTTGATAATGTTGTTCAGTTGTGGTTAATTGGTAGTTTAACTGTGAGATCTAACATTAAAAGCAGCCATGAATATAACTAAGTTATTAATAGACTAAATAAAGAAAATTTAGGAAATAATTTATTGAGCGTTGGGTTAGGGTTTGACATGGTTGTCTGTAATCAAGAATTAATTCATACGAATAACGTATTAACAATCCCCTTGGGGGTATGTACATCTCGATGAGGTAGTTTTTGTTGGATGTTGGCACACGTTAACTACAAGGCTGTACTTTCGAGAAGGCTTGGGTCTTCTCGCGAATAAAGTGTTGTAGTTGACATGTGGCATCACCCTTCCACATTGATCATATAGATCTACATCCAATGAGAATTAGGACTTGAACTTAGTTTCCCTCTATGTTTGGATAGGAGCATATTTATGATATGAATTAGCTTCTAATGGCTTAGGGTACATTGGAACATTCTGGTTGAATTAGGTCAACCGAGTATGCCCATTTACCCTAAGATCATTGTGAGCATCTTCCTATAATAGGTTATGTTCCTATCTGGGGCTAGGGTTAAACCTAGAGCAAGTGGACTAATGGTAGTCAGTAAAGACCAGTCATTAAGGAGTGAGGTGAAAGACTGTATTCCAATATGATGAGTATGTCGTCTAGGAATAGTGACATACATAGTATGATATAAAACTTTGCATAAAGTATCGTAAAATGTTGGTTGCATTGTCCTATGTCACCGAGTTTAAAACAACGTGATATCAGATGAATATTGGTAGCAGAGATTCAAATATATTCTTTAAACAAATCACTCAGTACTCAGTGTAGGGTAGGATGACAAAGTATATGAAGCATACAATATGTATTCAATATATAAGATAACATAAATAGATCGGTAGCTTACTGAGTAATGGAATGAATAGATCAGTGAATCACCGAGTCATTATAGCTAGATATGTTTATCCATTGAATTTTATTGGCATGGAATGTTTGTTCTAAATAATGCTTTATTTAGAACAGTGAACATTATAAAAAAAAATTCCCTTGTTTCTAAAGTCTTAAAATAGAATTGTTACACGCCTGATCATCATGGAGGAAGCACATAGAGGAAGTGCGGGTGGAAATTATGCAGGTGATGCCACTGTGTGTAAGATATTAATGGTAGGTTTGTGGTGGGAAACCCTTTACAAGGATTGTAAAGACTATTGTAAATCATGTGACCATTTTCAGTGCATTGGAAAACAGTGAAAGAGAAATAAAATGCCTTTGCACCCTATCCCTAGCACAAAACCTTTTGAAAAGTGGGAAATAGACTTTGTAGGCCCTATTTTACTAGCAGTGTGTAGGACTGGGTCACTATATGTCATTACTTGCATATATTATTTGACGAGGTGGGCAGAGGCAGCCCCAACTAAAGATTGTACAGTAGCCACAATGGCAAGGTTCTTATGGGAGAACATTATCACAAGGTATGGATGTATGTTGAGTTTGACCAGTGATAGGGATACAAATTTATTGAATGAGACCATGGGGATCCTTCTAGGAGAGTTCATGGTGGCTCATCACAAGACTATGCCCTATCACCCACAAGTAAATGGAACTGTAGAAGCATTCAACACAATATTGAGTCATACCCTGACCAAAATTTGTGATGTCAGAAGACAAGAATGGGATGAAAAAGTATCATTATTATTGTGGGCTTACAAGAAAATGTATAAAAGGTTGAACAAAGCAACACCATTTTAGTTGGTGTTAGGTGCGGAAGCTATTCTGCCGATTGAATTCATGTTACCTTCTTTGTGAATAGTGCACATAGGAGGGTTGGCCGATGAGCAAGCACTGGAAGAAAGAATTGAGGAGTTAATGAAATTGGATGAAAGACAATCACTCGCCAGGCAGAGCCAAATAACAGAGAAAGTAAAGTAGAAATCTTGGCATGATCACCACATTAGAAATAAGAATTTTGAGGTTGGGAAGAGGATTTTTCTATATGATTCTAAGTTTTTGCACCATTCTGGGAAGTTGAAAGTCCATTGGTTGGGTCCTTACAAAATCTTATACATCCTTTATTTGGGCGCGTGTTAGTTATAAGCACTAAATGGGACGAAGTTGCTTGGAAACTTAAATGGGAGTAGGCTGAAGCCCTACTATAAATAAGTCTTCTTGGTGTTTGTAAAAATGGTAGTTTTTCCAGTTAGTTTAGAATTTTCCTTTATGCATTTCTTTTCTTGTGTTTCCCTTTCACGTTGTTGTTTTGTTTTGTGCCTTGGGCGCCAGTAACCTTATTGCTACTTTTTGAGAATTTGTGAGTGTGTAGAGGACTGTGCATTGTTTTAAGTGTAGGGTGGATTAATGTGAAGGAGCACATGGTTAAAGTGCCAAAGAAGTTTGTGTTAAAAATCCCAGTTGAATGGCCCAGTTGAAAGAGGTCTATGGAGAGAAAATATAGAAAAAGGATGGTTGGTGCCAAGATAAAGCTACTTATAGATCCCATGTACAAAGGAGGAGAAAGCACATTAAGCAACATGAGGTAGGAAAGAGCAAAAATTAGGATAGAAGAAGTGCCTTCAGTGCTGGTTTTGTGCGCGTAAGAGTCTCCTGTCAAGTTGGATTGGTTGTGTGCCAAAAGGTTGGAGGATTTTCCATGCAGGTTGGGTGCGTGAGGGAAAGTGCTTAAGTCAGGCTTTTTTTGAAAAATCCATGTTAAATGAAGAAAGATGGTGGTGGTAGGCGAAGGAGCACTTAATGCTCAAAAAGTTGAAAAAAACTATAAATAGCGGGTCGAGAAGAACCCTTCATTTTTCACGGTGCATATAAGAAGAACGAATCACTTTGACCTTTGCCAAAACACGGGCTTCAAAAAAAAAAAAAAAGATCAATGTGAAGAAGAAAAAAGTATTAGACTATAAATCGAAGCGTAAAGTAGCTGTTGGGATTTGTGAACCAGTGAGGAAGGTATTTCCGGCAGGGAGAAAAGTGTGAGAAGATTCCTCTATTGAAGGAAGTATCCTAGTTAGGTTTGAAGAACTAGGCATTGAGTTTAAATAATTTCTTTCACAAGTTCGAGGATATAAGGACGAAGGAGAGTGGAAGAATGAAGAATAGAAAAGTTATTGAAGGGACCTAGAAAAGGAACCAAGAGAAGAAAACTTAGCTAGTACAAATCCAAGAAGGGAAAAGGAACAGGGAAGGGAAGGAAAGCAAACAAGAATTGAAAGCAAGCAACAACTGAGGAATTGGGTAGTAGAAAATGCAGTACCCAGAGGGAGTGTTGTTGGGCAAGGAGGTGGGGAGAGTCCCATCTTAGGATATGTCTGGTAAAATTATTTATAATAATCAGACAAGACAATTGAAACGGAGTGTTGGTATAGAGTTAGTGCGCTAACCAAACAAGAGGTGATAGGAGGTTTACACCTAATTAATGATGAGTGAAGGTTGCAAGTTGGAAGAAGAAGGGCTAGGGTTAGTAAATCTTGTGTTTCTACTTGGGAAACTTGAGCGAAATGTATCAGGGCTGATGTCAACGTACACGGAGGCTCATTCCCCACTTACAGGGGGTAAGATGAAAAGACTTTCCTCAGCTCATTTGTCATAATCACTAGGCTTATCTGTGAAAGGAGATGGGTAGAGATGATTTGACAGACACAGGAAGTGAATTAGGAAAACTATCGCCACTGTGGCTTGCAAAAAGGGTCCAGGTATTATGAGTGTTGCAGGACATCAAGGATCAGTAATGGAAGCTGGGCCACACACTTGGTTTGTCAAAAGTAAATGGCCAAGAGAGATGGAACAAGTCAGTGCCATGGTTACAACGTTCTGCAGAAAAGATTAAGACGGGTAACCATCTAAATTTGTCTAAATATTGTGGGAGAAATTATCAAATAACGTTGAAGAAGGTGACAAGATCTTTTTGGAAATTGTTTTTGTTGAAACATTGTGTTTTCCTTTAGATTACTAGGGGGGGTTAACCAAAATGCATCATAGAAGTTTTTATGGGGAGTACCTGATGAAGAACCCTCACCACCCAAAATATTGCGGAAGTTACACTGTGGACACTATGGGGGACAATGAGTGCAAACGGAACACTTGTAAAAAAAGTGTACTGGCCTCCTACGGCAACACATGAAGGAGAAATGGATAGTTCCCGGAAAACTGACAGAGTTAGCCAATCGGGAGAGGAAAATTTGTTTTGCGTCTAGTTACTAACATAGGAAGATTAAAGTTGATAGAGGACCTCATAGAGCCCATGGTTGCAAGTCCGTTCTTTTCCCTTCGTAGTCAGTTTAGAGAGTACTTAAAGCAAGGGGAGTGAAAGAGGTTCAAGAAGTCAAAAAAAAAAAGTTAAGGTGGACTTGGAGTTTGCACAAATACATGGGAATTGGGTTAAGGGTTGGTCAACCGGCAGTGCACATACATAGAGTGGTACATGTCACATGAAGTGCAAAATGACAAGGCCATGAAGCTGCCATGCAGGAGATCCACGATGGCATAGTTACCATTCACATAAGCCCAAGTAGAGAGGGACAACATACTAGCGAAACGAGGGGTACTATTACCTTAGGATCCAAACTGGAGTGAAAAGACCCGTTGCCAAAACGAGAGCAAAAACCAGGAAAATAAAATCCCAAGTGGGTGGAGGACAAAGGAATAGGTTCCCGGACAAGAGAGGCAGAACTTGCACACGAAAAAGGCATAATCAGGGGAGGAAAATAATCAAGAACCAGAAGAACCATCAGAAGGATTCATCAAAGATAAGCAGAGTTCCACTTACACCATTAATCTGGATGGTTAGGAAAACGTAGAGGTTTAAAGAGGAGGGAATAAAGAGGAGACCACTCAGGAAGAAACTGAAATATGGCAGTTTTTACATAGGAGAGGACGGCTGGTAGTGAGAAAAATTAAGTGGGGAAGGACTAGGAAAAGACAAGGGCCACCATTTTTAGTATAGATGATTCAGAGGAGGAGATGAGCAAGAAGGAATAAGGGATCCTTTTTTGGGTGGGCAAGGATAGCAGGAAGGAGGAGCAACCCCAAGAACATGGGGAAAAAGATGGGGAAGAATGGAAGAGGGTCCCATGCAGACAATACGAGGTTCCAAGCTTGGTACAAGAAAAAAATGGCCAAAGTGGAAGAAGAAGAGGAAGACAGGGACAATTAAGGACCTTGGTGGAGGACAAGGTGGAGTGCAAAGTTGAAAACCAGTGTGATGAACCAGGAGGAAGGAGGATTTTAGAAGCGGAACAGGGAAAATGAGGAATCATTATTAACTGTACGATACCCAAGGGTACGTGCATAGGCAAGAAGGCAGTGCAGAGGGGGCATGCCAGAGATGGGTTGGTATATTGAGACACCAAGAAGGTGTTAATAATGTGGTTCCGAGTACACTTCTGGTAGAGGAAGCTTGTTATGCCCGTCATCTTCGACAAGGGAGGCTGCCTACCTGCAGAAAAAGAAGATGGTCTCTTGGGAAATTGATTCCCCCGGCATGAAAACGAGTTTGAAGCCATTTCAAGGGAATTAGTAAACTTTATAGGGACTATGAAAAAAGATAACCCAGTGGTGGATACCTAGAAGATCCAGAGAAACAACTTAGCACACGTGCTTAACAAAAAGTCTCCGGTGTAGATAGAAGTAGCTCTCAGGTGAAGGTGAAATGATTAGGATTCACCGGATCTGGAAGGGGAAATGAAGAGAAAGAGGAGAGCTAGCACATTCACAAGAGCTGTGCAACCAGGAAAAGTTAATCAGAACCAAAGGGGAGCGGGGAATTCGAGGATGAAAAAGGCCAAGGTGGCGCTTGTTACAAGAAACGTGATCCAATACCGAGGTCATACTATTAAGAATCCAGGGATGGACATCGCCCTCTCACAGGAATTATGGGAACTCACTTGGGATGCCTAGAGGAGGTAACAAAGGGACCTCACATGAAAAGTGTGCCAGCCTTGGAGTTATTAGAGGAAGTGGCTTTGCGTGCCTAGAGAAGGAAGACAAGTTGAAGATGTAAGGCATCGTCATGGCGTACCACAAAGTGCTTGTTGATTGTAAGGGGCCCACTTCCAGATTGGGAGGCCACCTATGACATTACGTGGATGGATACAAAAGGGAAGGTACCTTTTCGACACTCATGACGTAGGATCAAGGAGTTCGAGGAGAAAAAACAAATCAAGGGGGCATAGTGCGCCCGAGAAGAGGACAAAATCCTAGCAAAGGGTGGTTTGAGAAGAAATTAGGGCCATGAACCTGAGGCTTCAATCAAAAAAAAAAAAACTAAAAAAGTAAAGGAGACACCACATATCACATGAAGAATGGATGTGTTAGGAGGAATATGCCGGGAAGTTGGAGGCGAAGAAAAGAAAATAATGGATACATGAGCACACAAGGATATGGACAAATTTTGAGGAGGAGGTAGCTCCCTGATCGTGACCTTTGTCAAAGAGCGTGGGCATGAAGTCGATTCCTGAGAATAAATTGGAGGATGATGGAAAAAGGATTTTTCCCCGTATATGGAAAGTGATTCTTTTACGCTCCCATGCTTTCTTCTGTTTCCCATTCTGTCATCCCTTATTATTTTTCTGCTAAGCCTATTTGTATCTTCTCTCACTAAAGAGCAAGGCTCCCGTGGAACGGAGAACAGGCATAGTGTGGGGTGATGTTGGCCCTAGAAATATTGACTAAGTTAAAAAAAGGAAAATAGAATGCAAAGGTCCCCAGTTAAAGAAAGGTGTGCAAGGACAAAGTGCGCAAGGCAGGGTTTTATAAAATGGTTTAAGGAAGCCCGTGGGATGTGTGGACAGAACCAAGGGTTCATGACTTAAACAAATTGGATGTTTAGGGTAGAACATCTTGTTGAAAAATGCATGAACCTAGCATACTATGTGGATAAGGTGTCAGCCTGATAATAGGTTGGCCTTGGCGAGATGTACTGTTTTTTTTGGTAGAATATTTTACAAAACAATCTGGGTCAAGTGGGGAAGCTCAGGCTTGGCGATCATGAGTCACATGGAGGACCCATCTCATAAACATTGACATCAGATATAAGGGTGCTGGAGGATGAGGGGGTAGTCCAGAAAGCTTAAATACAAGTGCCTACAGAGTAAATAGAGAGACTTAGAGTGTGTGTGGAGCTCTACAGAATACTGCAAGGAACTCTATCTAATGGGTATTGCTTTGGGAAAGGAGGTATTAGGCATTGGGGATTATAATTTTTCTTTTTGGTAGCTTATTTACATTAGTCTAGTTGCAATGAATGACTGCAGTATGTTCTCTATGACACTTCTGTAATGGTCCTGGATGTAATGAGGTTAACTGTTATATATACATGAATATCAGTGATTCTAATGCATACTTCTCTCCATGGGTTTCTTTCCTTTTAGCTAGTAGGATGCTTGTATGCTTCTTTTGGTATGATACGTGGTATGATTTTGGTAGGGTAACTGTTCTAAAATGACGTAAGGATCTAGAGGCCGGATCTAAGCTCATATGGTTCTTGATGTCTACAATCATTTGAAATTATTTTGAAAACAAACATAATAGATGATGTTTCCAATAAAATCACATAAAAGAGAGACTGGAACCCAGCCACATGCCTCGGGTGAGCGCCTAACTTCCGTTGGGTGATAGGATGGTGCACATGGGGTTCCTTTCTTTTGTGTTAAGGGTAGAGTTGACTACAATCAGCAAGCTCTTCTTGACTTCTAAACAGCCCATCCATCATGGTCTCCATCATCTTGATTCTACGGACCAAGTTCTCTTCCTCCATTTGTCCCCGAATTCTCTGTTTCCACTTCTTTGTCGAAATTTCTGGATCGCAAGGTAAAGCCTCTTCACCTTTAGATCTCGTCACTGTCATACAAATCCAAGAATGAATAACATCCCTAGATAATTATTAGCTCTGATACCAAAATGATCTGTAAACTCTTCAACTTTGTAATTATACACAAAAATACAAATAAACACTATTGTTCTACTTTCTATTAGAAAATGACAGAGATAGCTTGTTAATGAATTATGCTTATGCTTAGAATCCACAATTGTTGGAAAGGAAAGAAGTTAAGCTCATAAACACCAACAAATTTTATCCTTGAAACCTCCAAAGGAGAAAAAACTAGTAGGGAAGGGAAATTGATCTTTCTTCCCACTTTTATTGGCCAATTCAAAATAACAAGTACATAAGTTACAATAAGTATGAGAGAGAAGTAGATAATATCTCACACTTCCTCTCAAATACTTGCTTGCTCTGTCTCAACACTCCTTTCTTCTACAAAACACAATTCTAGCACTAAGAACTTCTTGCTCACTTACTTTCATGCTTCGATGCCTATTCTCTTCTATAAACATGTATTTATAGCCTCTCCTATGTCCTCCCATGTACTGGAGAATGGGAAAGGTCATGGAGGAGAAGAGATACAAACAATTGTCCAAATTCTGGGTTGTTCATTTCATATTTTCATTTTCTATCTGAAAGATCTAGGACCACTGCCCAATGCAGACTGATGGTCCCAGGACTGCTGCCCTGGTTGGGTGCGGGTTCTGTAACCACCACTCTGCACAGAGCGGCGGTCCTATTACTAAAAATACACAACCTCTATGTTTCATTTTTCCTTCTTCATGATAATTGTTTTGATGAAGTAGATTCATTTTGGATCCCTATGGATTAATTGAAGATACCATTCTAGATGCACATATATATATAGGTTACAACGAGTGCCATCATAAGTAGAGGACATTGTTGTCTTTCTACAAATTCGTATGGCACTAGAAGGAATGAAATCCTTAAAGAAGAAACAACTTGTTATATGCACGACACCCTATATTTTGATTAGCGGTGACCTGTACAAGTTATGCCAGAATGAAGTATTGCACTGATGTGTACTAGAACATGAGCATATATATATCATGGAGAAATATCATGGTGGTATTGCTGGTGGCCACTATGCAGGTGATGCCAATGTGTACAAGATTTTACTTGTTGGATTATGTTGGGAGACCCTGTATTAAGATTGTAAGGCATATTGTAAGGCTTGGGATCATAGTCAGTGCCTTGGGAAACCAGGTCAACAAGATGAAATGCCTTTAAGGCCTATTACTAGTATAGAACCATTTGAGAAATGGGCTATTGATTTTGTGGGTCCTATTTCACCATCCACACACAGGACTAGATCGTGCTATATCATCACTTGCACAAAATATCTAACAAGGTGAGAAGAAGCAGTGCCTACAAAGGATTGTACAGCGGCCACAACAGCCAGGTTTCTTTGGGAAATATTATTACAAGGTATAGATGTCCTTTGAGTTTTCCCAGATATAAAGGCACACATTTTCTAAATGAGATGATTAGAATTTTATTGGATGAATTCATGATTGCACACCATAAGAATACACCATATCATCCTCAAGAAAATGGGACTGTTGAGGATTTCAATAAGATTTTGAGCTAGACATTGACAAAAAATTTTGATGTTGGAAGGAAGGATTAGGATGATAAAGTTTCTACAATACTTTGGGCGTATAGAACAATGAACAAGTGGCTTAATAAGGCCACACCTTTTTAATTGGTGTTTGGTGCAGAAACAACTCTTCCTATGGAATTCATTTTACCTTCTTTGTGTGTTGCGCGTGCTGGAGGTCTAGCTAATGAGCAAGCATTAAATGAATGGATTGACAAGTTGATTAATTTGGATGAGCGATAAACAATCGCACGTTGGAGTTAGAAGCAAGAGAAGGCCATGCAGAAAGCATGACATGATAGGCACATTAGGTATAAGAAGTTTGTAATTGGATATATGGTGCTTCTTTATGATTCTATTTTTTTATGTCATCTAGGAAAACTCAAGGTAAATTGGTTGGGGCCGTATGTTATCACTCACGTACTTAAAACATGCGCTTTCCAATTAGGGGTGCTTGATGGAACACTGTTACCTGGGTATTTTAACGGGAGTAGGCTGAAGCCCTACTATAAATAAGTATTCTTGGTGTTTGTAATAAGGCAGTGTTGCCATTTAGATTAGGTTTTCAATTCCATATTTCCTTAATGTATTTCCGTTTTCATCGATATGCTTTGTCGATTTAGTTGTTGTTTTGTGAAATAAGCGCATTTGCGCGCTAGAAGCTAATTACCATTCGTAGTATTTTTATGCACAAAGGACTCCACATACTATTTGTGTGGGGTGGTTATTGAGAAAAGGGTACACATAAAGGAACACAACTGTTATAGGTGTTATTTAAAGTTTGAAGAATTGGTGAAAAGAGTATTTCTTCCAAACGAGGACCATGGATGGAGATAAATGTAGGAACATTATAACGCGAGGTAAGCAGCAGTCGTGGTGACTACTAGGAGAAGGCACAGTGACGAGGTACTCATGTGCATAGGAGCACGCTGAAGAGAAGATTTTTGCCAAAAGGTAGGAGGGTGTGTTAAAAGGTTATGACTGAGTTGCAAAGATGTACCGCATAGAAAATTGTCAAAAGGGTCAATTAATTAGCAATATTAGTAGGTGAAGGAGTAATAAATGCACCAAAATTTTGAAAATATCTATAACGGAGGGATACAAGTTCATTCTTACTATTTTAAATTACAAAAATTTGAAAGAGCTAATTGCAGCCAAGCTGAGAAAAGAGTGTAGAGGTGTGACGAGTGTGAAACCAGATGTGAGAAGTAGATTTGTGTGTAGGAGAAGCTCACGTCCTCGTTGGTGAAGTGTTTGAGTGAAGTAGAGCATTCAAAAGAACTGGGGCACACATTTTTCAACTAGGGCATGCAGATTCAAGCTAGGGTTTGAGGTTTCATGTTGCAAAAGCTAGGAAATGAGTATTTGAGGAAAAAATGTAGTGATTTACAAATGACACCAAAGAAAGCACCTACTATGGGAGAAAAAGGGAAGAAGAAGGTGGAAGCAAAGGTTGAAATTGCTCCTAAGAGAAACTTTGTAGAAATGCAATACCTAGAAGGCATAATAGTGGGAAAAGAATGGGACTCTCACGTCTGCAAATGCAATATCAATGACTACAACCACCGCATATCAAATAACAAAAAGGAATTAGACACGCTATTGAATACAAAGACAAAAAAGTGCACAACCGAGGATATGCCTGTGTATGATGATGTGGGAGAGAAGCTACTAAAGAAGATTGGAGTTTGCCACTCGTATAAGCTTCCCTATTTTGGAAAGTATGAAACTTTGTACCAGTGGTTGATGAGTAGGGTGCATGAGGATTTCATCTAATTTTTCGAGCGTAGGGTAAGGTTTACAACCACTTTGATTTCCACTATGACAAGATTAAGGGGCACAGGAGTAGACCTGAATGGTGACCTAACAGATAAAGAATCCATCTTGGAGATGTGGAAGGAGTTAGGATACACCAAAGGTCTGCGTGGAATGGATATAGATAAATTGAAGAAGTATCCCATCATACAGAAAGCTGCACATCTGGTCACTAAGTTAAATGATTAAGGCGTTGGTCCTAGGTGAACACAATGTGGCTACACATTACAAAGAAAATGTCATAGGCAATAATCTACAACGTAACAGGCTAAATTGTGGACACAATCATCAAGGAGGCATGCATAGGTGAGAGAATCATTTTTGGTGCCATCGTGTTATCCTTAGTATTTTTGGAGATCGAGGTGCCTGATGGGCTGAAGAACAAAATCGGGGAATACCCCATGCATAACGAGTCTCTAGCAGAAAGGTTTGAAAATTACTTGTGTGAAGGGTCTGTTGGTACCCAAATTTGATTTCCTTTTTAGTCTAAGCAGCCTCAAAAATATGGCATGAAGCTTGAAGGAAGATAGATCTTGATGTATGTCATTTTGTAGCCGGGGATATGATCTAACTGGCACTCAAATTTGTGGAGAAATGGATAGCACTTTGAAAGGATTTTGATATAATCCTCACTATTTTAGGTTGTACCTTTCAACCAAGGTAAGAGAACCTATATTGCAGCCTCTGTTTTGTGAAGGAGGTGGAGATATCCTTATACTATGCATATTGTATGGAGATGGCCTTGGGAAAACATGATCAATTTTCCATTATTCAAACTCAACAGAGATGTCACTACTAAATGATGGAAATGCTTTCAAGACAAGGATGAGGCTGCTAGAGACATGGTATGATCCTGATTTGCTTTGTGTATTTTTGTGTAAATGGATTTTATTCATTTTTTGACACACAATGTAATGTAGGGGTAGTATGGGGTAGGATTAGTTATTCTGAATGAATTTTTTGGTGGGATATTTTAAACAGGAATAACCAGAATTTGCCAAATTATTCGAGGACCTTTGCAAGAAATTTGTAACACCTAAACAACATGATGCTTCAAAGGGGTTAAGGTACTCCTTCAACTAGGATATGTGCACCAAATGGAGGCCCAGATTTGCACTCTTCCACACAATATTTGAAAACCTGCCACAAAATATTGAAGCAGATGAACAAAAAAAGTATTTAAAAATCTCTATTTTATCATGACCTAAGGTGCAACCAAAGGTTTACAAATCAATCTCAGAATTCAAGGAAGGTAAAGTGATTTTAAATCTGTTTATCTCTTCATTAGATGAAAGCTCTTCTGAATGTGAGACTGCAGAATGTCACTATACTATCAACAAGAAATGAGACCATGTATGATCAAGAGATATTTTAGACACAAGACTGCAATAGGAACAAGAAACAAAAATTGAATACATTCTGAAACATAAGTGCATGCAAAATTTTCCAAGAGATAACACAAAATAATCCAGAATGACCAAATTTATCAGAAGGGGAATGTTATAAGAACAATATCAGAGCTTCTTGATGGCTTTACAACTGAAACCAACTCAACATGATACAAATATGATGCAAAAGGAATTAGAAATGGTTCTTAGGCAGTTTCTAAGAGAATGGGCTTCTTCCAAGATTTTTCCCATGAAATTCTAAGTTTCTCTGACCTTTTGCATGTCTCAAAACATGCATTATATAACTTTCAATTACATTTGATCCTTCTTTCCCAAGAAAATAATATGCCCAACATCAAGTTTGTTACAAAATTCCAACATGATTTACAGATAGGGACATTTAATAAATTTTCAACCAAAGTTGTCAGGTGTTTCTAAAATGGTGAATCATTACAAATCCTTCATCATTATCCATTATGGAGGCATGTTTTTCATTCTCCAAGCATACAAACCCCTTTTATTTCATCATTTCATCCTTATCATTCCAAAATTTGATTCTGCAACTTTATAATTTGATATTTCACGTTTTGCAAAGGCCTAAGTAAAAATTTATTTCAAAAACACCTCAAATCTGAAAATTAATCCCTAAAACCACTTACATTGGTCCTTGCAAGCACAAACAACACAAATTCACCAAAGATTCAATGAAAAATGATGCAAAATTTACATCTCCAAGCTTCCTGGAGAAAAAATGGTGGCAAAATTGAAGAATGTACAGTTACCATTGATTTTTTCTTTCTCCTTCAATCTGGGCCGTCCATGTGTCAAAATATGATTGGGAATGAATTGGGGCTCACTTTTTGACCTTTTTAAAATTTTTGCAGAAAAATGGAAAAAATTGACCTTTTTCTCCGCCCCTCCACCCTTGAAATTTTGTGATGACATGTGGCATATGGTGGGTCCCATTGAAATCGTGCTTCAATTCTGCCCATTTCCACCCTTTTTTGGAATTTGGAAATTTTTCACTTTTTTCCCCCACGTGGGCCCGCACCTCCACCTCTATCCTTGACACGTGTCATCCTCTCTATCACTACAAATCTACGGGCTTATTTAATGTTTTAACCCCTTTTTTCACCAAGGGAAATTTTTCTCATTTTTCCCTACGAGGCCCGCACCTCTGATTTCTTGCCTGCCACGTGTCTCCTTTTGATTTGTCATAGTGTCATGCCTCAAATTTTCACTTTAACTCATTTTTGCAAAAATGGAAAAAAAATTCTTCTGCCCCCCAGTATCCCTGCACTCCCTCCTGCCTTCTGAACCCACAACATGTGTCTCCTTTTGCACCATTGTGGACCCAGCGGTTCTAATTTGCACTCTAACTCCTTTTGTTAAAAGGGAAAAAAATTCCCCTTTACCTCCATGGCCCGCACTTCCCCGCTCTACCACCGCATTGCCACGTGTCCACCCCCTACTCCATTGTGGACCCACGTAGGCCTTTCCAAACCCTTTTCCCCTTCGCAGAAAAGGAAAAATTTTCCTAAGTTCCCCCCCACCTTCCATTCCGCCTTGGCATAAAAACATGACATGTATCCTCCTGCAGAGTTATGGGGCTAATGTTGAATTTTTTCCCAAAAAATGCTAAGTTTTTCAAAGAAACCCCACCGATCCTTTTCCAACTAGAAGCGGCCACGTATGAGGCGTTTTTTGATCTTAATTTTTACAGGCAAATGACACCCGTATGACCGTCAAAAACACAGAATTTGTCTAAGGATGCGGTGAATTCAAATTTTTCATCGTGGGTAAAGGATTTTTTGGTCAAAAAACATATGGGAAGTGATTTTAAGCAATTTTCGACCATGGGGAAGGATTTTTTAGGGTAAATAAGTACAAAATGAGCAAATTTGAGCTCCACAAGTCGGGAAAAATGGAAAAAACGATAGAGGCCCGTGGATTTGGAAATTTAGGGCATAAAACAGAGCCTACATGCATTTTTCTTTCAATTTGGGGCAAAATAATAAGTTTATGAGCCATTTAAAGCATTCAATCTAGATGGAGAAACTTCCAGACCACCAAACTTGAAGAAAAATGTTTTTTGAGCACATAGAAGAAAGGGGAAAGGTGGGAAAATAACATAGGATCAAAATGGACACCAACATCGGCTCCTTCTCGGGGATGGGAACTCCCAGTGAGTGCCACAAGAATAATAAGTAGACTAAGTGCCAAAATAATACATTGGGAAAAGGAGTCATGAGCTAAAAAACACCAAAAACCAGCTGAGAACCTGACAAAAATGGCTTCCACACACCAAGCAAACCAGAAACTGACAAAACATTAAAAACAGAGTGAAAAACCAAACACTATACATTGTACAAGTGGTGCATACCTCAAATTTGGGGATTAATCCAAGAAATTCTTTAGATGCCTACCATTAATAGGTAGTTCAAGCAATTCCCCATCTAAATCTTTGAGAAAAAAGGTATTCTCACCAATTCTGATATCAATGGAGTAAGGGCCCATCCATAATGCATCAAATTTTCCATGTTTTCCCTTATCTTCATTTCTGTTGTCCCATAACAAAACCAGATCTCCAATATTAAAGGCCCTAGGAGTGACCTTCTTATCAAACAATCTCTTCAATTTTTCCCTAAATTTGACATGCCTTTGATGGGATACTCTTCTCTCTTCATCTAGCTCCACAATCTGATTAATCCTTGCTTCATATGGACTGACCTCTTGATCCTCAAGTTGTTAAACAAACTAAAATGAAGAAAATTTGCATATGTAAGGGTAACAAGGCTTGAGTTCCATATACCAACTCAAATGGGCTCTTACTAGTAGCTCTCTTGGCAGTGATTCTATCAGCCCAAACTGAAAATTTCAGTTGTTCACCCCATTTTCTCTTTTTCAACTCCAAGGTTCTCCTAATGATCTTCAATAGGTTCTTATTGCTAGACTTAGCTTGTCCATTCCCTTGGGGGTTATAGTTTGAAGAATAAGTCAGATTGGTTTCATACTCCTTGCACATTTTCATCAAAGGTTTAGCTCTAAAACACATGGCATTATCGGAACCACAATTTTGACTGGCACACCAAATCTGCATATGATATTGTTCAACAAGAATTCCATAACAACTTGGTGTGTTGCTTTCTTGGTGGGGATTGCTTCTACCCATTTTGTGAAGTAATCTATGGCTACAGGGATCCATTTCTATCCAGTAATAGAAGGGTCTGAAATCTCACCAATGAAGTCCATCCCCCACTGTTTGAAAGGAGCTTCAATTGATACAGGCTGCAAAGGAAGGGATCCTAAAGCTTTCATTCTTTCAGAGAAATGATGGCAGCTTTCACATTTTCTAATCAGCATGGTTACATCTTTGAAGAGAGTAAGCCACCAATAACCAACTCTCAAAACTTTGTGTGTTGTAACCCTTCCAGAAAAGTTTCCTCCACAAACTCTCCCATGGAAATCAGCAATTACTTTGGGAGCTTCATCTTTAGTTACACACTTCAAGAGGATACCTTCAGGGTTCTTCCAAGCCAACCCAAAGTCAGTGATGATGTATTTTTGAGAAGCAAGCTTGAGGGCTCTTTTCTGATTTTTATTTAAATGATCAGGACAACAAAGGTGTCTCAGGTAAAAGATTATATCCTTGTACCAATCAGAATTTACCAATTTCTCAAGAACATCTTCCCTTTCTTCCTCTACTTCATTAACTTCCATAGTATGCAAGTTTCTCTCAGCCATGAGCTTAGCAAGACCCAAACCTCTTACAAAATTTGTGGTTTGGATGTCCATATCATACTCCTGTAGTTTGTTCACCCATCTACATCTTTTTCTTGAGATCTCCATCTCTGATAAGATGTCTTTTACCATGGTGTGGGGAATATAAGCAACAAATTTTGAACTTAAAGTATAAGTCCTGAAAACCTTTGTTGCTTTCACCAAGGAAAATGCTTTGTTTTTCCATGATTGTATATTTTAACTCAGCATCTTATAAAGCCTTGCTAAAGAATGAAATAGGCCTCTCAGCCACATCTTCATCCTTTTGGAACAAAACATATGCAATAGTATTTTCAGAAGCAAAGGAGAAGATTTGGAAAGGATTTTTGTAATTTGGGGCTACCAAGACAAGTGCATGTTTAAGTGTCTCTTTGATTCCTTCAAAATCCTGAATAGAAGCCTCCTCCCACTCGATAACTTTATCTTTCTTTTAACATGCATGTGATAGGAAGATTCAACTCAACAAAATTTGACACAAACCTTCTAATAAAATTGATCTGCCCAAAGAAAGATTGGACGCCCTTCTTCATTCTTGGAATTGGCACCTTGCTCATTGCTTCTATTCTCTCAAGGTCAAACATGACACCAGCCTTTAAAACAATATGACCAAGCAGCTTGGACTTTTACACCCCAAAGTGCACTTCTTTGGATTGAGAGAGATTCTAATTTCTCTACATCTGATCAATGTTATTTCCAAATGTTGCAAGTGATCTTCTCTACTCCTTGAAAATACAGTCACATCATCCTGATAAACTACAATGAATTCATTTATATAACTAGCAAAAGCAACATCCATTGCTCTTTGAAAGGTAGCTTCAACATTCATGATACCAAAAGGAATTCTCACATAAACATATGTTCCCCAAGGAGTGGTAAACGTAGTTTTAAATATTTCTGACTCCTTGACAATAACCTGATTGTAGCCAGAGAAACCATCCAAGGTGGAAAACAATTCAGATCCAGTCACTAACTGCAAAATTTTCTCCATGTTTGGAAAATGATAATTGTCTTTCAATGAAGCTCTATTCAGATTTCTAAAGTCTACACAGAGTCTGATATCTCCATTCTTCTTTCTAACTGGCAAAAGGTTTACAACCCAAGATGAATACCTCATGGGTTGAATGATCCCTCCCTCCTCCAGTTTCTTCAATTCATCTTGTAGTTTCATGGAAAGGAGTGGATTAATTGGCCTTTGCATCTTTCTGAATGGTTTGGAATTTTTCTCAAGAGGGATCTCATGTTGGAAACAAGTCCTCTCTATATGCATTCAGCTTTGAATATGACTAGGCAAGGCAGTATTGATATTGTTTCAACAATTGGAGGTAGGAATATTTTTCTTCCTTGCTTAAACTACTGCCCAACCAAAACTCTCCTTGGTTTTTCCTTTTTTCCCAAGTCATGATCTTCCACATCCCTTGAGGTAGATATGCCCTAATTGATGATGCAATCAACATTGCTAAAATTTGACTCAAGAGCAACAAGACCTCTAGGAATGGTGTTAGTTTTCAATTGGATAATATATTTTCCAAAAAAAGTCTCTCTTCCTTCAATCACACACACCATTGGTTCCCAATCAATATGTTGATCTACAAACTCACCTTGATTTTGTAAGAACCTTTTCACTTGAGCATCATCATCAAACACTTGCCAATGCTTGATGTTGTCAAGGACAGCTAGCCTAGTTAACACTTCAACATTGTACTCACAATAAGGTGAAATGGTGCAATCTTAAATCTTGACCCCAACACTTCCAACTTGTTAGCAACAGAATTCAAACTTCTTTCATGGTGCACAATATTGAAGGAATCAAACATCTCAATTAGATCCCAAACTGCATGTTTATACTACTTCATCTACTAATTTTTTGTAGCATACAATTTTCTTATTTGTTTGACAACTAGCTTTGAATATCCTTTTACAAAGATGTCCTTGACACCAAACTTCCATGCAATTATCTAACCCAAAAACAAGGCTTTATACTCAGCAATGTTGTTAGTACATTCAAAATTAAGCTTGAAGGAAAAAACAAAACTCTTCCAGGCTAGGAGAAATCAGAATTATACAAGCACCATTTCCAAATTTGGAGCAAGATTCATCAAATAAAAAGGTCCAAGGAGAACTCCCCTGTTCAAGGAACTTTTACTGATCCATCTTGTGTTCTTTACGATCAACAAAACCAATAAAATTATCAACATCAACATCAGCAAATAATACTTCATAAGAAGCATTATTTGGTCCTCAATTAGATGCAACATTTTCTTTTCTCCATAGAGCTTGACAAGGCTACCTTCAATGGGAATGGTGAAAAAATACATATCCATTTGGACACTCCCTCCTACACTTGCATCCCACTTTCTTGACAATAACATACCCCATTTGGTAGGGCAATCAAAAATCACAAAATCCAATTTCAAATTCATCCCAGGATAAGATGCAAGTTGAACCACCAAACCCTTCACACAACCAACTACCGTCACTTCTCTTGAGTCCATGGTAGTACACTTTCCATATGCTATTATCACTTTGATATCCAAATCAATCATGAATTCTAGAGGCATGACATTACATGATGCACCGGGATCAAACATACATTTGTGAAGTAGTCTATCCTTTATGATCAAAGTTATGAAGAATGGGTCAACATTCAATTGGGAATCAACCAAGGATGTTCCCAAATATACCTCAGGTGTTTCACCAAGATTCTCTACTTCTGGTGGTGTTTCAAGCTCTAGCAATGATCTGAGGAGGAGTTTCAATAGTATTTATATTTCTACTCATAGTAGTCTTCTCCTCCTTTAATCCCAAGTACTCAAATGCTCTCTTCTTATTCTCAGGGATCCTAAGCAACTCAATGATTGGAACACTCCCTTTGATTTGGCTTAATACTTTGGATATGTTATAGGGAACACTCTTTGGCAAAACAACATTGGAAGGGAGACAAGAAGATTCATCAGATGGCATGGGATTCTTGGCAGCTTGGGCTATGAGGAGGACTGCAATTTTTTCTTGGGACAACAGAGCTTTTGGAAAGTGTTTCTTCCTAGGATCTTCTTTGGGAATGCTTGTCAGCAAGGGTGTTTTAGGTTTGGATTGAGGCCCAACTCCCTTAACAAACTTTGCTTCTAGTGTTATAGTATTTCTCTTGAGCTACAACAACACTCATCAACAATTGTCTATCTTCCTCTGAAGGAATACCACTATCATACTTCTTAATCATCAAAGATCTTAAGTATTCAAAGTCATTGTTACGAATTTCAAAAGCTTGCACTACATCAACTTCAAGAGTATGAGGGGGAAGAAAGAATTGTACCTGTTTGATGCAATCCCAAAAATTTACAGTTGTCCTTATTACTTCAGTAGATGTTTCTCCTCCTTGTGGAGCTTGAAGAACATCCCACCATGTAAAATATCATAATCAGTACCATCATCATTATTAACTTTACCATCTTGCTGGTCTACTTCACATGGAGGATGGGGTTTAAAAACACCTATCACTCCAATCAATATCAGCAACTTCCTCAACAGTAACAACCCTAGCAGTTAAGGGATTAGGTAACAATCTTCCTTCATGTGCTTGAAGATGTCTATTTGTAGACCCCATGGGTCCTTTTCCTCTATCATCTATCCTTTGATCACCTCTAGGATGATTGGAAAATATGTCATGGTTTTGTGATCTTAGCTGACCTTGTGAATTTTTCCCAATTCCTTTCTCAGCTCTTGCCAACTTGTATGAGATTTCTTTGACTAGCCCCTGCCAAAGTTTTCACAACCTCCTCTAAATCAGCACCCTTGCTAGCTTGAGGTTTTTTAGGGTTTATTAAATTTACACCATCTATCTTGAGATGTTTCCCAACTGCTTTGATATTGTTTTCAATTTGAATTGCCATGGTGAAAGATTGTCTTATATTGGTAGGGTTCTTGTCTCTTAGGTAATAGGCTGCCTTTTTATCAAATGCATCTGCATATTTGATTAAACAAGACTCATCACAAGGCCTCAGACTAACATGAAGCCTTCTAAAAGTTTTTTAAACCTTGTGTTAAAGTCATGGAATGATTCATCAGAGGTTCTTCTTAATATTCTCAAACTTAGACAAGAAAAATATATGATCAGTCTTGTCACCATATTGCAACCTAAATGCATTCTTCATCTCAATCTAAGAATCAATTGAATTATCAGGAAGAGCCTTGTACCAATCCCTAACATCCTCTTCTAGTGTATGAATGAACAATTTAATATACACATCTTCAAACTCTATCTCAAAAACTTCCATCATGTTAACAAAAAGTTTGAGATGCTGATCACCAGTTATTACATTGTTGCCTTGGACCTTTGGCAATCTAGTTCTGACATCTTATGGGACAACATTTGGGTAACCATCCATTCCTCTAAATTCTATAGGACCAAAGGTGTTAACAATAAATGGAGGTCTAGGATGAGCCATATTGTTTAGTGGAGGTGATCTTGGGGGTGACACAAGCTGATGAGGAGTGTAAGGTATTTGGGGCTCAAGAATGTGATTCACAAGACTGGTATTCTCTAAGTGCTGATTTTCTTGGAAAGTTCTATTTGAATTGAAACACATATGTGCAAATTGGAGAAGGAACTTACTTGATACAGTAGAAGGAACTTCACTAGCTGAGGAAAACAAGTTTATGAGAGGATTTCTTCAATTAGAATCACTTGAAGAAGAATTATAATCCTCTACCAAAGGATGATCTCTCTGACCAATGGATATATCTTTTCCTGATGTCTGACCTTTAACAACCTTCCAAAATCTTCTCCCTTCTAACTCTGAGTTTCTTGAATCTGTAAACAACTTCTTAGCAGAGTATCTAATGAAGAGATCTTTTTCCTTCCAATTTTGTAGAGATTAGCAACACCAAAGTAAATTGACAGAAAGGTTAAGACAATGGTACTTATCAAGATCAGAATAGCATGGATTTGCCACTAAGGAATTTCACCCTAGTTGTGCAAATGCACTAAAATAATTTGTCAAATATCTATCAGCACTGAAAATCTTGCCAAAATTTATAGATTAGACCTTCCTTTCTTTGAATTCTATCAACCATAAATGAAAATGAAGTGCAACAACTGCTGGAAACTGATAAAATTACAGGTAGAACTTATATCTTCACTTAATCTTTACAAATTTGATTATAAAATGATGCTTCAAACAACGTATTTGCATGCTAAATTTGTAAGGGAATTTACCATGGTTTGGTATGTATTCAAATATCTCAAATATGTATGCACATGGTTCATATTAAACGAAGAAAATATCAAACTCAAAACTCTACTCTTCATTCCAACCTTATAAATCTGATCAGAAGATGATACTCAAATTTGTAATTGCACATAAATCACACAAGAAGTATTACCAGGGATCTAAAATACTGAAATACTGAATAATGTCCCTGGCAATGGTGCCATAAAGTGTTGTTGATGGGCTAAATAGACATGGACTGGAAAATGAATTAGCAAATCAATCTCAGCAATGCAAATTATTTCCAAGGAATTCAAAATAGTCCCCGGAAACGGCACCAGAAAGTGTTGGTGATGGGATAAATAGACATGGACTGGCAAATGAATTAGAAAATCAATCTCAGAAATGCAATTTACTTCCCAGGAATTCAAAACAATCCCCAGAAGTGGTGCCAGAAAAGTGTTGTTGATGGACTAAATAGACATGGACTAGTAGTGAATTAGCAAATCAAACTCAGTAATGTAAATTATTTCCAGGAATTCAAAACAGTCCCCAACAATGGTGCTAGAAAATGTTGGTACCCAAATTTGTTCTCCTTTTCATTCTGAGAAGCCTTAGAAATATGGCATGAATCTTGAAGGTAGATAGATCTTGATGTATGTCGTTTTGTAGCCAGGGATATCATCTAATTAGCACTCAGATTTGTGGAGAGATGGATAGCACTCGAATAGGAATTGATCTTGTCCTAACTATTTTAGGTTGTGCCTTTCAACCAAGGTAAGAGGACCTATTTTGTAACCCTAAAATGGTGAAGGAGATGAATATATCCCTCAATTTGTGCAAATAGTATGGAAAGGTCCTTGGGAAAATATGATCAACACTCCAAATCTGACTTTCACAAGTTGTCACTCCCAGATTATGGAGATATTTTCAATGCAAGGCAAGGTTATTAAAGACATTGTAAGGATCCTGATTTGCTTTGTCCTTTTTTGTAACTAGATTGTATTCTTTTGTTGACACACAATGCAATGCAAGGGTATTATGGGTAGGATTAGTTTGTTTGAATGAAATTTTGGCGGGATATTTTAGACAAGACTAACAATAATTTACCAAATTCTTTAAGGACCTTTACAAGAAATTTGTAACTCCTAAATAGCAGGATGCTTCAAAGGGGTTAAGGTACTCCTTCAACCAGGATATGTGCACCAAATGGAGGCCCAAATCTGCACTCTTCCACACAATCTGTAACAACCTACCACAAAATATTGAAGTAGATGAACCGGAAAAGTATCCAAAAATCTCTATTTTATCATGACCTAAGGTGCACCCAAAGGTTTACAAATAATCTCAGAATTCAAGGAAGGTAAAGTGATTTTAAATCTATTTATCTCTTTATTAGATGAAATCTCTTCTGAATGTGAGACTGCAGATGCCACTAAACTATCAACAAGAAATGAGACCATGTATGATCAAGAGAGATTTCAGACACAAGACTACAACAAGAACAAGAAACAAAAATTGAAAGCATTCTGAAACATAAGTGCATGAAAATTTTGCCAAGAGATAACACAAAATAATCCAGAATGACCAAATTTATCAGTAGGGGAATGTTATAAGAACAATCTTAGAGCTTCTTGATGGCTTTACAACTGAAACCAACTCAACATGATACAAATATGATGCAAAAGGAATTAGAAATGGTTCTCAGGAGGTTTCTCAGAGAATGGGCTTCTTCCCAGATTTTTCCCATGAAATTCTAAGTTTCTACGACCTTTTGCATGTCTTAAAACATGCATTATATAAATTTTAATTACATTTGATCCTTCTTTCCCAAGAAAAGAATATGGCCAACATTAATTTTGTTACAAAATTCCAACATGATTTGTAGATAGGGACATTTAACAAATTTAGAACAAGATTTGCTAGGTGTTTCTAAAATGTTGAATCATTACAAATACTTCATCATTATCCATTGTGGAGGCATGTTTTTCATTCTCTAAGCATGCAGACCCCTTTCATTTCATCATTTCATCCTTATCATTCCAAAATTTGATTATGCAACTTTATAATTTGATATTTCATGTTTTTCATGGGACTGAGTAAAAATTTATTTCAAAAACACCTCAAATTTGCAAATTAATCCCTAAAGCCACTTGTATTGGTCCTTACAGGAACAAACAACATGGATTCACCAAATATTCGATGAAAAATGATGCAAAATTTACATCTCCAAGCTTCCTAGATCAAAAATGGGGGCCAAATTGAAGAATGTACAATTACCATTGATTTTCTCTTTCTCCTTCACTATGAGCCCTCCACGTGTCAAAATATGATTGGGAATGAATTTAGGCTCACTTTTTGACCTTTTAACATTTTCGGAAAAATGGAAAAAAATGACCTTTTTCTCCGCTGCTCTGCCTTTGAAATTTTGTGATGACACGTGGCATATGGTGGGTCCCATTGGAATTATGATTCAATTCTACACATTTCCACCTTTTTTTAGAATTTGGAAATTTTTCACTTTTTTCCCCGTGGACCCAAACCTCCACCTCTATCCTTGACACATTTCATCCTCTCTATCGCTACAAATCTATGGGCTTATTTCATGTTTTAACCCCTTTTTACCAAGGGAAAATTTTCTCATTTTTCCCCGTGGGCCCGCGCCTCCAATTTCTTCCCTACCATGTGTCTCCTTCTGACTTGTCACGGAGCCACGCATCAAGTTTTCACTTTAACTCATCTTTGCAAAAAAGGAAAAAAATTGCTTCTGCCCTTGGTGGCCCACACTCCCTCTTAACTTCTGAACCTACCACGTGTCTCCTTTTGTACCATTACGGACCTGCGGTTCTAATTTGCACTCTAACTCCTTTTGTAAAAAGGGACAAAATTCCCCTTTTCCTCCACAGCCCGCACTTCCCCACTCTACCACCGCGCTGCCATGTGTCCACCCCCTGCTCTATTGTGGACCCACGGGCCTTTCCACACCCTTTTTCCCTTTCACAAAAAAGGCCAATTTTTCCTAAGTTCCCCACCCGCCTTGCATTCCACCTTGGCATAAGAACATGACACGTGTCTTCCTGCAGAGTTGCAGGGGTAATGTTGAATTTTTTTTCTGAAGCCAAAAAACACTAAGTTTTTCAAAGAAACCCCACCGATCCTTGTCCAACTAGAAGTGGCCATGTAGGAGACATCGTTTGAGCTTAATTTTTATAGTCAAATGACACCCATATGACTGTTAAAAAACACAAAATTTGCTAAGGATGTCCGAATTCAAATTTTTCCTCGTGGGTACAGGATTTTTGGGTCAAAAAACATATGGGAAGTGCTTTTAAGAAATTTTCGACCATGGGGAAGGATTTTTGAGGGAAAATAATTATAAAATGAGAAAATTTGAGCTCCACAGGCCGGGAAAAATGGAAAAAATGACAGAGGCCCGTGGATTTGGAAATTTAGGGCATAAAACAAAGCCTGCAAGTATTTTTTCTTTCAAGTTGGGGTAAAATAATAGGTTTATGAGCCATTTAAAGAATTTAATTTGGATGGGGATACTTACAGCCATCAAACTCAAAGAAATACATTTTTTGAGCACATAGAACAAAGGGGAAAGATGCGAAAATAACAGAGGATCAAAATGGACACCAACAAGGTCAATGAGTGGGTCGTTCAAGCAAAGGGTGGAGATGTGGTATGACAGGCTCCGCATGGCTTTTTAATAAGAGTGGCACATCCCCAAGGATTTACCTTCGATGGTGGGAAAGGCAGTCTAGTTTGCAGTGTATCAGCACTTTTTCATTGCGTGGTTTGTGATGAAGGATGGTACTTGGAGCCCTTGGTGTAAGATGTCATATGCCTTCATAACACATTACTTCTAGGCAGTAGTCCACCGGTTCAATAATGAGCGATGCCTAAACTTTGTTACAGACAAGGTAGACTATGACTATCACATGTTCCGTAATACCTATGTCTATCCAGGGCAGAACACCTACATAGAGAGGCTGATTTCAAACATGATAAGAATGAATCCCGTGAGTTTGGAAATTGGAGATAGTGGGGTAGCATTTATCTAGCTTCAGCTCAAGCCCAAGTTGGAGGGGAAAAAATATGTGGAGAATGAGTTTGCATTCCCATGGTCTCCTAAGGGAAATTAAATCCTTATTATGTTTCCATAACTAACTAAGACCTACCAAAAACCTAAAAATCAAAGCCTACATTCCCTCTAACCACATTCCTGCATGTTAGAAGGAAGCTTCCATTCTAATCCATGGAGCAAAACAAGTGAGATCCCAGAAAATCAATGGGATCTACCCTATTTAGTAAACCTATGAAATCCCACCCTAACTGACGCTGGTTACCCTAAACCACTTCCGGTCAACCAGTAACCATCGACAGTTACTATTTAACCCCTAAAACAACCTTATTTTGAGAATGACACATTTTTGAGAGTTTGACACATCTTTTGAGAGCCAAAGATGAAACTAGAGCTGCATGTAAGCAGAACGAGTATTCATACATGCATCAGAGTGCTAATAGCTAGCATCAAAATCACTCACAGAGCCATCTGCCTTCACGGGAGCATCTGGGGAAGCGTCAACACCACATCAAGTTCCTTCCATTTGATCACCTACCATTGCCAACTTGACATCAAGCTCATACAAACAATAAGTGCTTTATTAATCAACACTTTTCCATTTATCATTTGGTAGATTCTTTTACTTTTGTTATTAGTTTCTACTCCAATTTCCATTCCCCCACCATCTACCTCGATGAAAACTAGACCATCCCTTCACCCATACCCTTGAACTACCCATACCCAGGATTTTAATCATTCATGTGCATACTTGAGACCCACACGAACTTGGCCATTGCCCTTCCATTTCCATCTAGCCTTAGATCTATCACCCCACCAAGTTTTTATTGAGTTTCTTGTACCATGACCATACCGACGCCGGTTACCTACAACCGTCACTGGTTAACCTAAACTGACATCGGTCATACCATACCAACATCGATCTCTATGTTTTTGACCAGAAACCAAGAACAAAGCTTCTACTCTCTACCCAATACCAAAAACGGCCCAGAACCTAACCCTAACCAATACCTATATTCTGAAAGAGACCTTGACCTTCATATTCAGTCATAGCTTAGCCTGTTGTGAATGAATTTTCTTATTGTAGATGAATGAGATACCTAAATAATTTTAACTACAGTAGGATTTCCTTTATTATTAGCATTAATTTGTTTTAAAACATTGGATTGACAGCCGTCTAGGAAGTATCACACTTCCTAGATCTAGCATACACTAGGTAGTCCACTGCATATACTGTTTAACTTTTATTTGGTGGTCTTGTTTCCATTTCAGGTAGTTACTCCAAGCAAAAAGGAAGCTCTCATGATCAGCTGTGGATCAAGAAGTCATACACGTGTAACAACCTACAACTAGCATTCTAACAGGTATTCCTCCTAGCCCTTTACCCTTATCTGTTTTGTCAACATTCGAAGAAATGCTCTAGAATCAGGTGAAACATTTTGGCACGCCCGGTGGGACCCATTCAAGGTTCTTTGCATTCTTTCATTTCTAGGTGAAAATTTGCATGTTTGTTTCCTTTCTAAAAGGTTCTTACATTAAAATTTCTCCCCTGGAACCTTCTCTTCTTCTATTGTCTAAAAGCAATCATATTTTGGTGCTTTAAAAAGAACACTTCTTCCCTTTCATTAGTATCACATTAGTGAAAGAGCATCCCTTATCCTGTTCATCTTTTTGTGTCATCAAATTCAACATTTCAATTTGGGTTTAAAAATAATTTCATTTCATTCTACTTCTCTACATTAGCTCACATTAATTGAGGGAAACCTATACACTGGAAGTCATGCCCAGCTGATGGTTGACAAATGAATCATAGAAAATCACTTCCTTTCTATTTCTCTCTCTGAGTCTTACCAAACATCACAAAATTAAAAATATATACACATTCTTAAACAACATCTCACCCAGAAGAAGTTGTAGGTGATCACACGATCACGGTATAGTGGGCACCCCACTAGTTATCTCTGTCCAGTACCCCATCAGAGGATAGCCTACCCCCACCATAACATAACCTGAAACCTCTCCTTATAGATCTCCTTCTTCATAGGAAGCCATCCTCACCAAAAATTCTATTCTAAAGTTCATGAGTCAGTCCTTAAATAGCATAAGCTAAACAAACATAATAGAAAAAGCACTCTTAGGATCGTATTTTTCTTAGTGTTTCTACCTGGCTTATGTTTTGAGGTGAGAGGATTCATTCTTCATTTTCTTATTTCCCCTTTACACTCCTCATCACAGTTGGTGTATTCCAGCTTCATCTGAGTGTGCCTGGACCATATTCTCATCATTCTCAAAATTCTGGGTTTGATTCCACATCTAATTTTAACTCACAACCATATTTTCTTCATCGTTGTTTCAATTTCACAGTAACTGGTGTCAGTCTAGTGACCGTCATTGGTTATCCTCTGACCATCATCATTTTCACCCAACTGGCATCGGTTTCCTATTCTTTTGGTTAACCTATCCAAAAGGAAACTTGTTTCAACATCTTTGTTGTTCAGAGTCTCTATCACTCTTATTATATTCATTTTCCTGTTAAAGCTTACATACTTGGAAAATTATTGGCCTTTTACCTTGTTTTGACAAAATTTATATTCTCCACAGTTACCGATAGTGGTTAAATATGACCGGCGTCAGTTTACCCTAACCGGCATCGGTTAGCCTGTGTAATTTTTCCAGCTAACATCTTAGCTCCAATTCACCTACCACCACTTGTTTTTTCCTATTTTTACCATATTTCTGTGTCATTTACAGAAAGTAGTCCTGCCACGTCAGTACTTTTTCACATGGTGTTGACCTGAAGCCAAGAAAACACCCTCATATTCCACGCCAGTCATCAACCACTCCCACCCTAGTCCTTCACCACCTTCTATTTTATCACCCATGGATCCTACCTAACCTATCACTATCGCCACAGGAGATGAGGAGTTCACATGACTCCTTGACCAAAATCCTGCCACCTTGTAGTTTTATTTATCCCACTCATCCACTAGAGATGCCTCGGATCATTTGACATACGACATGCCTATATATATCCCCCCGACACTCACTCCTACTTCTGTGATTAGCCCCTATAGGATCTGCACTACTCACATCTTCCTTACCCCCTAGTCATTTTCAGTTAGGCCCCATACCTACTATGACCATTGTATCTGCCACATATGTTACACCCGTCACATCTTATATACCTTCGCTAACCACCCAGAACATAACCTCATATGCACCTATTGTCTCACATATACCTGTAGCTACACAACCACCCCTGGTGTCAGTGACCCCTACCCCTTTTCAAAACGTTGTTCTTACTATTCCACAATCCTTAGCCCTCATTGCCACTAGGGTCACCACGACCCTTCCACCTCCATATACGTACTATCAGCAACCTCCCATTTCATCTATCATTCATTCTGAGTACGTACCCCCTATTTCACTTCCTCCTTCTCAATCTACCTATACGGCATCACCATATACATGGAATGCCACCTCCATCATATGTCCAACACCAACCTCCTTAAGCTACAGGAGGCACCCATCCATCACAACCTACCAATGACCTAATCAGGTTAATTATGGACAAGATGCAGATGTTAGAGGCATCGGTTTCTGGTTTCCGCAACACTCTCACCTACAATGAGATTTTTAATGAGCCTATACACCCATCCATTCCTATCTATCCATATTCCATGCATTGAAATATGCCTAAATTCAACCATTTCAATAGCAAAGAAGACCCACAACAACAACTATGGTCTTTCAAACACGACTACTATTTGATCACCCATGACAACACTTTGATTTTAAGGACTTTTCCCATGTCTCTTACTAGGCTTGCATTAGACTGGTATAGTGGGTTACCTAGACATTCTATCTTCTCATTCAATCAGGTAGCCCAAGCCTTCTTGGATCACTTCTCCATCAATGTTGTTAAGAAGGTTACCATGATTGACCTCTACTCTACGCGTTAATATGACGATGAATCTATCATAGATTTTGTCGCTCGTTGGCGTAGCCTAATTAATCAACTCACATTCCAACTACCACAAACCGAACTCATAGAGCTCTTCATGCAAGCTTGTGCTAGACATATCTCACCAATCCTGTAGGTGCAGACTTTCTGAACCTTCGATGAGGCATTCACCATGGCACAAAATCTAGAAATTTGGGCCATCGAAGAAAATAAAATCCAACTACGCAATAAGAAATCATAATTCAAATTGAAAGATACCTCTGCTTCTTCAAAACCACAAAACAATTATTAAAAATCCAAGGGAACCGCTAACGTAGTGGTACTCAAAGCTGGCCCAGTTCATCCATCAAATCAGGATAGCCCCTCATCTTATCTTTTCCTATCCATACTTTTCAATTCAAACGAGAACAACAAAAATACACCCCAATTGGGGAGCCTTTTTCTTCTGTCTTAGAAAATCTTATTAAAGTTGGGGCTATCACCCTTCCTCCCATAAAACCACACACTAGTTTTGATCCTGCTCACCCCACACCCACGTGGTATAAAGAGCATGAATTTTGCAACTATCATTGGGTAAAAGGTCATAGTGATGGTAATTGCATCACTTTCAAGAACATTGTCCAAGAAATGCTCGAGAAAGGTGAGCATACCTTGGATAATCCAAATGCACTTTCCAATAAAAACCTACACATCTAAAAGAAACCATTTCCTAATCATGCCCCTTCTTTTGATCAAATCGAAGAGACCTCAATGCATGATACCCATACTCGCGAGGTCCATGTTATTTCCAGTGACACACCCATCGCTTCCCAATTACCCCATATTCCTTCCATAGAGGAAATCCTAGCCTGAAGTCCTCTACCTACACTTGAACCCACCTCACCTATTCCTCCACCCACAGAGGAACACCCTTCTATCCCCTCCCTCACCTGTGAAGGAGCCTCCTATTAACATTAAGATCATTTCACCTTTGGCTTCTCCGCCTAGAGATCTGTCACCCACAGTACATCTCCGACCCATGGAAGAGGCTTGTCTATCTCCTCCACCCACAGAGGAGAAGCCATCATCTCCTCCACCCATAGAGGAGCACCCATCATCTCCTCCACCTATAGAAGAGCACCCATCATCTCCTCCACCTATCAAAAATCAAGTAAAAAATATCTTTACCTCTAGGTGACCATTCTCCATCAGTTACCCAAGATCCTGTGGACTTACTTTCAGCTCTCTTACCCACAGAAGCCGAAGCTAGCAAATTCCCCATCTCTAAGACACATTTTATGGGAATTGCCATTGGATCCTCATCAACCTCACCTACAAATGTGCCATTCTCACGCTTAGCCAATCACTTAGATTATGTGGATAGAGCCTTACTTTGGGGGCATCTTCTGCTTCCTGTCTCAACACAAATGTAGAGGTCACTTGCTGACACTTCCACTATCTACCCAAAAATATTTCAGCCAATCAAACCAAACATAACCGTAACTATCAAAAATTCTTCTACGATACCACTCATGGATCAACTCACACCCCTACCCACAACCCAACACACATCTACATCCAAACCCACACCTACATCATCTTCCTTTCCTAAACCTATAACTACCTTAGGGGTCATCCCAACCACCTTCCTTACTCATCCACCCATCAAATTAGATTTAGCTACATCCTCCAAAACCAACACCAAGCTTAATATGGTACCCAGATAGAAGAATCAAGCCCATATAACTCATACTCCAACCTTGATGATCACACATTCATCACTTTCACCCTTTCTGTTTGTCTTAGGACCTCACCCTTCTAGCATGGTTAAGAAACCTCCACCCATAGGTAAACTAAAAATGTAGCAACCCATTCCACCCTCACAGACCTCTACCATACCCAAGCACCCGAAACAACTTCCACCCACACCTGCAACATCTTTACCACCCATACCTCCAATACCATTGATAGCTTCTGCATTACCCCTAAAATTTCAGTCTCTTTCCCTCACACCTCCTTCATGACCCATGCCATCTACCTTCACAACACCTCTATTATCCCCATGGGTAACACACCCCCTTCCACCATCTGCCTTTCCCTCTAGATCTCTTGTGCCCATATCACCTTTACCCAAGAAGGTGTAACCTAAGGGAAAAATCCACTACCCTCCGATAAGGTAGTCAAAACCAACCACACACTCTCCTTGCCAGTTCATCTACCCTACCCTTACCCAAGCAAAGACGACCGACACCTAAGACCACACAAACACCTAAAACCATATCTCGACCTACTCCCCCTCACACAAAAACCCAGCCTATGTAATCTGCCACACCTACACCCAAACCCACTTTCACTTCCCATGGTGATCCACTAGCGGGATCCTATGCCAAAATTTTAACCAACCTCCTTGAAATGTTTTTCATCACATTACCACCATTCAGACCTTATGACCCTCTCAAAACCAAACCAAAAGGGTTTGACGACACCAAAATTTGTGCCTACCATCATGTGTCAGGGCATTATATAGAGAACTGCAAAGCTTTTAAAACCGTTCTTATCTAGTTGTGTCCTCCCAAATAAAAATTTGATGATGATGACCTTCTCTATGAGGACCACATTTCACCAACACCTATTCCCATAGTTCTTCCTTTATTACCTACTCAGAAATCAATACCTCCACCCCCACAACTCGTAGAGCCACCCTCGAGGTTTGAAATTAACATGGTTTGCATCAAATAACTCACCAAACCTCCACCCAAATGCCAGTGTGCCCAACTCATCTCACAAGGTTCCTTCCCACCATTTGGATTTTTCCCCTCTTGTCTCTATACTTTTCATGGCTCACCTACTTCACCTACCTCCCTGCCTCAAATCAACATGATCCACATTGCTACCCATGCTTAGAAGGAAAAAGGAAAGGAAAAGGCAACCAACCCACCAACCAATCCTATACCCAACATACCATTTGCACCCATACCTAAAATCACTATTCGTGGCCCCACATATCCTATTTCTAATGGGGTCACACACCACGTGTGATGCTCAAAACAACTACACCAATACCCCCTCAAAATGTCCCTATATGACCTCATCCAAACCTCAGAATCCCATTGTCAAGCTCTCATGGAGGTTCTTCAATCTATTGAGGTTTTACCCAATGACCCTACACCCATAGCCTCCATTATTACACCTCATCATGTAGCCTCTCTCACCAAATTATCACCTTCATCTGCACCTCCGCCTACTCACCCGGTAGCCTCCCTTAGCTTCTCAGATGAAGAGATTGCACCACACCAAACCGATGACCTTGATCCAACTCTCTTCATCTCTATCCACATCGATGATATACGTGTACGACGTGTTATGATCGATGGGGGCACTAGCATTAATATCATTTCCTCCCATGCATTCGCTCAAATGCGCATACCTAACAATTGCATGCATAAACATCTCGTCATGTTGCGTTCATTCAATGATGCTATCACCTCTACACTTGGCACTGTCATCCTCCATGTTCGTGTGGGCCCCCACACAGTTCTAGAGTTATTTTACGTCTTGGAGGGGGAATTTCAATATAACCTGTTGCTTGGTAGACCTTGGATTCATGTTATGGGTTGTGTTCCTTCCACTTTGCATCGTTGTGTAAAGTTTGAGCATGAGGGACACACCTATACCATTCCGGCTGACCCATCACCTTTCAAAACTTGCAACATGCTTTACCAACCCAATGATGTGCTCATACCTATTAAAGCATATACCTCCAACCACTGCCGCATCACCTAAACCTCCCCTCACCAATGCAGCCACTACCTCAACCACACCTACATCCTTCCATTCCTACCACCACCACAACCTCTATGGCTGAACTGTCAGCCTCCCACTCCATTAGCTCCACCTTCAATTTAACCTCTAACACATCATCTATCCCAGCTACCCACATATCAACCACCGATCCCTTAGAAGGAATTTTTCAATGCCTCACTCTGGGGGAGTATCGTTTATATAGTGTTAACACATTCCTTACTCCACAAGAGTATGGAAGTCTTCACCAACACCCTCGCTATGATCACCACATAGGAGAGGGCCTCCTTTATGGTCCTCTTCACCTTCGTACTAGTCTCACTTATGGGGGACTTGATACTACCACTTACACACTTGAACCACCTTCACAAACCCATCCATTTTCCGCTGACCTCCAGTCACTCACCAATTGCCGTTTCACCCACACCTTCTCGCACCGATGTGCGTGGAAGGGTTTTGGTTTTTTATTTTATGAGAAAGGCCGCCATACCATTATTCCATGTACTACCCATAAACATAATGACCGTAGTGGTATTGGATTTGCTGAACCACCTACCAAGAAGGCCCACATTGAACTCATTGAGGACATCAACCCTTCTCCACCTTCTTCGCCCATTCCACCTTCTTCACCACCTTCACCTACAGAGTTGATGGATCCAAAATCCATTCCTCCTAATTTTTTTTTTCATAAACACCATTTCCTTGGGGCCTCTGACTTATCAATGCGAGGGCGAGGCTCCCTCTTCTCTTCCCTTCTTGTACCCTGAAATGATCGATGATGATACACCTTTGATTAACATCGTTCAATGTCAGGATGATGAATCTATACTCACCTACCTTGGTGCAGAAGACTCATATATTCATTGGTCATTACCATCTAAGATGCAAACCATGTTGAATGAATCGACTATTGAGATCAACATTCATACTCAGGATGATCCGCACATTCTAAAGATCAGACAATCTTTAGATGCTACTGAACAGGAAGCCATCACTTCTTTTCTCAAAAACCATAACCATGTTTTCACTTGGTCTTACGCAGATATGCCCGGTATTGACCCCACTATAGTGGTCCACAATATCATAACCATTCCCAATGCCAAACCCATCAAACAAAAGCTAAGAAAAATGCACCCTTGCATTGCCCTTCTCATCAAAGAAGAACTTTAGTGCCTTCTTTCCATTTCCTTCATCTTACCCATTGATTATCCTCAATGGATTTCTAACATTGTCCCTGTCACTAAGGTGATAGGGGGACTCCACATTTGCACGGATTTCCATGACCTTAATCTACCTTACCCAAAAGATGACTTTCCCTCCAACCTGGTATTGACCAACTGGTGGACCTTACTACTGGTCACGAGATGCTATCACTCATGGATGGTTTCTCCGAGTTATAACCAAATCTTTCTTGCCCTAGAGGATCAGCACAAAACTGCATTCATCACCCCTTGGGGGACCTTTTGCTATTGTGTCATGCCTTTTGGCCTTTAAAATGCTGGTGCCACATATTAGTGGGCTATGACTTACATCTTCCATGACATCATGCATCATATATTGGAAGATTACGTAGATGACCTCCTTGCCAAATCCAAACACCACTCCGAGCACCTCACCATCCTAAAAACCATCTTCGACCGCCTCATTAAATATTGTGTTCACCTTCAGCCTAAGAAGTGTGTCTTCACGGTTCTCTCGGGAAAACTCTTGGGGTTTATCATTTCCTTACATGGTATAGAGGTTGACCCTGCTAAAGTCAAGGCCATTCTTGAAATGCCTCCACCCACTAATCTTAGGCAACTCCATAGCCTACAAGGCAAGTTGCAGTCTATTCACCGCTTCATTTCACAATTGTCTGATCGGTGTCAACCATTTCATCATCTTCTCAAGAAGGATGTCTCTTTTAAATGGGATAATGACTACCACAAAGCTTTTGAGGCCTTAAAACAATACCTTCTCCAACCACCCATCCTCATTCCACCTAAAGATGATCAACCCTTCTACCTATACATCTTAGGTACCGATCATTCCTTGGGGGCCATGCTTGCTCATCATGATGAACAACATAGGGAGAAGCCAGTTTATTACATAATATGTACTCTTTTGGACTATGAAAATCATACACCCATGCTAAAAAACTTTTATTAGCCTTAGTTTTCATTGCCAAAAAACTCTGTCATTACCTACTCAACCACAAAACCTATGTTGTGACTAACACCGACCCCTTACACTTCATGTATGCCAAACCTTACCAAAATCAACGTGCCGCACACTGGCTCATGCTTTTGGCCAACCTCAACTATGAATTCACCCATCAAAATTCCATCAAGGGCTAAGCTATCGCTGACCAATTGGCCGATGTACCTATTTCTAGAGATCAACCCTCTAACTTTGACTTTCCCAATGAGTCAATTGCTACCCTTTCCCTAGACAAACCCACTTACCAAATGACACTCTTCTTTGATGGTTCCAAGTGTCAGCATGGGGGTGGGGCAAGTTGTTATCCTCATTCTACGCTTGATGGTGAACCCATGCCTTTATCTTTCAAACTTAATTTTGATTGTACCAACAATATTGTCGAATACGAAGCGCTCGTATTAGGTCTCCAAGCTGCCTATGCCTTAGATGTTAAGTCAATCAATATCTTTGGTGATTCTGAATTGGTCATAAACCAAGTCAATGGTATATACCAGTGTCGTAATGAGATACTTCAAAAGTATAAACATCATGTGGACATACTTTTGACCACCTTTGACCGCTATGACCTTCACACCGTCCCCCGTTCAACCAACAAATTTATAGATACCATGGCCTTCTTGGCTTCTCAAATACTCGCTTCACCCACCGATTCCAAAATATTCATCATAGTACAAAGACTCCAATCACCCTCTTATTTACCTCATGAAATTTACTCCATCGGAATCACTACCCCTGACCCAAGTGACCTTTGGTATAAACAATATTCAGACTACCTTTCCCTCTCCATCTTGCCTCCCGACCTCACTCATAATGGACAATGTGCCTTTCTTAAAAAGGTCTCTCATTACATCATCATGGGTGGCCTCCTCTATAAATGTGGCTTCAATGGAATTCTCTTACGGTGCCTTACGAGTTCTGAAATTCCTTATACCATTAAGGAAGTTCATGATGGCATATGTGGAGGTCACTTCAGTGGCCTTGTTGTTGCTAAGCGTATTCTTCACCTAGGCTATTACTGGCTGACCCTTAATCATGATTGTTGTGACTACGTTAAGCATTGTGTAAAATGCCAACAACATGCCAACCTTCATCATACACCCAGTCATGCCTTACAGGTCACCCGTGACCTTTGGCCCTTCTCTCAATGGGGTTTGGATCTCGTCGGAGAGATCAATCCCCATTCTTCACAACGACATCAATGGATCATCACTGCTACCGAATACTACACAAAATGGGTTGAGGCCATACCACTCATCTCTATGAAAGCTGAGAAAATATGTGAGTTCATCAACCATCACATTATTTTTCATTTTGGTGTTCCACATCGTCTCATCACTAATAACGGAAAACAATTTAAAAATAAAACCTTGTGAAAAAATTGTGACGCCTTCAGCATTCAGCTAAGTTTCTCATCACCTTATTACCCACAAACCAATGGCCAAGCCAAATCCACCAATAAAACCTTGAACAAAATTCTCATGAAAGTGGTTAATGATACTGGGAAGGACTGGCATACGCACATTCCTTTCGCCCTGTGGGTGTACCGCACTAGTATCCACACTTCCACTACTACCACACCTTTTTCTCTGGTCTACGGTACAGAGGCTTTTCTACCTCTCGAAGTCCAGATTCCCTCACTCCACATTTCTCTCCATGACATGCTCAATGATGATGACTTTTATCAGGACCATTTAGCACAGCTTGAGTTATTAGATGAATGTCATCTTAATGCTCTTGACCATCTTCAGGTTTACCAAAAACGTATCAAACATGCCTATGACAAACATGTCCATGAACGAACCTTCCAAGTCGATGACCTTGTCCTAAAAGAAAATCAACATGTAACCAAAGTAGAAAAAATTAAACGGGGTAAATTTTCTCCTAATTAGCTTGGACCATACATCGTGACTCATACTTATGGATCAGGTGCTTATCGTTTATCTTCACTAGACGGTAAACCAAAACATGAGCCCCTTAATGCCTTGCATCTTCAACCATTCTATTATTGACTTTTAGTCCTACCTCACCTTCTACCTCTTTTCATGCTCATCCCTTGAGCACTTTTCAATTGTCTCCCTTCACTATACCGCCCCCAATGATTAAACAAGAATCATGTGCATACCTGTCACTTTTTATCTTCTCTTAAATATGTGTACCACGACACTGCACATAACATGGTTCTCATGGATACTTTTCATCTTTTTTTTCTTATGAGATCCCATGGTCATTCCACCTTGATTTTCTGAACAAGAATCCTATCCTTCACCTTAGTCTTGTCCATGACTTAAAAGCCCTCACACGGGATTCAACTCCTTGAGTCAAACTTCCAATAAAAGATGACTCCCTCAAAAAGGACATCTCTTCTCTCTATATCGCTGCTATAAATAGACTGCTCCCTCGAAGGATAGCTATATAAAAAGCCTTTTTTTAAAAATGAACAAGAAGAAGAAAGAGAGAGAATATGAAGCTTCCTGCATCGATCAGCTTCGCGAAGACCTCAAGGATTTAATTTCCTCATCCCATATAGACTTCCCACATCGATCAGTCTATCTCAAATATCAGTCAAAACAAAAATCCTTTTAGTCATGGACTTGCCCATTGTGACCTTGGATCTCTTGCCAAAAAGGCATGCTACCTAGTACCATATAAAAACTAACCACTTTTCACCCTCTCACCATTCGCACTTTCATTTCCTACCGCCTCAAGGGACCTATTGGACCATGACATTTGGTGATCATGTGACTACTTTTTCACCTTTAGAATAATCAATCATGCAATGCTTTTAGGGTCTTACGTTCATCATCCCATCTAAGGTATGATCTGCCCATTATGATCCTTACCAATCAAGTCACTTTCTTGCCTCCTCTTATATTTTAAACCTTCTTCATTACGTATTGATTACCTTATACAGGACTTGATCCTCAATGCTTATTTTTGGGTAATTTTCTCCTCCTTCACCATAATCAACTCAAAATCACCCATACCAATGTGCCCACAATTCACCCATACCTAAAAGACCTAGACTCAATCATGCCTATAACATACCCACCCATACTCATACCTCCTCGCATTCTTCCCTAGCTTATGGGAGAACTACATTGGCCTGAGGTCCCTTTTCATCGAGACTATGTAGGCAGCACTCTGAGGGCATGGGGCCCTTGGAGGTTAGCTCGGCCACTCTCTACCCTAACCAATTCACCTTTCATTTTCCTAAATCACATTCTACCCTAGTTAGTTTCCTTTTTATATCAATAATTGGAAATTAAACCAAACAAACAACAAATTACTTTCCACCTTTATCATCATCAAACATACATTCATTATGTCTACCATTTCCTTACCACTATCATGCATGTACTATAAAACATCTTAACCATGACCCATATCATCATTCATTGCACCAATTAATGAATTACAACCTAACTCACTTCACCCATACCTAAAGGACCTAGTCTCAATCCATGCCTAGAGCACAAGCTAACTCCACCATGCTTAAAACTTGACTCAATCCATGCCTAGACCACAACCTAACTCCACCATGCCTAAAACCTGACTCAATCCATGCCTAGACCACAACCTTACTCAACCATGCCTACAACCTAACTCCACCGTGCCTAAAACCTGACTCAATCCATGCCTAGACCACAACCTAACTCGATCCATGCCTATGACCTGACTCTATCATGCCTACACTACTTAATTTCCATAACATATACACATCAAAATAACAAGATAACCACAACCATGTATACACATAATGACCATAATCATCATCATCTCTATAAATAAAAATATCCAAACATGTGTCTTCATATATATAATCTCAAATATCTTCAGGCATGCAGGCCGGTACATATAATCAAATCTCTCAAAAACCTCATATATAACCTCACCATCTTCGGCACGTAGGCCGGTATATGATCAAAAATATGCAAAACTCTCATACATCCTCACTCTCTATGGCACGCAAGCTGGTATATATCAAAAAATGAATCAAATACATCAAAATAAAGGGATGTGCATTAGGCATCATCCTGTCAAACATCCTCCATATCAGTCTCTCCTGTCTCCTCCTTGGCTCCTGGCCGGACCTGATAACCTCTCACCACCCGCCATAGGTCACGGTTAGGCCCCTACTGGTACATCACCTGGAGCTAGCCTCCGTGAGCTAGTGGCCTCACCCTGATCCTGTCTCAGGGCTCAATGGCCCCCTGTGCTCTCCACACTATGAGTACAGGATCTGGTCCTCTCACTCGAGGCCTGTTGTGCCCTGTACTCTCCATAAGATAGAAAATCTATCCCAGCCACCATCAACTGATCCTGATAATATCTAGCCTCACCTAGGGCATCCCATAACCAGGATAGGGGCACTATCTGTTGTGGCCCCATCGGCCTCGGCCCCTTTACCTATCCTGTGGGACCCTGTTCCGCCCCTGTCTGTGAACTGGGACCCTATCCTGGTTCATGTGGAGGTTTCATCGACCTCACACCATGTGCATGTACCTGCACCTACAATGCATGAATCTACACCTGTGCAGTGGCCAACTGGCCCTGCAAACCTATGACCTATGCCTATAAGGTGAATACCTACTCCTCATCTCCATCTCCATCTCCATCTCCACCCTAGGCCATCTGGGCCTGTAGACTAGCCATTTGTGCATGCAATGTGGCCACCTCTACCTGTGAAGCTACTAACTAGCCCTATACCATCCCCAACCAGGTAATTAGGGTCACATCCTGCCCCTATTGGGTGTCTCTCTGCACAGTGATGGTGGCTAAATCTAGTTGCCCCAACCTAGGAGGTACTGCTTGTATATGGGCTTCCCACCACTGTCTATACCTGTCTGTCACTCCAGCATCATCAATCTTCCAGTCTGTAACCTGTTCCTCCTACCCTATCGGAATTTTTGGTTGTGGTAGAGGAAATGGCCTCTCCACGTCATCCCTCATGTATGGTGGGAAGGGTGGTGGTATATCCTGTGGTGGTCCAAACTTCTGTCTAACCTGGTCAACTAGGATCATCTTGTTCTGCCCTGTAATACACCCCTCTATCCACCTTTAAATCTGTAATCCCTCTAGCTCCTCTGCCATCCCTCTGAATGAGGGATACCCCACATATGGTCTCCAGATAATGTCTATACTAGAAAATCCCTCCAATAACCACCGATAATATGCTACATCATGAATAGCTCGGTCTTCTCGATGTTCTCCAATAGTAGACACCAAGCACCTATAACCCACTCCCGCCAAACCCAGCTTGAATGCATTAGCCCGGGGCATGCCGATCGAACGAACACACATAATGTGCTCGTAGGCCCAATAATGAAGAAAAAAGGTGTAACATAGGCTAAACCTACAAAGCTGCCCATACGCCCATAGCTCTCTATATAACTGTGCCAAGAATGTTGGTGCCCATGCAAAGCAGGTCTGGTCCATCACCATGTCATGTAACACTCCCATCAGTGATCATGGGAATCTCCCACCCTCTACATCTAGCAGTGTGAAATAGCATACTACCTCCATCAGTAATACTACTAGCCTTGTCTCCTCTAGACAGGCCTAGTACATCTCGCCATAGCTACTGTGGAATTTCATCTCTTCCAGTCCCTCACCAAACACTGTCAGCATCAACTCCTTAGATGCCTTTGAGAAAATCAAATACTCATGTGTCCCCAATATCAGTAACCATAGGATCCTATACACGTCTTCCAAGGTGACTGCCATCTCACCCATCAATAAGTGGAATGTGTTGGTCATCGAGTCCCATCTATCAATGAGGGAGACCATCAAGCTCAGTTACTAGACTACATGCTAGTAGTTTATGACTCCGATTAGACCAACATCCTTAACATGACTCCACTCCTAGACTATCGCAACCCCACGAACCGTCAAGAGCAGGGGTGGTACCCTGTCTCTCATCTGTAGCTGGGCTCTTGCCTACATCCAACAACACAATTACATTATTAAAACCTGACCATATTTATCCTCATCCATACCCACCACCTATTTACCCATCTACTCCTACCCATTTGACCTCACCTATCTACCCATACCCCCGACCCTTACCAACTCAACTTTACCTATTCTCCCTTCCAACCTACCAACCACCCTACCCTAACCTCCCTACCTAGCCAACCCAACCTGACCAATTGTTCTACTCACCCACCACCTACCAAACCCCATGTCACCCTACCTCTTTACATACACTCCCTGACATTACCTATTTACCCATAAGTCTCAACACTTGGCCATAACTGCCTAACCATTGCTTATGTTTTCTACCCTCTGACCGGCACTGGTCCTCCTAGACTGACCATGGTTTCCCATGACCGGCATCAGTCACCTCATCCGTGACCAATTCTGGTTATACCCCACTGATGCCAGCCCACCATTGACCATCATTGGTCATAGTCATGGTGACAACCCACAACAGTGAGCCCTAGATCTACCCATTTTGTCTCCATCTCTCCCCTCCCCACCTCCCATTCTTACCTACAACCCTTCCCACCCAACATACTACCGATTCATACCCTCCCCCATCCCTCTTTTATCCAATTCCCCCCCCTACATTCAAATTTCATTCCCCCATACCCAAATTTCTATCCATTTATATAAACACAACAAACACAGAGGGATATTGAATCTTACCTTATTGCGTTACTGCCACCATGGTGGCACATCAGGCCGCTACACCAATAGTCCACCTGATCCCTCTCTTGCCTCTACCATCACTAAATGACCTCTCACTCTCCAACCAATCCAATTGATCCAATCTAGCTCGTGGATCAACCTATCAACTAACTATCACCAACCACGTGGCTCATCAACTCAATCCTATGTCTCCCTTTGTCACTTTCCACCTTTTCCTCTTTCTCCTGTCATTTTCTCCTATTTAGAAAGTGATAAATGATTCTATAAAGTGTGGAATTTTTATTTTATAGACTACCTGACTTGACCGGTGATGGTTTGACCTTGACCGACATCAGTCCTATGCCCTAGCTTACCGAGGTTGGTCCATAACAACTGGCATCAGTTCCTTGAAACCGTCATCGGTTTACCTGCTTAGTCCTTTTCATACTCCCCACCCCCACTTTTTGACCTGAATCCTACCTACCTCACCCAAAGCCTCACTGGGACACTTCCCTTTGTCTTTGTGACCTTCTCATTAACCCCCTCATTGCATCCCCAGTAGGGAACTCATTATTTTTCCCATCCATCAGCCCTATCTATGTCATGACCTAGATTTTGGGACCTGGAATGTTGCTAGTGACCTTTGACCTCCTGTGTTTGCTATACCTTGTGGCACTATTACCTATGTTGATGGACATACTGACCTTACCTTGCCTCTTACCATGACATTTTATCTTAACCCATCCCTTGGGTGTACCAGAACATACCTAAACATTCCTGCACCTGACCTGCATTGTGTTTTCATACAATATCCTATACCTTGGATACTAAAATCACTTCAACCTTTTTTGGATAAACCTATCGACATTAGACAATGTATATTTTTTTTGCTCTTCAACCTGGTACCGTGCTACAGTTTATACATGTGCGTACGTTTGACTGTTACTACCTTTGAACCTGACCCATTACCTAGATTACCCAAGTAGACCTTTTTCCTTTTTTTCCCCCGTTACCCACCTTCCTCTTCATCACATTAACCTTTTATCAAACCACTCACCGATTCTACCTTCTGCCTTATCAGTTCCTGGTTTGAGGGGGATCACCTTCACCCACACATGGGGCAACCACATCTTATTTTTATCAGTGCCTCTTACCAATACAATCTACGCAACAAAAAGGGGGAAAATGTAGACACCAAAATTAGGTCACACTCCTCGTCAAACAAACACCTTGAACACATTCACCTAACCATGGCCCCTTTCATCTCACTCTAATATTAATTTAATTAAATTAATTCATTATCCTCACAATATTTGTTATTTAAATATCCTAATTAAGATAATAACCTTATATCTACCTCACCCATACACATCATCTAGCCACCTCACCCTAATACCTATTCTTAGTATGTTGCCATAACTAACTAATACCTACCAAAAACCTAAAAATCAAATCCTACATTCCCTCTAACCACATTCCTGCATGTTAGAAGGAAGCTTCCATTTTAATCCGTGGAGCAAAACAAATGAGATCCCAGAAAATCAAGGGGATCTGCCCAGTTTATTAAACCTAGGAAATCCCACCCTAACCGACGCCAGTTACCCTAAACCACCACCGGTCAACCAAGAACCACCGTCGGTTACCATTTAACCCCCAAAACAACCTTATTTCAAGGTTGGCACATTTCTGAGAGGTTAACACATATTTTCAGAACAAGAGATGAAACCAGACCTGTATGCAAGCAGAACCAGCATTCGTACATGCATCAAAGCACCCATATCCAACATCAGAAGAACCCACTAAGCCATCTGCCTTCATGGGAGCCTGCAAGGAAGTGTCAACACCACATCAAGTTCCTTCCATTTGATCACCTACCATTTCCAACCAGAAATCAAGCTCGTACAAATAGTAAGTGCTTTATTAATCAGCACTTGTCCATTTATCATTTGGTAGATTCTTTTACTTTTTTTATTAGTTTCTACTCCCATTTCCATTCCCCCACCATCTACCTCCATACAAACTGGACCATTCCTTCACCCACACCATTGAACTACCCATATCCGGATCTTATTCATCCCTGTGCATATTTAAGACCCCCACAAACCTTGCCATTACCCTTCCATTTTCACCTAGCATCAGATCTATCACCTGACCAAGTTTTTTATTGAGATTCTTATACCTCGACCATACCAACACCGGTTAGCCACAACCATTTCTAGTTAACCTAAACCGACACTGGTCATACCAGACCAATGTCGGTCTCTATGTTTTTGACCAGAAACCAAGAACAGAGCTACTCTCTACCCAATACCCAAAACAACCTAGAGCCTGACCCTAACCAATACATGTATTCTGACAGAGACCTTGACCTTCAGATTTAGTCACAGCTTAGCCTGTTTTGAACGAAATTGCTTATTGTAGACAAATGAGATACCTAAATCATTTTAACTATAGTAGGATTTCATTTATTATTGGCATTAAGTTGTTTTAAATAGTAGATTGACAGTCGTCTAGGGAGTATCATACTTCCCAAATCTAGAATACGCTAGGTATTCCACTTCATATATTGTTTAACTTTTATTTTGTGGTCTTGTTTCTATTTCAGGTAGTTCCTCCAAGAAAAAAGGAAGCTCTCATGATTAGTTGTGGATCAAGAAGTCATACGCGTGTAACAACCTACAACCGGCGGCATTATAATAGGTATTCCTCCTACCCCTTTACCCTTATCTTTTTTTTCAACATTCAAAGAAACACTTTAGAATCAGGTGAAACACAATGCCTTGGTGAAGATATCTATAGAGGTGGCGTAGAGGAACATAGATAATTTTTTCACTATCAAGGTGTTGAGGGAAGAGATTAAGGCCAAGGATGTTGAGATCGTGCTCTTAAAACAAGAAAAGTACCTGGATTAGAAAAAGAATGGGGTTCTTATTGGCATGGTAGAGGAGATCGGGGATCATGTCCTCCAAGAAAGACCACACTTAGAGCCCAAGGTGCCCAAAAATTTTCCTTCGATTATGCACTATGTGCGTACTTTGGTTGATATGGTGCTTGAAGAGGGAGCAGTTAGGATGTTATCACCAAAGACCCTAAATAAGAGGTATAAAGGGAAAAATTTGTAGTTATTAGAAAAATTTCATCATATGAGGATTTGCTTCAAACTCTGTGGGAGGAGCTGAAGAAAGTGGATCAAGCATTGAATATTTGTACAACTCTGGAAGAAGTCATCAAAATAATGATGATGGTAGAGGAAAATGAATTCCTAAAAGATATGAAGGATGAAACATTGGGGTGCATGGAGAGACTGACAGTGGTGAAGAAAAAGTGTGAGGCCCTTGCAGTGGCTCAGGAGCCACACAAGAATAGGTTGGATGAACTAGGAAAACTTATAGCGTAGAAAATGGATTTGATGGAAGGAGAATGTTTGTAATGGATAACATAATGTTAGTATTACAAAATGAGAAGGGAGAAATTACACAAGATGAGTTGGATTCTATTGCAGTGAATATCCTAGAAAAGGTAGATGCAGCACTGAGTGAATGACACACCTTAGAGGCATAAATAAAGGAAGAATATCTAGAACTCATTCTTCCAGTGGAAGTAGAGGGTGATGTAGATTAAATAACTATTCTTTGTATAGAAATTATTTCACATTCTTTCCATTACTTTATTCTTTATTGTTCAAGGATTAGTCCTTGTTGTGGTGGCAATGCAATTTAGTGTGGGATAATGTTGAGAAGACAAAGTGGAATACTTAGCAGAAGGCACACAAGAGGTTCATGCGAGAGAATAGGGTGTAGTCAAAGGTGTGAAATGATAGGGGAGAATGCACGCACAGAATATAAGGGAATATTTGGGACTTAGCTAGTTTCACATGTACAAGCTATTTTTGGACATAGTGTGCAGAGCACATAAACTAGGAAAAGACTTGTGTGACACGCATCGGCTATTTTTGGAAGAGTGGCTATGGAGCACTAAATATAGGATTGCTACTAACACTTAACTAGGAGAGATCTATTATTAGCGCACTTGCATGTGTGGCTATAATTGTAAAGGCACATGGATATTATTAGCATTCAACCTATTTTGGAAGTAGATAAGTGGTGAAGGGAAAATCCACACCCTTATAAATATGTAATGAACTACATCGTATAATAGAGGTGTGTGATAACTGAAGTATTGTGAGGTTATGCTACCAAATCTAATGCGAGCATAAACTATGGTACTATCTATTGTAATGATATTTTTTGTATTTAACATGTTTAATATAATGAAGTGTATTGGCTAAATCAGAGTGTTAATTATGAGTATAATTAGATCTTGCATGTTTGATTTCATCATGGTTATCATTTAAATATGTTATTCTTTAGATATAGATATGAACATTCATTATATAATGATGTATTAAGTATGGATCTGAATGTATTAAGTCTTCATCATGCTAACATCCTACAAAAGCAACCCTAAAGAGGGGCCTAGTACCTTTACATGCTTCGGGTGAGCGCTCAGTCTAGGCTGAGTGATGTGCCAGCACACCTGGGCTTTTACTACTAAATTATAGGCTACATCAATACGATCACATGTATATCTACATGGTTGTCTCTTGTTAAATGTTGACAGTGAGAATTTTTGGACCCTGGTCATTGGTGTTGTCCTTGATGTCAATTGAAATTTATGGAAAAAGGTGTGAATGGTGAAGTTGAAGGTTAATTGGTAGTGCCTCCTCATGTGTATTCTCAGTGATAGCTAGATTTACAAAGAGAATTGGTATCCATATAATTCCATGGATTCAGTCATAGTATGCATGGTCAAGAAAAATGTGGATATGGTGAAGCTTAGTTAGAATCATGTCAAACAAGCCTCTTTGTGATAGGTACATGAATATACTTCCAAAGTTGTATGTATAATTCCAAGGTCAGACAAGATCAATCATATGTGAAATAAGTGTTACTAATTTTGTAACAAGTCTCCAAAGTATATAAGGTGTTATTAGGTATACGAGGTGTTACAGTGGTGTTATAGGTATAAAATTCATTTACATATGTTCTAAGTGCTCATAAGATTTGTATGGAGAAAGCGAAAATTACAGTAATTAGAATTTTTTTGAAAAAATTGAGTATATTGAGCTTTCTATTGTATTACAAATATACGATGTGCCAAGACTACAAAGTAATGAACTAAATCAGTCCCGCAAACCCATAAAGAAGGATTTCCAATGTATTGTGGTGTGCCAAGACTGCAAGTAGAGTAGTCTTGAAAACCCAAGTAGAGTAAATTTATCCTGCAAACTCATAAAGAAGAATTTAAGAAGTAATATGGAGATTTGGTGAGCCAAAACTGTGAAGTAATGGAGGTTTTCAAATCCAAGTAAAGAAACTCTAAAAACCCGCAAAAAATGGAAAATTTGATTAATCAAGAGATTCTATTTGTCATTACTATGAAGTAGTGGGGGGTAAAAAACCCAAAGCAAAGAAGTCCCCGAATCCTGCAAAGAAGAAAAATTAAGCAGTAGCACCCCGAAAACCTGTAGAGTAGAGAAGTTAAGCAATAGTACCCTAAAAACCCACAAAGAATGGAATTTAAGTAGTAACACCCTAAAAACCTATAGAGAAGAGAATTTAAGAAATAACAGCCCGAAAACCCACAAATAAGAGAAGTGAGGAAGTAATGGCACCTTATAATCCCTCAACAAAAGAGGATAGAAGAGCTACTTCGTAAAGCCGGATTGCAATAAATTTTGCTCCAGGTATCATATTTTCAAGTTTTTAGAATTTTTGGAAAGCATGTTTCATCCTCTATGCCATGAAATAGAAAATTCCAAAATTGGAGGAATAACTGAATATCAGTTAGTGTAACTAAAGACAATATTAGAAATATATTAAAACTAGAAAATTCATGAGTCAGAAAAATGGTTATTCTTGTTTATTTAAGTAAAAATTTGAGATCATAAGAGGTTGATGAGATGGATGAGAGAAAGGGGTAGTCTTGTTAAGGGATCTTATAGAGAGAGGAAGGATACATTATTACATAATGTAGATCTATTGATGAACAAGAGGAGAGCTACATGCTGAAGAATTTTTTGCAAAGATAGAGAGGAGACAGAACCATCAAATAAAAACATATTGCTGAAAGAGAGAACAGTGGCAGAGATGTAGAGGTAATTAGAAAACAAGTCCAATGAATTCTTAGAGAGATCTGAAAAAGAGGCAAGGAAAGAGATGAAAATATGAGCTTGAAGAGTGAGTGAAGAGAGCAAGATAAGAGTGATCATAATCTGTGTTATGTGCAACATAGGATCTATATGATCAAATTCTTTGTAAAAATTTTCTAAGTAATTGCTTAGATTACAGAGGGTTGCATCTTCCTTATAAATAGTGTCTTACATAATATCAGTGGTGGATGATTAAATTATAGGGGTTAAATCCTCCTTGTAAGTTAGAGCTTACTAAAGGTCGGTGGGTGTTGTACTAAATTTAGGAATCGTAGCATCCAGAAAATTTTTAACTTGTCAAAGACCAAGTGGGTGCTTGGTTAAATTATTGGAGTTGTAGCTCTAGATTGATTTGAAGCTCAACCATGAAATCATTATAACTCTATAGGACAGTTTTCCAAATTAGTTCTCTAGTTTTAGTGGGTTTTTGTCCTGAGAAGTGTTTCCCACATTAAATCTTGTCTCCTCATGTGTATGTGTGTTTATTTCTCTCTCTATTTCCCATTATTGATTATGCATGCTTATAACAATCAATATAGTTTAAAAATAACAAATTAAGGAAGTGGAAATTGATTGTAAAAGTTTTATATGCACTTATTCACCCCCCTCTCAGTGCTTGAAATTCCTAACAATTGGTATCAGAGTGTGGTCCTACTGTATCAAACCTAATAGATTGTAGGTGATCCTGAAGACATAAACATGGGTACTCTAGCAAAATCAATCCTGAAGAGAAAATATGAGATTGCTCAAACTCTGATAGAGGGTTTGAAAAATTAAATCAAGCACATGGAAGATCACCATGGTCAAGAACTTAATGATATGGATTTATTTTTTGAAAAATTGTCGAAGGCTTTGAAATATAAATAGGATGTCTTCCTGAAGCTTTAAGAACCCTAAAGGCTGAACTACAAGAGATAAATGATAAGTTACAAATGTATAACAAACTAGAAAAGAGTTATGAATCTCTTGGTTGAATCCTGGAAAGCCAAAGATCACGTGGTGATTAAATAGGTATAGGATTTAGAGGAGAATCTATTAAAAAGAAAGATGATAACAAGGATGGTCCTAGCATGCAAACAAACATGAAGCAGACCAAGGAGACAAAAATAGGAAGGCCTAAGTTATTTAGGAAACCAAATGCATCCAGGTATGAGAGAAATTATAATAAATATTGTTTTTCATGTTATGGTTTTGTACATAGATCTAGGGACTGCATGAAGAACATTGACAAATAACACCCATGGAGAGATTTTAGCACTAAATATGAAAATAACATAGTGTGCTTCAATTGAAAAAATAAAGGTCACATAGCCAAGTACTTCCTAAAAGACTCATTAAGTCAATTTTTGGATAAAGAAGACTCAAAAGGTGTGAATGAGATAGTTTGCTACAACTGTAACAGGATTAGACATTTTTCTAGAGATTTTTATAGTCATGAGAGTACTAAGTATCGTTGGAATTATAGTCCATATCTATATAGAAGCAAGAATCAAGTTAGGTGTTTTATTTGTCATGAAATTGGAAGTTTCTCAAAGTAGTGTTGTCAAAATCAACTCCTAAGGCATAACTGTAGACACCAAATTTGTGTCTTACGACCCCCTGTGCCCCGCATCCCATTTCGAAACCTAACCTCATCACCTAAACCTTACACAATTATTTATTAATTACCTTATAATTAATAAATCCACATCGCCATACCTGCCACCTCATGTCGCCACCTCATCATGACCTAGTCTTAACCCTAAAACTAACCTAATTAAGACCTATAACTTGGTCCAAATCCACACCTATGACTAATTACTCCTCACCCACACCTAAAACCAACTTCATAATGACTTGACCAAGCCCGCAACCAATCCCTCGGAAGAAAAGGAGGGAAAGCTGGCTATTTTACCAAAAATAGCCCGCTTTGACCTGACCGATACCGGTTCCTACTCGACCGCCGTCGGTTGCGTAACCGTGATCGGTTCCCTGTAAATGACCACTTCCAACCAAAAACAAGGGATCGGATTTTCATTTGAAAAAAAATGAGAAGAGATTATTCAAAGGATTCGCATTTGCTGAGCGAAGCAGAGATAAGTGAAGAAACAAGAAGAGTTTGCAGAGAAGGACATCAAGCCCAAGACTGCAACTGCACAACCAGAGCCCTGTGACACTCAGCTGATCATCGTGAGGGAAGACATCTCATCTTCAGGTCGTCAGGACGTCCTATCTGAGTTCTACCTTTGTCATCACAGTTCTTGGACCTGCATTCTCATCAATAAACGGTAAGTAGAATCTTGTATGTTCTCTTTGATAACATTTCTTAGACTTTTGAATCACAGCCGTCATAAATCTATTCCCAGATCTACTACCCAGCAACACATTACATCTAACTATCATTCTTCTACCCTCTCATCACCCTGTTACCTAATCTCACTCATTTATTAGCCTTAAAAACAACACAACCACCCTACAACTGACCCTCACCAAAAGCCCCTAAAACATAGAACCTACCGATATCGGTTAGCAGCAACTGGTATCAGTTACCTTGACTCAAAACCAAAAACCAGCCTTTCCCCCTACTTGTTTCAATGAGGCAATTAAATTGTTATTTTACAATCTTTTGTGTTAATTCATATTAGCAGGGGAATTGACCACCTTCGAAAGGAAGTTTTATATTTCCTGGGCCCAAGATAGCTCCCTCATTTATTGTCTAATTAGAATCTTGTGGTCTTGTATTCTTATTTACAGGTAGTCCTTCCAAGACAAAAAGGAGTTCTTCGCAATCAACCTAATCTTTCTCTACGGTACACGCACACCATCTCGACATTCAACAGGTATTCCTCCTAGCCCTAACCCTTATCTGTTTCTAAAAGGAATGAAAGGATAGAAGCAACTCTATTCCCAAAAGTTGAAACATTCCGCGCAAAACATTTTGGCATGCCCGGTGGGACCCATTTCGGGTTTCTATTTCTCTTGTTTGCTTTCATTTAGGGAGCATACTTGCTGTTGCTATTTTTGTTATATTTAGTAAGGAATTTGTCTTGCTTTCCTAGTTTTGCATTAGTGAAAGTCATCTTATTTGCTTCATCGAATATCATTTTTCGATTTGGGTTTAAAAACACGTGCATTACATTCTTGCTTGTTGTTTTCAATTCTAGTGAACATAGACTAAGTAACAGGTCGTACACGTGGGGGTGATTTCCACGGTATTGACAGGAAATTAATCTTACTTTCACTACACAACACATACCGAATCACTTCGAGTAATTAATACACAACAGCGCAAAACATCCCTCCCCTTGTCCGCGGTAATTCCTCTGCCCGATTGAGGTAACCTTATAGCCAAACCCAACTTGACCAATTTCCTCTAATTCTTCTTTTAGGATTCTGACATCAATTTTACGTCTAAGGCATACGCCCATATAATTTAATTAACCCTATGGGTAGTCTCTGGATTTGCGTGTCATCTTGCTTTTTTTCATTCTTTTTCCTCTGTTATACACGGTCTTCTTTCTGTCCTCACTCAGAACAATTTGATAACATGTACTATATTTGTTAACATCAAGTCAGTAGCTTCTTATATTTTCTTAGACTAGTCTTATTACACACCAATATCGGGTTAATGACCGCACCCGGCTATAGTCTAACCGACATCGGTTTCAGACCGATATCGGTTACTGTCTTTTCATAGTTTTCTGACAAACCAGCAACCTAAGCCAATTTATCAACCATCTGATTGTTTCTGTTCCTGATAGATTGAAACCCTACTGGGTACTTCTTCCTGTTCCTGGTTGTTATCACTCTAAGCAAGCCACCACCATGGTTTCACATGCTTTTCGTCTGTGCCTTTGCCTAATCCCCCCTTCACATTCTGTGGGGACTCTACGGACACCAGCAGTGCCTAAAATTTAATTCCTTGTGGGAGATAAAGAATTTGGCCCAAATTTCTGATGCTAATCCGAGCGCTGTACCATACTATTTGTCTCATGCCCTTACTGTACACTGACGTCAACTTCCTTGTTGGCATCCTATCATTATAGCTACTCATTAGCCCCTTCTCCACCTGATTAATCCATTTTTCGTCCATCCTCCTTAGTCCCGTCGCCGACCTCTCAGCACTTCAGGGGTTCATACGAACGGCACATATTGGCTTTCCTTGTTAATCTTGGGTCCAACATGTCATTACCGTCGACTGCTCCTACCTCGTCTCTCTTGTAGACTGTTCCGTTCATGACTTGCTCTCTGCCCCTGACCGTACGCTTGATGGTCAGCTCCTTGTTGGCATGCCTATTAGTATAGCTGCTCATTTAGCTCCCACTCCTCCTGATAACACCGCCTTACTTCCTGCATCTCTAGCCCCGTCTCCCAATCCGATGGCTTCAGAGGTTCATACGACCCCGATTAGCTTTCCTTTGGTTAATCTTGGACCCCACGTATCGTTACCGCCAACTGCCCCTACCTCATCTCTCTTTTAGACCACTCCATTCATGACTTGCTCTCTGCCACCTATCACACTAGCTTTCCTTCTCACGCTGCAAGGGGCTAATGTAGACACCAAATTCGTGTCTTACGACCCCTTGTGACCCGCATCCCATTTCGCAATCTAACCTCATTACCTAAACCTTGCACAATTATTCATTAATTACCTTGTAAGTGATAAATCCAACATCACCTCACCTGCCACCTCATTTTGCCACCTCATCATGACATAGCCCTGATCCTAAACTAACCTAATTAAAACCTAAAACTTGGTCCACACCTACACCCATAACTAATGACCCCTTTCTCGCACCCAAAACCAACCTTCTAGTCACTTGACCCAAGCCCGCAATTGATCTCTCAGGAGAAAAGCAGGGAAGGTGGGCTATTTTACTAAAAATAGCTTACTTTTTCCTTACCGATGCTGGTTCCTACTCGAACCCGCTGTCGGTTACGCAACCACCATCGGTTCCCTGTAAATGGACTCCCCAAACCCAAAACAACGGATGGGAATTTCATTTTTGGAGATCAGTCAAAGGATTTTCTGGATCAATAGAGAGCATTGCGAGTGAGGAACAGAGTCCAGATCTTCACTTGACAGAGCAAGAGACGAGTGGAAATACCAGAAGTGTTTACAACCAAGGAGATCAACTTGCATCTTTGTCAAAACCAGTAAGGTCACATCTTGCATGTCCCTCGGTTATAACATTTCTTATGCTCTGTGAATTTTAGTCCTCCTAAATCCGTCTCTGAATCTACTACCCCAACGTGTCATTGCATCTAACTGTTATTCTTTTGCTTCTAATCATCCCATTTCCTAATATCATCCATAAACCAGCCTTACAAAACACCATAGCTACTAAGAAGATCCTAGAACCCACCGGTATCGGTTATCAGTAACCGGCATCGGCTATTAGTAACCGCCATCGGTTCCTCTGATCAAAACCAGAAAACCAGCCTTTCCCCTACCCAGTTCAACAAAACAATTTAATTGATACTTTACAGTCTTTTGTGTTAATTCATATTAGCAGGGAAACTGACCACCTTCGAAAGGAAGTTTTATATTTCCTGGGCCCAAGGCAGTTTCCTCATTTATTGTTTCATCAAATCTTGTGGTCTTGTGTTCTTATTTGCAGGTAGTCCTTCCAAGACAAAAAAGGAGTTCTTCGCAATCAACCTGATCTTTCTCTACGGTACGTGCACACCATCTCGACATTCTACAGGTATTCCTCCTAGCACCTAACTCTTATTTTGTTTCTATAGGAACGAGTCATTCTGAGTGAAACACCTATCCACACGAGCTTTCCTTCTCAAGCTCCACCCACCTTTTCATTTCCACACACATATCCGGTAACCTCAACAGCTTATATAGGACATCCCTATTCGGTTGCCTCAACACATTCGTCCTCCATACCTTATCAACATTTAACCCCACCATTGTCTAGCGGTGGCCCTTGGCCCAATTTGCCTCTGTTTACCACAACCACACCATCATCTCATCCAACTATTGATTTAATTAAAAAAATGATGGACAAAATGCAAAATCTAGAGGCTTCTATTTCAGGAAGTCGTAGTGCCTTGACATACGAGCAAGTTTGTCAGGAACCTATCCACCCTTTAGTCCCCCTTCATTCATATCCTCCTCAATGGGAATTACCAAAATTTACCCATTTTAATAGTAAGGAGGACCCTCAACAACACTTACGATCATTTAGACATGCCTGGTTATCTAATTGCTCACGTATGACGCTTTACTACTTCGCACCTTTCCCATGTCCTTATCAGGACCCACCTTGGAGTGGTACAGTGCTTTAACCCAGCACTCAATATTCTCTTTTAACTAGCTAGCCCAATCTTTCTTGGATCATTTCTCCATTAACATTGCCAAGAAAGTATCTATCACCGACTTCTATGCCATCTGACAATTTGAAGATGAATCTATCGCAGATTTCATTGGATGATGGCGAGGCCTTATCAACCAACTTACGTATGCCTTACCTCAGACCGAACTTATAGAACTGTTTTATGCGGGCCTGTGCTAAACACATCTCTCCTACCCTCCAAATTCAAACTTTCCGTACATTTGACGAGGCCTTTACTATGGCTCGAAAACTAGAGATTCGAGCCTTAGAGGAAGAGAAATTACGGTTGCGCAACAAAAAACCCCACTTTCCGAACCCAAGATTCCACCCAACAAACCTAACACCACCAATCCTCACCCATTGACTGCTTCGAAATCAAAAAGGAGCCGTGCACGCAGTGATGGTCAAATCCCAACCACCGTCTAATACCCCACCAAAAACCACCTATAAGTATAAAGCAGAGCCCATCAACTACACTCCCTTGGGAGAAACATATGGTGTAATATTGGAAAAATTGCTTAAAGCAGGAGCCATTACCTTACCTCCTATTAAACCTCACTCTGGGTTTGATTCCACTCGCGCCATACCTTCTTGATACAAAGAAAATGACTTCTGTAACTTCCACAATGTAAAGGGACACAGTCATGAGAACTGCAAGATGTTGAAAAACATAGTGCAGGAAATGGTTGATGCGGGGAATATAGCCCTCAATAATCCTAACGCCCTTGCTAACCCGAAATTTGAAAATATTCAACAAACCATTCCCAAATCATTCTTCTAACAGTAATATAAACCAAGATATCTTAGCCGAGGAGAGTGTTCATGAGATCCATGCAGTCTTCGATTCCCATCCAAAGACCTCTATCGAACAAATTCTGAATCAAGCCTCTTCACTAACGTAGGAACCCAAACCCCCTTCCTCGCCATCAAGACAAACTGAAATCCTTGCCGTTCCTTTACCCATCAAGGAATTAACCGCCCAAAGTTTCCTTCTCACAAATGAGCCTTCTTATACCACACTCCTTGCAAGACTGTGAGCGGATGTTATCTAATTTATTTATTTCCCAAACATCTCCTTCTACTATTCTTGTTGTACAAGAGGAAGGCTCGCCACTTCTTTTGTCATCCTTAGACGAGATACCTCTTGAACTAACATCACCACACTCTTTAAACATGACGGATCCTCTCAAACACGCCCTCCTACCTAATTAGTCCTTCATCGCCTAAATCTTTTCAGTGACCGGTTGACCTCTTAACGCCCATTGATACAATGCCTCATCTACCCCCTATATCACCCCCACAGTGGACCGGAATCACAACCCACCTTTCTTCCATACAAAAGTTCCTATTCACACGTGAGGACTATCATTCCCCAGAAGATAGACGAGTCCTATGGGAACGTTTTAGTACGCCATATTCTACTCAAATGCAGATGACCGATCCAGATGCTTCTACCATATACCCGAAGTGTTTACAGAAGCTTAAAATGCCTATGTCCTCATCTTCACCGCCCTCATCTCTACCAAATACCTCATCCACTTCTATTAACCTAACCAAATCTTCCCCTATGCTTGGGACCTCACCAATACCTAGTCTAACACACCCACCTAAGCAGCTTGATTTATCTAAAAATAAAGCTGTCCATCCCATTAAGAGACAGACTCAATCTCCTCAACCTACACCTCTATCACAACTAAAACCGTCATCATCACACCTACCTTCCATATTAGGACCTCACCCCTCCACCTTGATATCATACCTCCTACATTTTCTTTAAAGTGACCTATGCCTTCTGCACTCATACAGAAATCCAAGGGTATAGCAACACCGTCACCCCATGGATCCTGCCCACCTATCAACCATAAACAAATTCCATCATCAAAAGATTTGTTTTCTGTCACTCCTATTTCTCCGTGGTTGTTTTCTGATACCACATCATCTGTGGCCTCATCATCAAACCTAGCTTCTGCATCAAAGAAACCACGGTTAGTTAAAACCCATTATCAAAACTCCTTGGCTAAACCACCACCCATACAAACCAACCATACCACGTCATCACCAGTATCGACCCAGTCAATAGCCTCCTCTTCCTCTGACTTTGACACACTCAAAGGGTCTTACGCCAAAATCCTTGCTATGTTGGTAGAGAATGTGACCATTTCCCTACCCCCACTTAGACCTTATGATCCATCTAAACCTCGACCTATAAGTTACGATGAGTCTAAAATCTGTGCTTACCACCACACACCAGGACATGACGTAGAGGGATGCAAAGCGTTGAAAGCCATACTTCGCCAGTCACCTCTCTCTGATAAAAAGGTTAAGAAAGACAACTTACGAAGAGAGAGACCTTTAGCTTTAATTCCCTCTCCTATACCACTTGTCCCCACCTCACCAAGATCTATCATTATTACAGCCCCACCTCTCGAAGACCATGACCTATCCCTACCGTCTTCCTCCTCTCGTATTCACGAGATCAATATGATTAGTGTTGCTACTCGAGGGCAGAAAAACAATGGGAAAGTGAAAGAAAACACACCTGCAGCATCCCTTTCTCTGTCCACCATCCTGATTGCACCACCACCCAAAGTGGTTATTCATGGACCCGCCTACCCTGTCTCTAATGGAATTGCCCACTGAACCATGATCAAACAGCTTCACCAATCACCTGTAAAAATGACACTGTATGATCTCAATCAAACTTCTGAATCTCATCGACAAGCTCTCGTTGAAATCCTTCAAGGGATAGAGGTCTTACCTAATGAAACCTTTCCCGTTACCTCTATTCTAACACCCAATCACATTGCTTCACTCACCAAACAATCTATCTCCCCAACCACTTCTGTCTCTATACAGCAAGCCGCTGCTGTCAGTTTCTCCGAAGACAAAATTATCGACTTTGGTGCCGAAAATCCTGACCCTGCTCTTTTCATCTCAGCTTATGTCTGAGACATTCAGGTACGTTTTGTTATGATTGACGGGGGCGCTAGCCTAAACATCATCTCTTCGAAAGCCTTCCAACAAATGAATATCCCTTCGAGCTGCATGTGTGCCAACCCCATCATGTTGCGGTCATTCAATGATGCTATTACTTCTACCTTAGGCACCATGATCCTTAACATTCGTGTAGGACCACGCACTTTACCTGAACTCTTCTATGTCCTTGAGGGAGAGTTCCAATACAATATGTTGTTAGGCCGCCCTTGGATCCGAGCTATGGGATGCGTTCCCTCCACCTTACATAGATGCATAAAATTTGAGTACGAGGGGAAGTCCTACACCGTAAAAGTTGATCCTCCCCCCTTCAAAACTTGCAATATGTTGTATCACCCTAATGATGTGCTTGTACCAGTCAAGACACCCATTCATCCAACCCAGCCATCCACGTCCAACGTACCTACATCTTCAACCAATGAAACCGCCATTACAAATATCACTTCCTTTCCCGCAGATAACATCCCAACCTCCGACCCCTTAGTAGATGTTTTTCAATTCCTTACGCTGGGGGAATACCGCCTATATAACATTAGCTCTTTCCATACACCGCAAGAGTACGGACAGTTACATGCACATCCCACCTATGACCGTCGCGTGGGGGAGGTAATCTCTTACGGACCACCCCATTTCTGCACCAACCTAACGTATGGGGGTGTTGACACCTCCTCCGTTACCCCTGAACCTCCTCTTGGTGTGGTTCGCCCTCACCTTCTTGATTCGCTGTGCTTGGAAAGGCTTTGGTTTTGGTCTTTATGAACAAGGCCGACATACACTCATTCCCGTGACTACACGCAAACACAATGATCGTAGTGGTCTCGGTTTTCCTGAAACACTTACACCGGAGAAACCTCATGTTAATTATATCCTGGAGGATGACGACGTCACCCCTACCAAACCATCATCATCACCCATCATCACCCACAGAGTCGATAGACCCTGAATCTATCCCTCCTAACTTTTTTTTTTCATAAATGCTATCTTCATAGGTCCTCTCACTTATCAACGCAATAATGAGGACCCATCTTCTCTTCCCCTTCTGTATCCAGACATGATCGAAGAGGATTCACCTTTGATTAATGTTGTTGAGTTCCAGGATGACGACTCCATCCTCACTTACCTTGGGGTGGACGAATCCTATATTCAACGCGCCCTACCGTCTAAAACTCAAACCATGTTGAATGAGTCGACTATAGAAATCAACATCCACACAGAGGAGGATCCTCACATTGTGAAGATCGGACAATCCCTTAACACATCAGAATAAGCCACCTTTACTACCTTTCTCCGTACCCACAACCAAGCTTTCGCTTGGTCTTACGCTGACATGCCAGGAATTGATCCTACCATTGTTGTCCATAACATCACCCTAAACCCCGATTCCAAACCAGTCAAACAAAAACTGAGAAAAATGCATCCACGCATTGCCCTCTTGGTCAAAGAAGAGCTTCAACAACTTCTTTCTGTTTCCTTCATCTTGCCTATTAACTATCCTCAATGGATTTTTAACATCGTACCTGTCACTAAAGCGACGGGGGGACTTCAGATATGCATGGATTTCCAAGACCTTAACCTCGCTTGCCCCAAGGATGACTTCCCCCTCCCAAGTATTGATCAACTCGTTGATCTCACTGCAGGCCATGAAATGCTTTCTCTCATGGATGGCTTTTCGGGATACAATCAAATTTTGGTAGCCCCGGTCGATCAACATAAAACTACCTTCATAACTCCTTGGGGAACCTTCTGTTATCATGTCATGCCATTTGGCCTTAAGAATGCTGGTGCGACCTATCAGCGGGCTATGACTTACATTTTTCATGACATTATGCACACTATCCTTGAGGATTATGTCGATGATCTTCTTGGCAAATCTAAACATCGCAGTGAACATCTCGATGTTTTAACCATTATTTTCGATCGCCTGTTACAATTTTCATTCTAGCTTCAACCAAAGAAATGTGTCTTTGGTGTTCTTTCGGGAAAGCTTCTTGGCTTTATCGTCTCTTTGTGTGGCATTGAGGTCGATCCATCTAAAGTCAAAGCTATCCTAGAAATGCCCCCACCTACTAACCTCAAACAATTACGTAGTTTACAAGGTAAACTTCAATCCATCCAGCGTTTCATCTCCCAACTCTCAGATCGATGTCAACCTTTCCATCACCTTCTTAAAAAGGACATTGCCTTTCAATGGAGTGAAGAGTGTCACCAAGCCTTTGAAGCTCTCAAAGCCTATCTCTTGCAGCCACCCGTGCTTATTCCACCTCAGGATGATCATCCTTTCTACCTTTACCTTTCTGCCACTGACCATGCTATAGGAGCCATGCTTGCACATCGGGACTTGGCACGTCGAGAACAAGCCATTTATTATATAAGTCGTACTCTCGTGGATTACGAGACTAGGTATACACATGTAGAAAAATTGTGCCTCGCCCTATCATTCGTAGCCACCAAACTCCGACATTACCTCCTGAATCACAAAACTTTTGTCATCACCAACACGGACCCCATTCATTATATGTATGCCAAACCACATCTAAATCAATGCATCGCCCGATGGCTTATGCTCCTCGCTGACCTCGACCTTGAGTTTGTACAACAGAAGTCGATCAAAGGACAAACTATTGCGGACCAACTTGCGGAGGCCCCTTTACCTGGGGAACAATTTACCAATTTTAATTTCCCCGACGAACTCATTGCCACTCTTTCACTCAGGGAAGAGTCGTATCCAATGACCCTCTTCTTCGATGGATCCAAATGCCAGCGTGGCGGAGGGGCCAGCATTGTTCTCATTCCTCTTGACGCTGAGCCTATGCCTCTTTCATTCCGGATCGATTTCCCCTGCACTAATAACATAGCGGAATACGAGGCCCTTGTTTTGGGTCTCCAGGTTGCGTTACACTTAGGTGTCAAATCCATTAATATTTTCGGTGACTCTCAATTGGTAGTCAATCAAGTTATGGGTATCTACCAATGTAAGAATGAGGAACTTCAAAAATACAAACATTACGTGGATTCACTTTTGACCTCATTTACTCGTTATTCTATCCAGACCATTCCCCGCTCCACTAACAAATTTGTAGATACTATGGCTTGTTTAGCCTCATAAATTCCTGCCTCACCAACTGACTCTGACATATTCATCTTGGTCCAACAACTCTTTGCCCCATCTTACTCAGCACCGGTTGTTTGTATGATAAACAATGTGTCTGCTAATTCGCAGGATACCTGGTATCACCAATTTCACGACTACCTTACAACCTCTGTTCTCCCACCTGACCTAACTTGTACCGGAAAATGCACTTTTCTTAAAAGTGTTTCTCATTATGTCGTCATGGGGGGACTCCTTTATAAACGTGGCTTTGATGGTATCCTCCTTCGATGTCTAATTGGCACAGAGGTCACTTATATCATACAACAGGTCCATGATGGTATTTGTGGAGGACATTTTAGTGGCCTTGCCGTGGCTAAACGAATCCTTCGCCTAAGTTATTATTGGCCCACTCTTAATAACGACTGCTACAAATATGTTAAGCGTTGTGTTATGTGTCAACAACATGCCAACCTTCAACATACTCCTAGCCATCCGCTACAGGTCGCATGAGATCTTTGGCCTTTCTCACAATGGGGTTTAGACCTTATTGGTGAGATTCACCCGCCTTCTTCGCAACGTCACCGTTGGATAATCACAGCAACCGAATATTACACAAAATGGGTGGAGGCCATTCCACTCATTTCAATCAAAAAAGAAAAAATTATAGAGTTCAATAACCACCACATTATCTGTCGTTTTGGTTTTCCTCATCGCCTGATAACAGATAATGGAAAATCTTTCAAAAATAAGTTGTTACAAGAACTTTGTGACAAATTTGGTATCAAACTCAGTTTCTCATCATCTTACTATCCACAGGCCAATGGTCAAGCTGAATCTTCTAATAAACCCTAACCAAAATCCTCATGAAGGTTGTCAATGAGTCCGGAAGAAACTGGCATGATCACATTCCCTTTGCCCTTTGGGCTTATCATACTAGCATTCATACCTCCACTAATGCCACACCATTTTCTTTGGTATATGGTACCGAGGCTGTCTTGCCTCTCGAAATACAAATACCCTCCCTCAGAATATCTCTTCAGGATATTCTTACCAATGATGATTTCCACCAAGAGCGGTTAGCCCAATTAGAGCTTCTTGACGAGCGTCGTCTTACGGCTCTTGATCACCTTCAAATCTACCAAAAACACATCAAGCGTGCTTATGATAAACGAATTCATGAGCGTACCTTTAAGGTTGGTGATCTTGTCCTCAAAGAGAATCAACATGTAACCAAACTAGAAAAGAGCAAACATGGAAAATTTGCTCCTAATTGGATTGGGCCTTACATTATCACTCACACTTATGGATCAGGCACTTATTGTTTAGCTTCGCTTAATGGTAAACCTGAGCCTAAGCCCCTTAACGCCTTGCATCTTCGACCATTCTACTGTTGAAATTAGTGTTATATCACTTCTTATCTACCTCACGCTCGTCCCTTGAACTCATTTACCACCGCATATACTTTGTTTCTTACATCTCAAAATCAAATCAAGCTCACATGGTTTGATTATTACCTCCTCTTAAAAGATGCCTTCCCCTTTTTAGTCTGGTCCATGACTTAAAAGTATCGAAATAACATGTTCTCAATTGTACACCTATGGGATGTTCTTGAGTCAAACTTCCTACAAAACTAGATGCTTCATGCCAAACGGACATCTAGACCTCTAAGTTATACATAGACTGCTCCCTCAAATGACAACTATGTCAAAAACCACTTCTACTATTATATATAGACTGCTCCCCCGAAGGACAGCTATACATAAGCACCGCATCTACTACTATAAATAGACTGCTCCCTTGAAGGACAACTATACACAGTCAGCCTTTACTAGAAGCTTCTCGCATTGATCAGCTTCGTTAAGACCTCAAGAACAACAAAATACATATCCCATGTAGACTTCCTGCATCGATCAGTCTATATCCAGAAAAATAAAATAAAAATAAAAACAGTACTTCAAAACACTTTTGAGTCATGGACTTGTCTATTTAGGTTTGGTTTTCTTTTGTCAGAATAATCATCTTATAATAAGTTCTCTGCACCCCAGCTATACCGGCCACCTCACCTCACCATTTGTCAAAGCAACAAAACTCAAGGGACGTGACGTATATCCGATATATTGTGATTATACCACTCTTTTCACCTATCGACTTCTCATCTATGCAAGGTACCTAGGGGTTCAACTTCATTCTACGTTATTATGTGGTTTGTTTGGATCTTCTCAACTATGGGACACTTTTTCCTCTTTTGCTCGACTCTGGGATTATGTGTTGACCTTAATCAGGATAGGGTTCCCTACCACTTGGGTAGGCTAACTTTCGCTTCACCTATACCTATTCCAACATCGCCAATTCCTTACCAACACCAACAACATTACCCTACCAATATCAATATTTTTACCAACCAAAAAATTTCCTAACCATACCTAAATTGCCTGAATTCACCTCTCCCTGGTTCTAAGGGAGAACTACATCGGTCTGAGGCCCCTCCTTGCTTTGTGCAATGGGCTATGTAGGCAACACTTCGGAGACATGGGGTCTCCCAAGGTTAGCTCGACCATCCCCTACCATAACCTATCATGTGTGGTAAATATAAATATTTTTGTGTATTTCTATTTAATCACATTCCTCTTTATCCTTTTTCAAAACACAAAAAGGTTCAAACACAAAAATTCTTATTATTATCATAATTCAAATCAACATACATATTTAGTTTTATTTTAGATGTTAAACAAATGCATCTTCTCTATCATCGACTCGCAGGTCGGCATCCTTATTTATTCTTATATTCCTAGGAAATTCACTTAGACCCTTGCACCTCCTCCCTAATCAGGTGGTGATCGTGATCGTCGATGCCCCTCAGTTGGCCTCTCCATCCTCAAAGGTTCCACTGCCATTGGTTCCTCCCATTGATCTGCCAACATCTCCTGTAACATACGAATACGTCCTCTCGTGTGGAGAAATCTTGCCTCCAGTCTCTCCACTCGTAACTGTGAAACCTATAACAATCCCCTTGTCTCATTCACCTGTGTTTGAAGCTGGTGAGCCAAATCCTACAGACGATCTCTCTCCGCTGTAATCACAGCTATGTCCGGGTGCTCACGTGCACCTTGCAGCTCTGCTACCCACCATACTCTATAGGCCTCTGTCATTCCCGCATCCATTACCCTACGATCGGCTGCTATCTCTTCTGGCCCTTCTAGAGGTGTCGGCTGGGGAGGTGAGAATGATGCCTCAGTGTCGATCCTCATGTATGGTCTATAAGCCATGGGTATATCCTGAACAAATCCAAATTGTCGCCACACGCGATCTAGAGGAATCCTCTCGTACTCACCCGGCCTGTGCCCTGCGATCCACCTCAATCGCTCTACACCCCTCACTTCCTCAGCTATGTGCTCTGTCACCATATAGTTCCTGTAAGGCCTCCAAAAAATATCCGCAATCGTCACCATCTCCCATACCTATCTATAATACTCGATGTCATATATCACGGCCTGGGATCTCACTTCTTGTTTTGTCTGGACCCATCGTCTGAATCCCAACCTTTGCACTCCTGCCTCTCCCAACTCAATGGGTCAGCCTATTAGACACACACAAACAATATTCTCGTAAGCCCAACAATGTAATAAGTACGAACAATCCAGTGTCATCCTGTGTTTTCACTTGTAGGCCCATAAACCCCTGTATAGCTCCGCCAAATATGCAGGTGCCCATGCAAAAGTCAAGTTCCTTTCTATCATTTCCCAAATAACACACATCAATGCTTTTGGAAATCTTCCCCCATCCACCCTCGGTAACGCATAATACCCTAGCGCTATCATTAATATCACTGCTAACCTTGTCTCCTCAAGGTGTGTTGCATACATTATACCATACGTGAATGTCAAACCTCACTGTGTCAAATCTCGTGCATAGGGACCAAATACTACTGTTATCGCTCCCCGTGCTGCGCTAGGAAATGCCTGATAAACTGGTCTTCCTGTAATTGGAAGTCTCAAAATATGGAACACATCTTCCAAAGTCACTGGCATCTCCCCTATTGGCAGATAGAAAGTATTCTTTTATGGATTCCATCTCTCAATCAATGCCTGCAACATAGCATGGTTACGCACGATTCTTGAATAATAGTGGATCCCACTTAACCCCAAACGATTTATCAATGCCCATTCAGCTCATGTTACATCCACTCGGATTCGTGACAACAACACTGGCACAGTATCATTCATCCTTAACCCTACTTCTGCCTGCATACATCAAAACGACACATAATTATTCGAAAGAACAAATCTCTACAGGTTTTTTTCTCAAGTTCTAGAAATTCTTACAGTGATCGATATCGGTTATAAATAACCGATACCGGTATGCTAACCGATACCAGTTCCTTCTAAACGATACCGGTCACTGTCAAAATATACCTACCATGCATAAAAACATATACCTACGATAATTATTTTTGCCCGTTTACTCCTATTTTTTACCTAAAAACATACGTGACCACCCTGTTTACCTACCCAGCACTCACCCCATCCCCAACCCTTGCCTATCACCTTTTCTTTCTCATCTTTCCCCACTTACACTTCTTTCATCCTATTCACAAAACATGCAAGAATCAAATTACAACCAAAAAGTTTACCTCTTGGGATGTAGCAGCTTGGGGCGGAACATATCTTCCTCCTCGTCCCTGCCTGCTGGATGCTTCTCCTCGTTCAGCCATGTTCACCACCCTCTTCCAATATAATTTGCCTTTCTAACTTCTTAATCTCAGCCCACACTCACTTCACCTGTCTCTTTTCTCCTTATCACTCAATTCTTCCATGCAATTACCTGTAGCAGTTGTCAAACAGCGTCGCATTCACATATTTAACTTGTTGCATGACTCTAAAATACGAATTCTAAAAATAAGAACTTAAGTTGACCAACCCAGCCGTTCTATTTTTAGGAAAATAATTCTTACATAACCGATATCGGTCATATAGCAACCGACATCGGTCACATAACCGATACCGGTCATGTCCCCCCTGTTGCTTAAACCTAAGCCTTTTCTTCATTTTTGCAAATTTTTGTGGCGCCCGTCCCTCTTTCCTGCATAAACAACACCATTATCTATAATTTTTCATCAAATCCATATCTCATCACAATTTCATCAACATCATCTATCCATATCACAAAAACAACTAAGCCATCAACAAACAATATCAAAAACCATCAATCTATACACCATTTGGATCCAATTCAGCAGCTACATACGTTCAATTTCACAAACCAGCAACACAACACATCAAACATTTCATAAACACAACATGTCAATTAAACTCATCATCTATATCTACATACATCCCATCAACAAAAGACATCAACACCATTAATATATAAACCATGTGGATCAAACTCATCATACACCATCAACAAAACACTTAAAAACATTTTAAACACAGCATGTGGGTCAAATCATCATATCTATATATCCGAAGTTTCAAATATACAATGTGCCCTACAAAGGGGCCTCTATGAGCTCATACTAATACAAAGTCAGCACGCAGGCCACAACAACTGTCAAAATATCAACTCGGCTCGCAGGCCGGTCTCTCATAACAAAAATATACTCGGCTCACAGGCCAGTATCAACGGTACAAACCGTACTCGGCTCGCAGGCTGGTATATACAATAAATGAATGAATAAATGAATACATAATATATAGGCACGCAGGCCTCTATGAACATACCCGGTTCGCAAACCGGTGCCCATATCCCATATACAAATACCAAAATATGCAGGGATCCCTCAGCTCTCTCCACCACCCTCTGCCTATCTCCCTGCTGGTCCCTGTGCCGCCTCTCGCCTCCTGCATGTAACAGACCCACCGGCTGTGGTTGCACCTCCCTGAGATCTCTGAATCCGAGAGGTCTCTGCTCTATGTGCCGCATATGGCTGATAGTCAGCCCTGGTACCATCAAGAACATCCTGATAGTACCGGGCCTCTACTCTCGCCTCCATATAGCGGGCCCGTGCCACCATCACTGCTGGGGCTGGTCCCCCGACTCCTAATACTAGTGCCCCCTGTGCTAGTGCCGCTGGTGGTGCCTGTGGCTGCGCCGACGGTGGTGCTGGTACCTGTGCCTATGCTGGTGCCACTGGTGGTGCCTGTGCTGGTACCTGTACCACTGGTGGTACCTGTGTTGCTACCTGTGCCTGTGCCTGGGCTAACTGCCCCTGTAAGACACCTATCTGTGCCTATGCGGTAGCAAGCTGCCCCTGTAATAACTGTACCTGGCCCCTGAGCTGGTCCCTCTCTACTCTAACAGCCGCCAAGTCTGGCTGTGCGGGTTGTGCTATCCTCGCATCTCTCTCTCCTGCCCACCATACTAAAAATGATCCCGTACAGCCGACGTCGTCCACTGTATCGTCTGCCTACCTCTCTGCTGCCCAATCTGGGTCTATAGGATGTGGTGCAGGTAGTGGAGCCTCTACATCATCCCTCCGGTACTGAGGGAAGGGAGGTGGCTCATCTTGTCGTAGCTGAAGTTTTCATCGTACCCTCTCCAGGGGTATCCGCTCGTACTCTCCCGGCCTCCGTCCCGCTATCTAGAATGTATACTGGATCCACTGCAACTGTGCTCGGGCTCCTCCGTGGGGGTGATGACCTCTATACGGTCTCCATACAATATCTAACGCTGTCAAGCCCTCTAATACATGCCGGTAATATGCTATATCTCGTCCGGAGAGAACTGCTCGTGGCTGGCCCACGACCCCCAACCACCTCTGGAAGCCATATCTGTAGATCACTTGTGGCCCTGGCTGCTGGGGCAGCCCTACTGGTCTAATGCATATGATATGCTCATATGCCCAATAGTGTAGCAAAAACATTGAGCAAATCCTGAATCGCCTCATCCGGTGATAGCCCCACAGCTCTCAGTATAACTGCACCAGGTATACTGGTGCCCAAGCATAACACGTATGCTCCTCGACCATCTCATGTAAAACCCCCATCAGCACCCGTGGAAAGCGGCCTCCCTCTGAGTCCAGGAGGGCGAAGCAGGTGATCCCAATCATCATCAACACGGCAATCCGTGTCTCATGTCGGTGGGCCCGGTACATATCCCCATACGAGATGCTCGCGTTGTGATACGTCAGTAGTGCGGCTACATCCCCGAATACGTGTAGGATGTTGTCCATGGCTGTCTCTGCGTCCACCTGAAAGACTGCCTCTCCATCAATCGGTAATCGAAGGATGCGATACACATCCTCCAATGTGATGGTCATCTCTCCAGTCGGGAGATGGAACACATTGGTCGCCGGATCCCATCTCTCGATGAGGGCGACCATCAAACTGTGGTCCCTGTCGATCGCTCTGTACCGCTGGACTCTACTGAGTCCCACCTCGCGCATGATACCCCACTGCACTGCGGACATATGTGGCCGCATCCATCTCAAAAGCAAGGGCGTCCTGTCCCGCATCGTCAGCTGCTGACGTGCCTGCAAAACTAACTCACTACATTAGCCCTACTCTTTATCACAACATCTACCTATACCCTCTATACCCTTTTTTTTTATCCCCCCGACCACACCCCGACTCTCTAACAAACCACTCTACCCACCTATATTCTACAATATCCCCCAACATCTTCACACCCAACACACAAAACCCAATCATAAACAACACCACACAACCCAACACGCCATCCCCAACAAGAACTTAACACCCAAAACCACCACAAAACGACGCAACAAAATCAAAAACCCCGGGACCGGCACCGGTCACCCTTAACCGACCCTAGTCCCCTTTCCACCGACGCCGGTCAACTCCTGACCGACACCGGTCACTCACAAACCTGACCTACCCAAAAATTTCACGACCGATGCCAGTCGCTTAGTGACTGGCATCGGTCATTGGAAAATATCCACGCCATACCCGACGCGGCTACCCCATTCCCTTTTTTTTCCTATTTCTCCCTCTATACCCACCCAAACACCCTAAAAACCTACCCCCCCAGCCGCCTTGGCCTATTTAACCTATCTACCCTCTCCTTTTTTCAAATAACTTCCATTTATTAATTATTTTATCAAAATTTAGCATTCCTACCCAAAACCCAAATATAGCATAATACACTCAAATCCACACAATGAGGGGTTTCAAACCTAAGAGTACGACGACACGTCGTCGTGGTGGGATAGGTGGTGGTGGTCCAGCTGGTCCAGCCCCTCCTGCTCCTCCTGGCTATGCCATAGCTCCACCTCTCCTCTGTTGGGTCCTCCACCAATCAACTGCTGCTTCCTACTCACTCGGGCCCACTAACCACTCACTTCTCCACTCCAATAGTGCCACCTCAACCAAAAAATGCTCCAATCTCAACAATACACCTCAGACAACTCAAATTGGGTTTCAAATTGACAATATGACAATGACCGGCCGTATTTTTTCTTTTTATAGGTTTTCAACTATAACCGATACTGGTTATATTGTGCCCTAAGGAACCGGTATCGGTCAAGTAACTGATATCGGTCATGGACAATCGATATCGGTTTTATCCCACCTCTTCCCCAATTTCTACCCTTCTTTACTAATCGCCCTTTCTCACAACCTCGCTTATATCCACCTTGGCTGAAAAACCCTTTGTTACCTACCATTTGGCTCGACCCAAGGCCGTAACCAACCAATTTGGCCCGACCTAAGGCCGTAACCAACCAATTTGGCCCGACCCAAGGCCGTAACCAACCAATTTGGCCCGACCCAAGGCCATAACCAACCAATTTGGCCCGACCCAAGGCCATAACCAACTAATTTGGCACGCCCCAAGGCCGTAACCAACCAATTTGGCCCGACCCAAGGCCGTAACCAACCAATTTGGCCCGACCCAAGGCCGTAACCAACCACTTTGGCCCAACCCAAGGCCGTAACCTACCATTTGGCCCGACCCAAGGCCGTAACCAACCCATTTGGTCCGACCCAAGGCCGCAACCAACCAAATTGGCCCGACCCAAGGCCATCACCTACCATTTGGCCCGACCCAAGGCCGCAACCAACCAAATTGGCTCAACCCAAGGCCATAACCTACCATTTGGCCTGACCCAAGGCCATAACCTACCATTTGGCCCGACCCAAGGCCGTAACCAACCAATTTGGCCCGACCTAAGGCCGTAACCAACCAATTTGGCCCGACCCAAGGCCGCACCCAACCATTTGGCCCGACCTAAGGCTGCACCAATTAAATACCTTGCCCACAATCAACATTCTATTTTATCCATCCATCATGTAGCTTTCTATTCAATCGAGATCACCTGTTCGTGTTTTAGCATGATTAGGGTCCTTGACTTGATCAGTCAACCAACTTTGCCTAGACCAAGACCGTGACGTTTATCTCAACCAAACCAACCATTGGGTACTGCCGGACATGCCTAAACATTCCTGTACCTTACCCGTTATATCCCCTGGAGCTACTTCCTATGCCTTGGATACCAGGATTATATCACCCTTGTTTGGATAAACTATCGACCTTTTCCTATGAATTGCTTGTTTGCTCTTCAAATCATGTACCCTGAACACTACTGCATGTCAACGTGCGTCTACTTCCTTGGACCTACCCCACCATTTTACCATTATCTCAACACCATTTACCCTTTATAAACCCTATCCCTGATTTCACGCTACCTCAATCTATGATAGATTTGAGGGGGATTACCTATACCCTTAACAGGGGTAACCACTTCTTATTATTGTCCGTACAGCTTTAACAAGACAAGCTACACGACAACAAGGGGCTAATGTAGAAACCAAATTTGTGTCTTACGACCCCCTGTGCCCCGCGTCCCATTTCGCAACCTAACCTCATCACCTAAACCTTACACAATTATTTATTAATTACCTTATAATTAATAAATCCACATCGCCATACCTGCCACCTCATGTCACCACCTCATCATGACCTAGTCTTAACCCTAAAACTAACCTAATTAAGACCTATAACTTGGTCCAAATCCACACCTATGACTAATTACTCCTCACCAGCACCTAAAACCAACTTCATAATGACTTGACCAAGCCCGCAACCAATCCCTCGGAAGAAAAGGAGGGAAAGCTGGCTATTTTACCAAAAATAGCCCACTTTGACCTAACCGATACCGGTTCCTACTCGACCGCCGTCGGTTGCGTAACCATGATCGGTTCCCTGTAAATGACCACTTCCAACCAAAAACAGGGGATTGGATTTTCATTTGAAAAAAAAAGAGGAGAGATTATTCAAAGGATCCAGATTTGCTGAGCAAAGCAGAGACAAGTGAAGAAACAAGAAGAGTTTGCAGAGAAGGACATCAAGCCCAAGACTGCAACTGCACAACCAGAACCCTGTGACACTCAGCTGATCATTGTGAGGGAAGACATCTCATCTTCGGGTCGTCAGGACGTCCTATCTGAGTTCTACCTTTGTCATCACAGTTCTTGGACCTGCATTCTCGTCAATAAACGGTAAGTAGAATCTTGTATGTTCTCTTTGATAACATTTCTTAGACTTTTGAATCATAGCCGTCATAAATCTATTCCCAGATCTACTACCCAGCAACACATTACATCTAACTATCATTCTTCTACCCTCTCATCACCCTGTTACCTAATCCCACTCATTTATTAGCCTTAAAAACAACACAACCACCCTACAATTGACCCTCACCAAAAGCCCCTAAAACATAGAACCTACCAATATCGGTTAGCAGTAACCAGTATCGGTTACCTTGACTCAAAACCCAAAACCAGCCTTTCCCCCTACTTGTTTCAACGAGGCAATTAAATTTTTATTTTACAATCTTTTGTGTTAATTCATATTAGCAGGGGAACTGACCACCTTCGAAAGGAAGTTTTATATTTCCTGGGCCCAAGGCAGTTCCCTCATTTATTGTCTAATTAGAATCTTGTGGTCTTGTATTCTTATTTACAGGTAGTCCTTCCAAGACAAAAAGGAGTTCTTCGCAATCAACCTGATCTTTCTCTACGGTACGCGCACACCATCTCGACATTCAACAGGTATTCCTCCTAGCCCTAACCCTTATCTGTTTCTAAAAGGAATGAAAGGATAGAAGCAATTCTATTCCCAAAAGTTGAAACATTCCGCGCGAAACAATAACAACACAACTCGAACATTCCAAAGTCTAGACAAAAGGATGTTAAAAGGAAATACACTTCCTAGATATAATATAGAGTCATTTAAGCCTCAAAAAACTTCTCAAAATAAGGAAATGAAATGGATATACAAGATCAAGGAAGCAAAATCAAAATTCAAAGAATCAAAGAAGGGAAAGAAAATAGCATGGGCAGATGATGTAGAAAATCAAAAATCTATGATAAATGAGGCAATAGTGATATTGATAAAGGTAAGGAGAAGGAAGATAAGTTGAGTGAAAGTAATGAAGAAATTCTCCCTCAAGCAGTATTAGAGCAGGTGTATGAGCTGCAACATATTTTTCTTTCAAGAATTCAATCAGATAAATCATGTCATGTGGAGGTCACACCAAGGAATGCATCTAAAGAAATGGAGAAGAGAACAAGGAAAAGAAAAGATAGAACTAAGTCATCATGTTGTTTTGATGACTTTCTGTTGTTCTGATGTGATATGACAAGACATTATGCCTTCTCTAGGCTTCTAGAAGGTATACATAAGCTAAAGGAATCATATTCTACTCTTCATCTATCTACCATTCAAGATTTCCTCGTGATGAAGTTGAAGAAAAAGGTCAAGGATGATGGCACGAGTTGTTGTTGATTGTGGCCTCTATCAAGTTTTCAATGTATGTTTGTTTCAATAAATTCTTGTCTTACTCCATGTTGAAAGTATATCACAAGTAGAAGTCTTTGAGTGTCTTCTTAATCAAACAAAGAGAGACAATGTTGTCAATAGATTCCAGGTCTTGCATATATCTTCTAAATGTTGTCAATGTTGTCTTCAAGCAAGAAGTATCTCTAAGAGAGTAATATTAAGTCAACATACAAGTTGACTGTCCTGTGGAAATATGAATCAGAACAGTTCTAATATTTAATTTGAATGATTGGTTGTGAGTATTCATATCAATAATGTGTAGTCAAGAAGTCATGAAAACTAAATTTTCCTCCATTTTGTCAACATTGAGTGATTATTGTTTCATTCTAGTTGATAACAACCGATAGTAGGTCTGATAAGTCTTAATAAAATTCCCTTGGTTGAAAAAGAGTACAAGTATGAGTCACGTGATTGTAAAGAATCATAAGTATATGAGCCCTTGTTCCTCATGATATTAAGATTCTATCCTAATGCCTTGAGTTTGAAAAGAAGATCTTATTCTTTGTCAAAATTTGTCATGGATTGCTAAGAATTGTCAATGTGTAAAGTATGCATGGTGTCTAGTCTCAATACAAGATTTGAAGTCAAGATTTTCATCAAGATCATACAAGCAAGTAGGTTGAGAAAGCTTTGACAATTCTCAAGGCAATCTTTGTTGGAAATTAAAGATCTGGAAAACAAATGAGACAAATTGCATAATATCTAAGCTGAGCCAAGTCTATCAATCAAATGTCAAGGTTAAATGAATATTAGATAGTCTTCTATAATATGAAACATATGCTACAATATCTTCATAGTCACTCTATATTTCCTGATATAAGTGAATGATCAAATTTCTTTGAATCGGTATCATAGTCCACAAAAATGAGGAAATGTAAAGTTGTAGTCATGTCATCATGAAAGGTTACAACAACAACGTCATCAGAAAGATAAATTAGCACTTCTTAATGCATATCCTTTTGACATTAATGAACAATGAAAAATTGAAGAAATTATTTGACAGAGGGAATTTTCACGAAAACTAGGAAATTGTATTTAAAGTGAAGTCATGAATATCTTCGGATCCAATAGAGATCATCAATGTCAATAAAGAGGTACTAGTAGTTATTATGTCTTCAATAATTTTTTACATGAGAATATACTTCATTTTGAATTTTTGCATGTGAATAGTCAAAAAATGAAGCAACTCCTCGGGGGGAGAGTTTTAGAATGCATTGTATAAGAAGAATTAAGCATTTAAGAGAATCTGTGTATCTAAAAATCTAACTTTGAGTTAAGCTTGTATCTTTAAGGTAATAGGGTGTGTGCCAAACAATGATGAGTAAATGATTGTAGAAGTCTGGATATTTCCCCATGATAGGTTATAGGTATGGAATAATGATGAATTGAACTCTTGTAACTTAAGGAAAAGGAAGGAATGATTCTAGGAAAAGAAACATCAGCTTGCTTGATTGAGAAAAATAAAGTGAAATGGTATATATATTGTGAGATAGGTATGTTGTCTTTAAATGAAGATTGTTTGTGTTCAATAGAATATTGTGAACATGGAAAACATAGTTTTAAGGGGATATCGATTTATTAAAGAATGTTTCTTCTTAAAACATGCACATGTGTTGATAAATTAAATCAGTGGGGCAGTAAAGAAAGGAAGTAGATCTGATGATGTCTATGTTAGCTATGGAGGAAATTTTGATGATGTGAGCATGGATTTGGCATAGAAAAGAGATACAAGACAAGATTGAAGATGGAATAGATAAAATGGATCATATTTTCTATTGAGTGGAGTCAGAGAAGATGGAATACAGTCATAGGATGAGCTTGTGGACAAGGAGAGCTAGTTTCCAGTCCAAGGAAAATGGTGTGAAAAAGGTTATGGAGCTAAATGTATCCTTTCAGTCAAAAGAGAAACATCAACCAAGAGGGAGATTCTTAAGGTAAAATTATGCATTATCAAGCTTACTTGAATATTGATCATGATGTTGAGAGTTTGAACCTTTGTCATAGATGTCAAAGAGGGGGGGGGGGGAGTGTTGTCACAAACCAAATATGAAAGTGGATTTTTCCATAAAAATTTATGTTTTTCTGAGTATGTTGTCATCAATTACAAAGGGGGAGTTTGTTGGACCCTAGTCATTAGTTTTGTCATTAATGTCAAGTGGTATTAATGGAAAAAGGTTTGAATGGTGAAATTGAAGGTTGATTGGTAGTTTCTCCTTAGGTGTCTTATCAGTAATATTTAGATCTACAGAGAGAATTCGTGTCCAAGTAGTTCCATGGATCCAGTCATAGTATGCATAGTCAAGAAAAATGTGGATATGATGAAGCTTAGTTAGAATCATGTCAAACAAGCATCTCTGTGATAGGTGTATGGCCAAAATTCCACAGGTTTATGTAGACTTCCAAGGTAAAACAAGATCAATCATATATGAAACAGGTGTTAACACATCTGTAACAAGTCTCCAAGGTATATGAGGTGTTACAATGGTGTTATAGGTCTAAAATTCATTTACATGTGTTCTAAGTGCTCCTAATATCTATATGGAGAAAGTGAAAATTCTAGTACTTAGAAAAAAAATTAAAATTCTGAGTGTATTAAGTTTTCCAGTGTATTGCGGAGATATGATGTGCCAAGATTGTGAAGTAATGAAGTAGATAAATCCCAGAAACCTGCAAAGATGAAGTTCTAATGTATTACAGAGATACGATGTGGCAAGAATGCAAGTAGGGTACTCCCAAAAACATGAGTAAAGAAAAATCATTTCGTAAACTCGTAAAGAAGAAGTTGAGAAGTAATCTTGAGATTCAGTGACCCAAAAATGTGAAGTAATGGAGGTTTGTAAATCTGAGTAAATTAACTCTAAATACCCGCAGCAAAGGGTAAATTTGAGGAGTAATCTAGAGATTTGATGTGTCACTACTGCGAAGAAGTGGGGGGTCAAAAACCTGAAGCAAAGAAGTCCCCAAATCTTATGAAGAAGATAAATTAAGTAGTAGCACACCAAAAACCCATAGAGAATAGAAGTTAAGCAGTAGCACCCCGAAAACCCGTACATAATGAAAGCTAAGTAGTAGCACCCCAAAAACCCACAGATAAGATAAGTTAATCAGTAGCTGATGAGACCCTTTGATTACTTTTTTAATTGTCTCATCTATTATATATTTTGTATACCCTTACATTGTTTATCCCAGCTATCTTGTCAGACATTTCCAGTTGAACTTAAACTTATGACACTTATATTAATTAATATAAATATTACTAAGTTACTCTATTTTATGGATTTTGAATGTGCATGCTAATCTCTTTAATACAATGAAATGATTAATAGTGCTTTGTCTGAATGTCATACTTGTTTACAAGAAGTTTTTATATGTTGCCACTAGCATGCAACCGAAGAAACTCTGTCACAATGTAAAGGGACTCATCCATAGCAACCGACACGCAATAACGGGGACTCATCCATAGAAAAGTAGTTGTAACCAAAGGAGAACACACACATATAAAAGAGTGTGAATGTGGGAAGCTTGATCAACGTTCACCTAATTTTGCACATATCAATGAAGAAACACTTGTGACAACAAGAAGTAAATCTCACTCCAATACCTGATTATGCTCTGCAACTAGAACTGTGGAACTAGTTGATTTAACTCGATAAATAATTGTTAAAATGAACAATTAGTTATGTTGTTGTATTAGAACACCTTTTCTTAGTTTTGATTGCATGCATAAGAATGTACAGATTTCTTGGTAGTGATATTTTACTTAATCAAAATGTAACTATTAGTTTGAATGAGTCTCTTCACGTCTCTGCTTAATATAAATAGAATGGAAAGACTATAGTAGATATCGATCAAAATTTAAGGAATTATTGTAAGTTCATTCTAAATATTCATGTTGATGAATAAAATCTAAGTTCTATCATTTTTTGTAGACACAAGCCTTAGGAAGAGTTAGCGCCCAAGGCAGGGCCCACTTGTGGTTTGCTAAACCCCCTTTCCTTTTGTTTATTGTTTTAGTTCCTTGCATGAATGGATTAGAATTGCAATAGTTCATTCCTTTACTTGTGTTATCCTTTTATCTATTTTATTACTTAGTTGTAGCATCTACTTTCATCTTCAACGTAGTTTATTTCCAACACTATATTTCCAATTGTTGTGACAACAATATTTTATTTTATACCTCTTAAGCACCTGTAATTGAGTATATAACACTAATAGATTTGATATTTTACGTCCCTAGGTATGATGGATAAATGATTGTGGATTAGTGAAGGTTTTTATGAAGTTACCTCAAATTTACACCCCAACTAATTACCGTTGAATGATTTGAGTAGATGCATGCACCTTCCAAGGGATGCCCATGGTAGATTTTTACCTAATCCATAAGTAGCACAAATATATTCATTTACCTCTAAATATTTTTAAGAAGAAACCTCCATACTAGGTTTACTTTTCGAATACAATCCCCCAAGTGACAGTTCTATAACTACTCCTGAGTAGCTAGGGATGGCAGAAGAAGTAGACCATAATGCTCAAAATGGGGAAAAAACATTCGAGTTCCCCATCATTAACAACAATGCAATTGTTGGAATGAAGATTATTTCTCCATCATCCTTGCCAAATTTCCAAGGAGCTATGTCAAAAGATCAAGACACATTTCTCTTTGAGTTTGATGTTTTGTACAGGTGCTATGATTATACCACTGATGTATATAAGTTGAAATTGTTTCCTGCAACACTCAAAGATGTAGCCTTAAGGTGGTTCGTGTGATTGGGAAGGAATATTGTTACTACATGGGCAAAAATTAAAGAGAATTTCCTCAATAAGTACCAAGACTATTGTATACCAAGTAGCAGAGGAGGTGATGAAATCTATAGAATGTAACAAAAAGAGGATGAACCATTAAAGGACTATTTGGAACAGTTCTTGTTCTACGTTCAGAATTCTAAACACACCACTGATATACCACCTAACTTCCTCAAATTACTCTTTTTGAAGGGATTCAATGAGGATGACATGGATGCTCTAGATATGATAGGAGCATGGGAAATTTCAAAGGCTACTTTTGACTAAATTTTTGAAGCCTGTAAAACTATTCAAGAGATACCATGAAGAGGGTGAGGAATGTGAGATCAAGAGGTGGATTATCTACCAAAATAATGGGGGATATCTCAAAGTCATAGATTGTTAGCATGTTCAAAAATATGAAGAAGGAGATTGTTAATGATATAGTCAATCAACTAATGCTCTACACACTAAAAAGAAGAAAAAAGATGCATATGCAATGCTCACAGAGTACTTCTATGCATGCAGAAGAAAGAAATAAGTTTGTAGATGCAGAGAATTGGCCAACATTACTAAAAAAAAGAGGCTTCACTTGATTTTAAAATGTTGGAGATAGAATATGGGAAAAATTTCTATGTTGCTAAAAAAGCCATGGCCACCAAGGTAAGGAGGTATGACATAAGACCCTATGCATTCATTACAAAATTGGTCTAATAACTCATATATGTAGCACTACCTTGGGCTAACCCTCAAGGATTGGAACCATATCCTAACAAATACCAACAATAGTGGCAACCTCAATACTAAGACCAACCACAAAAACAATGGTAACAACCTCCCTAATCATGGAAATAGACATAGAGGGAACAATAGTGGAATAACCCACCTCCTAGTTACCAACAAGCTTATCAATAGCCTCCTTATCAGCAGTAGTAACTAGCTCTAATACCTAACTTGATGAGGGTCGTCAATCCTCACCATTAATAATGTTAATCCAGGTTGGTGTCCAAAGGTTGTATGCATTAAGAGAAGAAAATCTTGGAAAGTAACTCCTTTAAAAACAAACCAAACTTGCATAAAATAAATCACACTTGCAGAAATTGAAAAGCACACTTGTAGAAATAAAGTTTGCATGAAAGAAACATACTTGCATGAATTAAAATGCACACTTTCATGAAATAAACACACTTTCATGAATTAAAAGGCACACTTACATAAATGAAATTTGTATGAAAGAAACACACTTGCATAAATTAAATTCCTTAATTAAAAATAAACACAATTGAATGAAACACCTGCAGGTTTACAACAAATTAGATTTTCACAATACAAAGATAAAAAAATACAACATAATGAATTAAAGATAAATGAATAAACATAAACATAAATACACAGATCCATCTTCCTTAGAATGAGTGGCCAGCTCATTCCTTGGAAAAGGATTTAAATCATACTTCTGATATCTTAAAACTACAAAATATTTGAGAGGAAAGAATAGATCTTTATTTCTTTAGAGAAAAATATTACATATCTAAGTGTGGAAGGTTGCATTTATAATTTATGCATCTAACCAACTCCTTATTTTAGAAATACAATTTGATCTTATCTTTATTCCAATCCTAACAACTAAGATCTTCATCTCCACAAAATATGGAGAGATATATTATTGAAGTCAAATCTTATCTCACTTATTTTAGGAAGATTTACTCCCAAATCTTATCCTTGATTTTCGGTAACAAGAATCATAATGATTTTATTCCTCAAAATATGATTTTGACCAAATGCCTTTCTCAGATTTTCTATTTGACTTTATTTTTTTTACTGTGGAACTTTTGACGCTTGTCAAATACTCTTTTTCCTCGGACTGTAGTTCACCAAAAGTTATATTTTTCTTGATTGGTAAAAACTGTATAAAATATGAATGAGGTTTTTGTTAAATACATTGCTATGAACAAAAACCTCTCTTATATTTTCCATTTGAATTTTCTATTTTTGTTTATGAAACTTTTAGTGCTCGTTTGATACACTTTTCCTCGGACTGCAGCTCACTAAAAGTTAGATATCTCTTGATTGGTAAAACTTGTAGCAAATATGAATGATATTTTTGTTAAAACATTACTATGAGCAAAAACCTCTCTCATATTTCCCATTGCAATCTCTCAGTTTTCACAATCCCTCGAAAACTGTCATTCTGTTGATGTAAGTTCCGAAACTAAAGTTGTCATTCCTTTTATGTAAGTTCTGGAACTAAATCTGCAAGTTTCAGAACTAAATCTAATTTTTCCACAAATTAAAAGTTTTGGAACTAAATCTGTGAGTTTTGGGACTAAACTTGCAAGTTCTGCAACTAACTTTGTGAGTTCCGGAACTAACTCTGCGAGTTCCGCAGCTAACTTAAAACAACTATAGCTTTTGAATGCAACCTCGAATTGAGATGATTCTTTGTTTGAACTTACATAATTTTTTGAGAGGAATCTGAATATAAAATCAAATATAATTTTAAATTTACTATTCATGTTTAATTCCACTTTTCTCAATACTAGCATTATATTTCCTTTATGGCTTGCATACACAATACTTTGCATATTTTCCCAAATAATCAATAGGATTAGTCAACAAAATAGATAAAAAATATTTCTAAAGAATGAACAAGATATATATCATATATTCTATCTTAAGAAAACTAAAGTTCCTAGATTACATTTAAATCTACTTTCAAAGGTAACTTGGAAGGAAAAAATAATGGTAATTTATGGCCAGTTTATGGCCTCATCATTTCCCCACACTTAATATTATACATGTCCTCATGCATTACATTATTATATCATCTTATTAGATTCTTCTCTATATTAAGGACACATTCTTGTGGATATCCTTCTACTTCTTTTGATTTCTTTCTTTTACAACAGGTTCTTATGTGGATCTCCTTTTGTTGCTTTTGATATTTTTTTCTTTTACAACAGGTTCTTGGGTGGATCTATTTCTATTGCTTTTGATTTTTTCCTTTTACAACAGGTTCTTGTGTGGATGTCCTTCTATTACTTTTGATATTCTTTCTTTCATAACAGGTTCTTGTGTGGATCTCCTTATGCTACTTTTGATTTCTTTCTTTTACAACAGGTTCTTGTGTGGATCTCCTTCTGTTGCTTTTGATATTCTTTCTTTTTCAACAAGTTCTTATGTGGATCTCCTTCTGTTGCTTTTGATCTCTTTTATTTTACAACATGTTCGTGTGTGGATCTCCTTCTGTTGCTTTTGATCTCTTTTATTTTACAGTAGGTTCTTGTGTGGATCTCCTTCTGTTGTGACTCATATTTAAAATCAAAATGCATAGCTCGTGCTTCTCCTTATCTCCCACACCTAAGCTCATGCATATTGTTTATTTATGGCTGCCCATAAATTAGACTCAAAAATTTTGATTGCAAAGAGGTGCACATATTTTTCATATAAGTAGGGGAGATATGAATTTTATCTTGCCTTCCTTGGAAATCTTTAAAAGTGGATCTATCTATAGTAAAAAAAATTACAAGAAAGCTTAAAAATAAAATAGTAAAACAAAATAACTTGATCATACCTCTAGTTGTCTTTGTCATCCTATTGTTAACATGATCAAATACTGCTGAGAAGAAATCCACCAGGTAACAGTTGATTTCCTTTTAAGAATATCTGCCTCCTTTTTTCTTTGATTGGCAAGCAAACTGGTTTTCCAATCAAATTTTTTTTTCCTTTGATTAGCTAGTAAGTTGGTTTTCCAATAAAGTTTTTTTTTACCTCTAATTGGCCAGTAAGTTGGTTTTCCAATCAAAACTTTTTGAATTTTTATTTTTTATTTTTTATTTTTTTTCTTTTGATTGGCTAGTAAGTTGGTTTTCCAATCAAAACTTTTTGATTTTTTCTTTTTTTTCTTTTTTTGTGTTGAAATGATAACATGAGAAGGATTAGAGAAAAATTTGATCCATCAGCAAACTATATTCATAAAAGTATAACTTGTGTAAAATAGGAAGCAATATCTGAGATCTCATAAAAACCTTTTTGCATACTTGGTAACTCTAAGAAGATTTCAAAAAATTGTGTAGAAAATTTCTAGGTCTTCAAAGCCCATCTTGAATTATGCATTATCAGAATCACCACAGTAATATTCAAAGCCTAGACTAGTGATCTCAGGAGATGGATAGCTATTAAAAGAGAGAGTGGAGGTATCCATGGGTCCCTCCAAAATCTATATGTTCCTTAGTTGATATTGTTTGTGCTCCGAAATCTACATGTTTATATCAAGAAAAACTCTAGAAATTCGTATAGATCTAGTCCTCAGATGTTAATACACAATGTTTTTTTCCTTGATATTCACCATAATTGTTTCTTAACGTTATACAAGCATATACAAAAATAAAGAAATTGAAAGACGTGAAAACAAATTTTTCTAATGGATATGGTTCAGGGATTGAATTTTATTATAATATGAAAAAATAATTTGGATGTGTTTATTTATGGGTGGGTTTTTATTTTGGCTCTAATGAAATCCTTGAATATGGATGGAGTTAATTAGAAATGCTACCAATTCATTATTACAAACTGGATAAGCCAGTTTTTGACTAAGGTTATGTGTAATAAGATCACTGAGTTGTTAGTTGATACAAGGGGAAATGGTGGTGGTTATCAAAAATAGCATATGATATTTCATCAACTTGATCTACTTCCAAATTCAATATCATATTATACCATTTCTAGATCTGCATTATTTGTTCATACCATTATACCTCTTGATCAAACATCTGAATGATTTTTCTTATACATAGAGTTAGTTTGTGGGAATATATTTACAATCTAATATTCCTAATTGTAGAAATGAAATTTTAATCTACTTGCAGGAAATAAAAGTCTAAAGAAACTACTTGCCAAATTCTTCCTATCACAGAATTGCTAAAAGGTATTCTACTGTCACTAGAATATTCTTTTAGAGAACTCCGAATCTCCTAATAACACTGTGTTCTCTGGAAACGGTGCCAAAATGATGAGGGTCATCAATCCTCGCCATTAATAATGTGAATTCGGGTTGGTGTCCAAAGGCTATATGTATTAAGAGAAGAAAATATTGGAAAGTAACTACTTTAAACACAAACCAAACTTGCATAAAATAAATCACACTTGCGGAAATTGAAAGGCACACTTGCAAAAATAAAGTTTACATGAAAGAAACACACTTGTATGAATTAAAAGGAACATTTTCATAAATGAAATTTACATGAAAGAAACACACTTGCATGAATTAAAAGGCACACTTTCATAAATGAAATTTGCATGAAAGAAACACAATTGCATCAATTAAAAGGCATAGTTACATAAATGAAATTGTTGAATTAAAAATAAACACAATTGAATGAAACACCTGTAGGTTTACAATAGACTAGATTTTCACAATACAAAGATAAAAACAATACAACAGAATGAATTAAAGACAAATGAATAAACATAAACATAAATACACAGATCCATCTTCCTTGGAATGAGTGGCCATCTCATTCCTTGGAAGAGGATTTAAATCATACTTCTGAGATCTTAAAACTACAAAATATTTGAGAGGAAAGAATAAATCTTTATTTCTTTGGAGAAAAATATTACATATCTAAGTGTGGAAGGTTGCATTTATAATTTATGCATCCAACCAAATCCTTATTTTAGAAATACAATCTGATCTTATCTTTATTCCAATCCTAACAACTAAGATCTTCATCTCCACAAAATATGGAGAGAGATATATTATTGAAGTCAAATTTTATCTCACTTATTTTAGGCAGATTTGCTCCCAAATCTTCTCCTTGCTTTTCGATGACAAGAATCATAATGATTTTATTCCTCTACATTATTGGAAGTATTTTACTCAAAATATGATTTTGACCAAATACCTTTCTCATATTTTCCATTTGACTTTGCTGTTTTTTATTGTGGAACTTTTGACGCTTGTCAAATACGTTTTTTCCTCGGACTGCAATTCACTAAAAGTTAGATTTCTCCTTATTGGTAAAACCTGTAGAAAATTTGAATGAGGTTTTTGTTAAACACATTTCTATGAATAAAAATCTCTCTCATATTTTCTATTTGAATTTTCTATTTCTGTTTATGGAATATTTAGTGCTCGTTTGATACACTTTTCCTCGAACTGCAGCTCACTAAAAGTTAGACCTCTCTTCATTGGTAAAACCTACAGCAAATATAAATGAGTTTTTTGTTAAAAACATTGTTATGAAAAAAAATCTCTCTCATATTTCCCATTGGAATCTCTGAGTTTTCACAATCCCTCAAAAACTATCATTCTGTTGATGTAAGTTCTGGAACTAAATCTGCAAGCTCCGAAACTAAATCTGATTTTTCCATGAATTGAAAGTTTTGGAAATAACTATCATTCAATTAATACAAGTTTTAGAGCTCAATCTGTGAGTTCTAAAACTAAACCGGCAAGTTTTGGAACTAACTCTGTGAGTTCCGGAACTAACTCTGTAAGTTCGACGACTAACTTAAAACAACTATAACTTTTACATGCGACCTCGGATTGAGATGATTCTTTTTTTAAACTTACATAATTGTTCGAGAGGAATCTGAATATGAAATCATATCTTATTTTAAATTTAATTTTAATTCTCAATTCCAATTTTCTCAATACTAGCATTATCTTTCCTTTATGGCCTGCATACACATTTGCATCTTTTCCCAAATAATCAATAGGATTAGTCAAAAAATAGATAACAAAAGATTTATAAAGAATGAACAAGATATATATCCTATATTCTTTTTTAAGAAAACTATAAGTTCCTAGATTACATTTAAATCTACTTTCAAAGGTAACTTGGAAGGACAAAATAATGGTAATTTATGGCCAATTTATGGCCTCATCATAACCCCCAATCAATCTCTCAACCAAAAGTTACATAACTACCTACTCAACCAACGCCTAATCCTAATAAAAAAATTTCTTAGCCAGCCTAGTCCATTCAACCATCACAATACCCTACCTATTCTATTGATATCAACTATATCCATCTTAGCTCAGGAAGAGCACTTCCTCCACTAGCTAGACCTACCATTACTAGAATTGTAGAAGAACCATAGTTGCTGCATGATGACTTGCTCCAAGGACAGAAGATGTTGTAGGTTGATCCGCAAAAACCTAAGCAGAATTCTAGCATGGATAAAATGTAGGGTAATGACCAACCATTTCTTGAAAGATTACAAGAAAATAAGACTGACCTCAAATTAGAATTTGATTCTGACTTTCTCAATCAACTCAAAGACATTCGTATCAAAATACCATTGATATAAGCTATTAAGGATATGCCCATCTACAATAAACTAGTTAAGGACCTATGCATTAAGAATCCAAATAGAAAGAGGAAAGACACATCTATTATATAGGTCATTAGATAACTAGATGATATTTTTCTTGGGAACTCAATTCTGCCCAAGTATATAGATCTAGGAAACCCTCTAGTAAATGTCATAATCAATGGTACAATGATCAAAAACACTATGATTGACTTGTGGACAGTAATAAATGTAATGAAAAAATAAATCATGGATGATTTGAAATTGGAAGGATTAAGACCAACAACCATAGTCTTATAGCTTACAGAAAGATCAGTAGCTAAGCCTGAAGGATTTTTGGAGGATGTGGTAGTAGTGGTAGACTCCTGGGAGTACCTTGTTGACTTCATTATTTTCCATCCAAAATTAAACTTAGGAGAATATCCTATCATCCTAGGAAGGTCGTGGCAAGCAATTGTTGATGCATTCATTGGATGCATATCTGGTAATATGATCATCTCTAATGGAAGTGGCACCAGAAATATTATGCTCTATCCCCCTGCACAACCATTTAATGAAGAATATCAAACCATTTGGGTGGAAGAACCAGAAGAAGACCATAGCTCAGTTTAGCAGCTAATGATGTTGGAAAAATCATACATAATAGAAGGACATAAGGTGGATGTTTTTCTTTCAAACATTCTGTAGAATAATTATAGTAAGAATGAAGAAGATGGCAAGTAGCAATCAATAAGCTTTCCTAAAAATCAAATCTTCCACAACATAGTATTTGTTATATCTGAATCACATCACCCTATGGTTTGCACAAGTGTGTGTGCTTGAGCTCACAATGTGATTGTATAACATGGGTACAATCTCCAAGTTATGGGACCTGCTTCTTGAGATAGACCTCCAAAGAAAGTTAGTTCTTACTCCTAAAATACCTACCACAATCTACTCTAATGCAGGAAAAACTATCTATCCTAGTCTAACTTTCCAAGGGACCAAGGAGAGAGAGTACATGAAAAAAAATCCTACACTAAAGCGGTGATACACCAAAAAAGGAGAGTGTGAGAGTAGTCTCCCAATGTGTAAAAATTAGACGAAAAATGCACACTAGAAGGGGTGATAACAGTTCTCCACAATCTAACAACTGCATTCACAACAATATTTCATGCAAAGACAATGATAATGGATCCATGTAATAGCATAAAATAGACACAATATATATGCAGTGAGATTGAAAGGGAAAGAGGAATGCAAACAAACATATCAGGGTAAGATACATCCATAAACTTGCATCTATTACTTCATAAGTATGCACAGTTTAATCTATTACAAGATAAGGGCCTAGATCACCATGTAAGGAGTCCACTATAAGGGTCTGTGGCACATTGTCTTCACAAAGAAATTTTGACAGAGTTTTTGTACTTAAAAAAACTACCTCCCTTTACATGATCCCAACACTCTAATTTATAGAAATTTAAGAAGAGAGAGGGGGGGAAATAAAAATCCTAAAATCTATCCTTCAACCACTTGTAAGCTTTCATAAATAGAGTGAAATGATGTTATTTTTCTTGTAAAAGGATACCCATACTATCCCATGACTTGCAGCAGTGAGAAATGTCAGCCCATGCTCCATTGAATGCATCCCAACTACCAAATAAAACATTGTTCTTAACCTGGACATGTTTTCTACAAAATCACCATCAATTTATCATCAAGTTCTGAATTTCTTGATTTCTATACATTGGTCTTAGAACCATGATTCCAACGGTACCAATTGTGTGTGTTTTGCATTGAGAAATGTAAAAGTTATGGCCTTCTAAGTGCAGGTAGTTATTTGGGTCTGTTAGGCATTTCTATCATTTAACAGGAATGAGCATCTGATTGACTGAAGCTGAAGATGTTTCCTTTATTTTCATAAATATACCCTCATCAAAAATAATAAATCCATTCTGTGGCGTAGAGAATGCATGCTCGTTCCAAAAAGTCTAATTTTGTGAAAATCAGAGCTCAGGGTCAAAATTTATAGCCGTTTGAAATTCAGGAGGGTTATGCATTGAGTTTTCCTTTGTATACAGGAATTTTAGCTATATCAGGTCCTTGTGTCCCAACTATCCTAGAAAAAAACCTCTGATCCAACCGCAAGCCTCCTTCTACAGAAAAATTGGCAAAATTGTGTCCTCAGCGAACTTGTGTCCTGTGTGTCCCTCCGTTGACTGGGCTGTCAGGGCTGTTGACTGCCACTTTGCCCACATCACTTTGACCCGCCTTGTAAAATTAGAAAAGTCAGGTTTTTAGGTTTGAACTGTCCCACGTGTACTTGTGCTACCTGAACTACTTCGACCTGACTTTCTACACAACAAAGGAATGCGACCATTTCAGCTCTACGGGTCTCGCGTGTCCCAATGTCCCATGGACCGCACGGACCAAATATACCTAAATTTTGTGATTTCTTTGCAAATCGGCCATTTCAGCCATGTGGGTCCCAACTGTCCCATGCGTACCTATGTGGCCTGGGCTCTAAAAACTCAATTTTTCTGCACAACACTAGCACAAGCCAAATTTTTTACATCTTTTGCAATTTTTCAAGTTCTTGGATTTTTCTTGGCTAGGGGAGTTAGAGAAAAAATAATAGAAACCTTAAAAGCCTAATTTTTTTCCCTCGAACCATTTCAACCTACTTGACCTTGAAGAATTTGCATAAGTTACCAAAATTTACCTTGAGGGGTGGATTTTAGATAATAGTACTATGGAATGTTCTAGGTAAGAACTACATCCAACACCAACTTCTTCCACATGGTTGTATCTTGAATTCTGTAAGGAGTAACATATGCTTCATGACTGATCTTTCTAAGGAAGTGGAGATTGCACTAGTAAAGCCACTCAATGTGAACAAAACATTGAGCATGTAGTAAGAACAACTGTTAATTTCCCTTGTCAAAAAACACAGGACAACATTTGCATGTGACTATGGAGACATGCATGGGGTCCATCCTAAACTATGTACTCATAAGATATACATCAAGGACAACTTTAAGCCATTAAGATGTACACATAGGAGAATGAAACTAGTAGTGAGGGATATAGTTAAAGAGGAACTAAAGAAATTATTGGATGTTGGATTCATATATCCAATTTCAGAAAGTTAATGGGTGTCACCACTTGTTATTGTACCTAAAAAGAATGGTAAATGGAGAATTTACATAGATTATAGAGAGCTAAATGCAGTAACAAAGAAGTATCATTTTCCACTCCTTTTAATTGATCAGATACTTGATACTCTTGCTGCCAAAAAGTATTTTTATTTTCTGTACATTAACAGTGGCTACAACCAAATTCAGATTGCACCTAGGGATCAGGGCAAGACCACATTCACATGCCCATGGGTAACTTTGCATACTTTATTCTTCCCTTTGGTCTGTGTAATGCACCTACCACATTTTAGAGAGCAGTACTCAACATCTTCTCATATATAACCAATGATTGCGTGGAGGTATATATGGATGATTTTACAGTCCATGGAAGTACTTTTGATGAAGCAATGAAGAAATTAGACAAGGTTCTCAAGATATGCAAATAACATAATATATCCTTAAGCAACAAAAAATGCTACATGATGATGTCTGAGGGGATAATGTTAGGTCATTATATGTCATATGCTGGAATCCAGGTAGATCCATCAAAAATATCAGTGATTATAAATCTGCCAACACCTAAAGGATGTAAGGAGCTTCTTGGGCAATGTTGGGTATTATAAGAGATTTATTCAAGATTTCAGTAGAATCATAGGACCATTATTTTTTTTGGGAAAGGATCTCACATTTGTATGGACAAAGAAATGTGAAACTACATTCCAAACTTTTAAGCAAATGCTAACTTTTGCACCTATTTTAAGAGGACCAGATTGGAGTTTGTCATTTCATATACACATTGATGCCTCAGATCACACCATTGGAGCTGTTTTAGGATAGAAACATGAGATACTCAATCACGTCAATAAGAACCTACAACACATTGAGCTTAACTATACAGTCATTAAGAAGGAGTTTTTGGAATTTGTATGTGCCATCAACAAGTTTAGGTACTATATCACAGGATATCTAGTATTTATTCACACATACCATATTACCATTAAATATTTGATCAACAAACCAATTGTAAGTAGAAGGATAATCAGATGGTCTCTGCTCTTACAAGAGTTTGATGTAACATAATCCCTGGAAAGACAATGTTGTATCATATTTTCTCTCAATAATGGAGGATAATAATGAAGAAGAAGTGGTGGATGATTCTTTCCTAGATGAAAATTTGGTTTTCATTTCTACCAAGACACCATGGTATGATGATATAGCTAACTATTTGGATGCAGGTAAGACACCTCCACACTATCTATATTATGAAAATAAATATATTTTTGAGAAAAGTGTGAATTTTTCTTCGATAGTTGGTTTCCTATTCCACACATGGCAGAATAATGTTATGATAAGATGTATATATGATGAGGAAATTTATGATGTCCTTAAATCTTTCCATAGTGAGTCATGTCGAAGACACTTTGTTTTAAAAAGAATAGGATAGAAAGTATTAACAACAAGGTATTATTGACCTACACTACACAAGGATGCAACCTTGTATGCAAGAAGATGTGATAAGTGCTAAAGAATGGGAAAGCCTACTAAGTCAGATGAAATGTCATTGTAGCCTCAGCTAGTATTGCAGTCGTTTGACAAATGGGGATTGGACTTTATTGGTCCCATAGATCCTAAGTATTAGCAAAAAGATTAGATTCTGGTGTGCACAGACTACCTCACCAAATGGATAGAAGTGAAAGCATTACCAAATCAGAAGATTGAAAAAATTACAAAATTCCTATATGACCACATCTTTACAAGTTATGGAGTGCCAAGAGAGATTGTTATAGATCAAGGTAGCCACTTCATTACTGAAGTTATTGTTGATTTAGCTACATAATATGAAATCACACATGGGAATTCCACACCTTATCATCCACAATCCAATGGCCAAGATGAAGTAACAAATAGAAAAATTGAGGCCATCTTGACAAAGACTATTGTGTTGCATAGAAGGGATTGGTCAGAAATAATTCCAAAGGCATTTTTATAATTTAATACCACATGGAAGATAACAATTAGATTCATACCTTTTGAGCTACTATATGGTAAGATTTTTTTTCTCCCTATTTAGTTTGAGCACAAGACATTAAGAACTGCATTGGAATTGGGTATAGATTTATCTAAAGCTCAGAAGTAAAGGATTATTCAACTCAATGAGTTGGATGAAATGAGGAGGTACGATATTCATAATACAGAGGTAGTAAAAAAAAAGGATCAAGTGGCATGACAGGTTCATCGAAATAAGGAAATTTCAAGAAGGTGATTGGGCACTTCTCTTCGATTCAAAATACAAGGACTACATGGGAAAACTCAGGACAAGGTGGCTAGGTCCATATGAGATTGAGAAGATATTTTCCAATGGAGCTATGAAGCTCACCACCATTGATCCTGTGAGATTCAAACTACTAGTAAATGGTAATAGATTGAGGTTGTACAAAAAGACAACTGATAGGAACACCTTCATCTAATGGTTCATAGGAGGCCAAAGCAAGATGGAAATGAGAAAATAAAAATTGAGGTCAGAAGTTAAACCTATTGGTTCATCTTCTGAATTTTTAGAGGAATGAGATATTCAATGGCCTTGGTATATCCATCTTTTTGGATACCCTAAGGATGAATAAAATTAATGCGATCAGCCTTCATGGTGATTAGCCCCACTCACTCACATGTTTTATTTTATTAGCATTTCTGTTTTTCAGGATTTTGTGTATTTTTGGCAAGGAGTGCATAATTTGGATGAAAGGAGGTGGTGCAAAGACTAGAACGTCCACTTGTAGCAATATACAACCAAAGCCCTATTTTTCTTTCCTTTTTATAGAACTTGATTGTATGAAGAATCAAGAACTCGTCATAATGAGAATAAAGAGATAAAGAGAGTTAGCACCAGAAAATTCAATCTTCCCTCTTCGGGAATTAATTGAATTCTCATTATGGATCTTAATCTATCCAGCAGCCCCTGTAGTAATAGATCTTGCAGTAACACTACTTACATCCACACAATACCTCAACATATAACCTCATGCATACATCCAAGGGCACAAACTCCAACAAGTCACATGTCACAATCATTCGGCGTATATCTTGAGTTAAGTGCACTTGATGTCCTCTAATAAAGTAGTGCTAGAATAATTATATTTAATTAATTTATGTTCCAAGTTGTTAATAAACTTTATTAACCATAATGTTCTGCCATCTTCTATAATGTGACATGTCTCCCACATCACCCTATAATATCACAAAACCTCACTTCACATGCGGATATCCTTTAATTCAAATTAATGCCCACTTTTCAAGCTGCATGTAAAATTGGTCACAAATTTCAAAAATGCAAACACTTGAGGTCTTCCGTTCATTCAAATTTTACATAATCAATTCTAAGTAAAAGACCCCTTACTTCGCAGAGCTTGCAAAAGTTGCAGAAATTAACAATGGGCGAGACTTGATAAGAAATGAACCTATAGACCATTCACAGCTTCAGAATCAGATACAAATTCTACAGTACTTTCATAATAGTGGTTGGATGGATTACATCAATAAATTACAAGGTTTCAATGAGTATATGGTCATAGAATTCACCACCACCTTCAAGTACATGTAGGAAATATTCAAGGGTTTGCAAGTTAAAGTTGATGATGAGATATTTGCTGGAGTCACTAGACTACTAGTGGAAGGTGAGATGTTTCCTAAAAAATACAATCTAGAGGAAGCTTGCGTAAAGTTTACAGATGAGGATGTCAACTTTGTGATAGACATACAATGTACTCTACAAAGTTCTTTAAAACCCTTTTGGTAAGATGTGTCAAACTATATCATAAAATATTCTACCTATGAGGTTCGGTATTCACGGTTAAATATTTTCCATCTTAAACTTCTCAATCATTTAAATAATGTCATAAATGTGAATGTTCCAAATATCTTACATGAGATTTTAAATAAGATGAGTAGGGAATCAAAAATGGGAAGGTATGCCTTGTCTCATTATTGCCTTGTCACTTTAATTGTGAAACATGAATTGGCAATTGAACATCCTATAGTAAACTGGGGAGACTTTTTTATAGAAATTAATTTTAATGACTTGTTGGGGAAGGGTAAGAAAAAGAGAAGAAGCTCAGTTAGTTCTTCTATGCCTCCAGTTGAACCCTTAGCTTCACCCTCCATTTATTCAAAAACCCATACTGCTGTAGAAACTCCCATTCCTTCAAAAGCTTCCATACTTGAAGAAACACCCGTCCATGACAAACCTCCATCTCGAAAACAAGGTCCTAGGCCCATCTCTCCTAACAGGGTTCTAGTTGTTGAAGCATTACTAAATATATCAACACCATAGTCCTCTTCCTCTAAAGGTAAATGGAAAGCCTCAAGAAAATTCTATGATTCATTTAGGAGGTCAAGAAGGCTTACTCCTAAAAAGACTAGAACCTCAAGGCCTAGTAGAAACATTCAAAAAAATTAGACAGTGATGAAGAAGGACTAGAAAAGGAGGAGGAAGTTATTCTAATGGAAGTTGAGTAGGAATTTCATATAGACACTAGTGTCCCTAGGATTTCACCTAAAAAATTTGGGAACTACGCCCCTTTTTATATTTTTTGATCTTTTTAAGCGAAGGGTCTTGTTTTTAATTTTTGTTTTTGATTTTTTCTTTGTACATTTTTCCTTCAGTTGCTGGCGTTGCTCATAGGTATCAGTTATAAAGTCGTATTATCTAAATACACATAAGCCACAATCTCACTCAATTCCCTCCCGAAACCTAATGTATTTTTATAAAATCTTTTGATTATTTTTAATAAATAAAAGCTCTTTTAAAAATAGATTGAGCTAAAATTGGAAAATTTAGGTTATATAAAGCACTTTGCACGGTCATTATTACCACGTCATTATTACTTTCACCTCAAGGTGGAGCATTCACCTGGGGAAGAGTTTGTTTTTATGGATTAGCTAATTAGAGAGGATTTTTGAGAAATTTCCTAAAGCTTCTTTTAGGTATTTTGTTTTTATTTATTTATTTTGTTATCTGGTTTTGGTTTTTCTCCATTTTTCATGTGGCAATCACCATAGCCTTGTCTTTCTTCCCATTCCTAGGGTTTTGAAGAGATCTCCATTGTTTTTCATTTCAATTCGACTTGTCCCAGCTGTAATTAATTGTATTCCCTTAAGAATTCAGGCTAAATCGTGGTTTTTCAGGCATGTGCAAAGCCAAGTCATAGTTTTTTTAAGAGGCAGAGGTTTTATTTATTGTAAATCATGGTTATGAGAGTCCTTTTCTTATTTGTAGAAGCATACAACCCCCATCTAATTATCCATGTAATTTCTAACTTCTAAGGTAAAACACTTAATTGAAAATCGTGGATGTGCAACACTTTTTCTTCCTTTTGAAAATAATCCAGTCTTCTTGGTATCCACACAAAAGAAAAATCACTTAAGCCAAATCATGGATGTCCAAGGTATTGTCTTCTTTTTGGAAATCATCCTCCTTCCTTAGCATTCACATAACTTTTGGAGATGTACACAATTATTTTTTAAAAGAAAAAAGAAAACCACTTAAGTGAAATCGAAGATGTCTGTGGCTTGGTCTTATTATGTGAAATCATCATCCTCCTTCATAATCCACGTAGCCTTTGTAATAAAGAGAAAATCACTTAAGTGGAAATCATGGATGTTCATGTCTTTGTCTTCTAGGTTTCAACACAGCCATCCACTATCCTTTGTATTCACACAATCTAATTAGCCTTCTATTCATGCCATCCTCTGTCCCTTGTATTCACATAAATTTTGAAAGAAAAGGAAAATAATTTAAATGCTTGCCTGGAGGGCCAAAACCTTAGCTTCTAAAAATTGTATGTTCTGCAAAGCATCCACCTTCTAAATCCACGCAGTTTTTGGATATGAATTAAAAAACCTCTTAAAAATCATTATACTTATATTTATTACCTTAGCTTCTAAATTATAAAGCATCTAAGAATGCAGAAATATTTACATCCCCTCTAAAATCCCAAACGCATCCATTATAAATGCATACAATCTCCTAGTTAAGCCCACTTCTCTTTTCTTTCATCCAAAGTAATTCCCAAATTTTATGGCTTCCCATATATATAAATAAGAGGGTGATGAGTTGCATATTTTTCTAAATTGTTTACAAGAATATTTCACTTGTGCACATACTTGTGAGAAGAAATTTGAGGCCAATTTCAGATACATTAAACATATCTTTAGAATCAAGAGAAGTAGTTGCAGTTTCTACAAACAGAGATCCAGATTTCACAACTAAAAAAGCTTCAAGTAAAAGTGGAAAAAGGAAATCTTAGGAAAAATCAGATTCAGACAGAATGAAGTGTGATGAAAAAGGTTATCTAATGGAATCATGCATATTGTCTAGGCTTGCTGAAGTAAGTGATACAAACATGGGGTAGGTATCTGTTAGTGAATTAATTGATAGATCCAAGGAAACTTCCCAGACACCCCTTATGCGGGCTATAAGGGACAGTGGAATCATTCAAATTGTAGAATTTCTGGCTATTACCCAGTTACCTGAATTTTTTCTAGAGTGTGCCAAATTCTACCATTCTCTATCCAAAAAAAATAGAGATACATCAAGAAAAGTACTAATAAGGTTAGATACTTTATACATCAATTACTTCCTCAAGATTCCTGCTAGATCCAAAGTAATTAAAATTAGCATACAAGAGGCTATTGATTGGTGGAATAACATCATGATGGACTGTATAGGTATTATGAACAAAAAATATAATAGAAAATATAGGCAGCCATCTAAATTTCCAAGGACCAATCCTAGATCAAATCTTATACATGCAGTTTATGACATCGTCCAGTTGCTATGCATAATTAATGGAGAAGATAATATGAAGAACGTCTACTTGTGGATGTATTACTTGGTCAAGATAATTGAAATCAATAGAGATAATGTAATGATCAATTGGGTAGAAATCATAAGCAACAACATTAGTGAGCAGCAAGCACTAAACTTCAAAATGACTTCATATCTTGTGTATCTTGTAGCATCAAGAGGGGTGTTCTCCAAGTTGAACAAAAGAGGTATAATTTCTAAGGATCCTATCTATGAGTGTTACCCACATCTGGTGATACCTGAGTACTATAAGGAATACAGGGTGATAAATTATGGTTTCTTTTATGAATTCATTTTCAGACTAAATAGTGATATGAAGGCAAACAAAGTAAGCAAGGAAGCTTGGGAAGTTGTCTCTCAGTATGGTTATGTCTTCATTCAGTTTTCTAACTTCACTTATCTCAGGGTTAGTGGCTTCTCAGGTGAACCAATCAAGTTACCAAGGTACCCCAATGATAATTGGATTATCATGGAGCTATGTAGGAAGCTCATGGAATTGTAAGACTTACAATCAAAATAGCACATGCTGACAGTTAGCTTTCCAATATATGTTGGCCACTATATATTCTAGAATATTTACAAAGACAAAAACATCCAAGCTAAAATGTTTCTTTACTATGAGCATGAATATTTCCAAGCCAGGATGAAGTTTGATCCTAATGGAATAGAAAAAAAAACAATATCCCTAGAATACATGCACATTCCTTCATTGGAATATTTCTAGATGAAATGCAGGAATGAATTTTAAGTCAAAAAAAGAGATTTCAGTAGATTGACAGCTTGGCAATTTTTTATTTTGATTTGACAAGGATACCTGTGAACCTTTCTGATGAAGGGCATGCGATACTTGATATATATCTGCATGGTAGCAGATAAAGTTTCCCTTCAAACTAGTATAGGTGGTGGCAAGAAAATTGAGGAAAGGTCTTAAGAAGTCCTTGTTAATACCTCAAACTAGTTGTTAACAAGAGGATATTGTTTGGATGAAGCTTTAATGCATTAGATAACAGAGAATTTTAGAAAAAATAAACATGATGGTGAAAGCAGTAGAAGACTAGAGAATTTAAAAGTTCTCAAAAGGTCTCAAACATTAGATAAAGGAAATTCATCACTTGTTATTCAACTACCTACTAACAAAGCTTCTCTTACAACAACTCATAGAACTTCAACAGTTCCAGTACCACAGGAAGACATAGTTATTCCACAATTTAAGCCAGTATCATTCATATTTTCTCCTCCACTACCCAGTTCTCCACCTCCTCCTATAGAATAATTGAGGGCTCAAATGGTAGAATTCAAAATATCCCTCTCACTAGATGGCACAAAAGGAGGGAGCCATGATACAGTGTTAAATTTTGATACGGCAAGGACTAAACAAGAAATGGTGATACATATTGATTTTTCTCATTCTCCAAAGAATAACTTCTCATATTGGCTAGCTTTGATAAAAGTCCAAGAGGTTAGGGAAGTAATAAACCTAGAAGAAGAAGATTTACAAGTGCTCAAAATCCTTGGAGGAAGAGTTAAAATCGAAATTTTGTCAAAGTAACTTCAAAGTTGGTCATTGAGTCATCAAGTAAAAAGTTTACAGAAATATCAATTCTAGCTGAGGGAAAGCAAACGGGAGAACTGACAACAGCAAATATATCAGTGACCAGAGTTCCACTAGGGAAAGTTACCACTGAGGGATTAAAATAAGATACCCACACGTTGATTGGTACTCTGTTCATCAAGCTAGAAGAGGGGAAAGCAGAGAAAGCCAAACTCGATGAGAAGATATCCCAAATGTGTGAAATTATCACCAAGGTTGTTAAACCTTCTTCTCAGCCAGTACTAGTACAAGAGTAGGTAAGTTGTCATTTGATCAAAGAAGTCGAAAAACTAGGTGATAAATTCAAGGCTATTGGTGAATGGGTAAAACAAATCATCCACCAAGTGGTAGAGAAATTCAAAGAAGTATCAAATATCTTGGAACATATGTAAAGATCATTGCCTCAGTTGAAAGAATTGGTGACAAGTATAAAAGATGAGAATATAGTTGTTAAAATCCACTTGGAGATCCTGGCTAAAATAAATTCTCTATCGGAGAGTGTATTGATTGAAGAGAAAATTGTACCACATGGATCAATACAAAAGGGTAAGTAGCTGAAAATGACAGTGTCTTTCCATATGAAGGTTCTCAAACATATACTGAGTGAAATGCAGTTGTTGGAAGACAAAATGGAAGAAGTTTCGGGGAGTATAATCACTTCCACTATCAAGGAATTAATTGATGGTGTCCATTATTGTTGATCAGAGAAAACTTGATAGAACTCACTTAAGAAGTTCGCATGGGAAAATAGAACAAGTTCAAGGGCACGAAAGGACAGGAAGAACCCACGTGCGTAGGATAATTCATCATTTAGGACTTATCCATTTTTGGGCATTAAGATCTATTTTTAGAAGATAGTGTGCAGAACACACCAACAATGTAGAGACGTGCACACCACACATTGTCTATTTCTGGAGGATCAAATTCAGATAAATTTTACATGGAGACAACCTAAGAATAGGATTGTCACCTCAATTAACTATTAGTAGTCTATAGATAGCACACTTTCATGTTGGCTATGCATGAAAATGATGCATGGCTATTAATAGTATGCGGTCTATTTTTGGGATAGACAAGTGGTGAAGGGAAAGTCCCTACCCTATATATATGTAGTGAATTACCTGGTAGGGAGACAATGCATATAGAGAGATAGATAACAGTGTGTGTGTGTGTGATGGATATGTATACAGAGACATGTGCATGTTTCTGGATTACCGTATCAGATCCATGTGTGCATTGGCATAGATTTCCATTATTGTAAGAAGATTATATGTTATTTTGATAATTAAGAGATGGAAGATATTGACTGAACCTAAGTGTCATTCCTGTGTGTAATTGGGTAGTGCATGTTCTTATTTTTATCATGATTATTGTTTAAACCTATTCTTTCCTATATCTAGATCTGTCATGCACTATATAATGATGTATTAGTTATGGATCTATATGCTTTAAGTCTTCATCATGTTAACATTCTACTATAGAAACCCTAAAGAGGGACCCAGTACCTTTGCACGCTTCGGGTGAGTGCTCAGTCTAGGCTGAGTGATGTGTTAGCATGTCTAGGGTGTTATCTGATGAATCCTAGGCTGCATCATTGGTTCCATTTTCGGGACCTCTTTTTCAGTTATTTTTAGGATGGTTTGCGATGAATATGTACCAATTAACTCTAGCAAGTAATGAAGAATGGATACGTGATCTGGAGGAAGAATATGCACAGTGGTTCAACACCGGATCTGAGTTTAATGCACGTGTATGGGTGGAACAGAATCTGTATGACAGTTTATATGAGATCTTTTTCGCCATCTTTCCAATAAAATTATACGAGTGGCTAATTGTTTATGCATCTAAGTGGAATTGGAGGTATCGCACACTTGTCTGGACACATGAATAATTTCAGGCCCTTTATGATACTAATCTGATCTATACTCGCACTATGGATACGTGGTTTTGTGGTCTTATAAACATTTATATTCTAGAATATTCAATTTCAATGTATTCTTTCCTGGAGGTAGCTAAATTCCAATTTTTGTTGTATCTTAGAGGAACATATCTGCAAAGTATTCCACTGGCGATCAATATCTTGATGGTAACTTTGAACCTGGAGAGTAAACTGATGGCTAACTAAACCTCACCATGTGTGAGGGCAGGAACAGGTTTGGTAAAAGATGGCAGCCCTAGCGGCTGAATGGAAGAGAGAGGAGAAGCGGCTTAAGTATAATGAGGTGTACAAGAGGGAGATAGAGAAGTAGTGTACCATTGTAGAAACTATGGCATTAAGGAGAGAGATGGCTCATGAAGGATTTGAAGCTCACGTAGAAGACATGGAGCCATAGCATTAGGAACTCCCCCATATTGGAAATCATGATAGGGATCCTCCCTTGGCCTCCCACAGAAGTGTGCCAACAAAGAATACCTCATCCGCATGCGCGCATCTTAATCCACCTGGTGACCTAGCCCTTGCGCTTGGTTTTCTAGTATCTAGTATGACAAGTAATCAGCAAGTGAATTTGGGAAACAAGAGAACCAGAGTAAGTCAGAGATAAATTACATCAATGGTAGGATAGATGAATTCAATATTATTTGGAGAAACATTTTTATGTGCATCATCTACATAGAATTTAAGTGTGTCGAATGTTGGAATCACCTCTGGAAGTGGAACTACCACACAGACTGTAGGGGTTCAGTATTGATCTGAAAATGGGTGTTTTATTTTTTCCACTTTTAAATATTTTCAAGGATTGTTATTTTTTAATCAACTTGAAGTCCTTTATACTCCAAAAATTGATCAAATACTGATTTAGGACTGAATTCAAACTGTAATTAAGTTTACAATTTACTCAAAATATCACTATTTGATTGAAGCCCCAAAAATCACAATTTCTTGATTTTAATCGATTTTTCCAATTTTATTAATTCTAATTATAGTTGCATCCACAATCATTTTTGGAATTTAAATTACTGCAAATAATCAGAAACTGAAAATAAAAAATTAGAACACAACACCAAATTGTGTACGGGGTTTGGAATTCCTACGTCCCCGGGTTCATGGTGAACCAATCCATTAATAATGTTAAATATTTAAATACAATAACCTTTACATTAACCAATAATGAATCAAAAAACCTGCAAAACTATGTTTCAGAGCTTCGAAGGACGTTAATGGAGCTCAGCCTATGTCCTTCACCTTTCTGATCCACTTGCAACAGTGTCTCCCTTTAGTTATACACCTTCATGTGAATTTAATAGAATATAACTATGTCACAAAAGCTCCAAATTGGATAAATGATTACACCATCATGATTGTCTTGAAATTTTGAGAACTTTCATATATAACTTGAGATCTGAAAGTGAGCAGAAGTTCCCCAAAATTACACTTTTCCAAAACTACCTCCTTATTCTTTTACACAGACCTGGCACATGTCTATTACAAATACAAGTGAGCTTTATTTATAGCACTTACAAGAGGGTGGCAGGTTGGTAATGCCGCTTATATTTTTAGATGAGGTGCTGGATTCAAATCCCCCTTCCATAGGTTTAGGCGCCCAATTCTCGTGGAATGTATTAAATAAAATATTATTATTATTATTATTGTAAATCCAAAGCCACTAAAAACCTGCCAAGTGTCACGCCCATAATATGCCATTTGTCCATGTCACAGTGTTCCATATCATCATTTGACCACAACTTTGACTATGCATATCTTTCGCATACAAGCTCAGATTTGGTCCGTTCAAAATGTGTCAGAAAGCTTGCGACGAGCTCTATACCATGGAACTGATTTTTAAAAAATTACAAGACCATCAATTTTTCCTTGTCGGAAATTGCCACGTGTCACCTTGCCATTGGCCCACTTGTTGACATGTTGACCAAAGTTGACTTATTTGTTGACTAAAATTTGACCAGACATAACTTGAGCTCAGAGTGTCTATTTTTTACATTCTTATAGTCGTTGGAAAGCTCTCTGAAGGCTATACGACATTGAAATGGTCTAGGGAAGTTTAGGGAACTTTTGACACTAAAAAATATCCCCTTATCACTCCTCCCTACTAAGAAGGGATTTTCTCCACAAAAAGCTATGTATCAACCCACAAAACATGTTATCTCTTCCTGCATTGCAAAATCACATACAAGAACAAGAAATAACATTATAGGTTAATAAAATGCAAATAGTTGATTAGCTAACTACATAACTGATCAGATAATAACACCCAATTAAGCTAGTGTTCAACTAAAACGCTGCAACCTTGTCAAATCTACACATAACTGTGAACTTTCATAACCCACTGTAATGCCATCACAAATAATTGACTAGAAATAACACCCATTCTATTACAAAAAGCTAGTGTTCAATTGTCACCTTGTGATACGACCGATTACTTAAATTACAATTTCATAAACACAGATCAGTATACTAGACATGTAAACTGCCCACAATTAGGCTAGTGCCCACTGTCCATCTGAAACTGTAGCAACTGCAATTATTCACTATCTAGAATAAAATAGAATATCAACGCCCAAAAATAACTATAGTCAACAACTGAATCCACGTGAATCTTCCCAAAATAGTGTATCACCATCACAAATAATAAGTCATATAATAACACCCATCTATAATGGAAGCTAGTGTTCAACTGACACTTTGTGATTATGCTGATTACAACTGCAAATATTCACTATCTAGAATCATTAAACCATCAACGCCAAAAATGGCTATAGTCAAAATTTGAATCAACGTGAATATGTAAATATTCTATCCATACAATGAACTGTAAAGGGATAGATTATAAATTGTATGCTTACCCAAATTGGTGAACTACCATAATCTACAAAATGTTCACCTGGTGCCTTTGCAAACCTGTTTGTTAGTGTAATAAATTTACACCCTAATTGTAACCACATCTGATAGTTACAAAATCAAATTTTCCCAAAATAAGGGTCTTTTAAATTAGTGCAAATAACACATGTGGATACAACAAGTTTGTCTATTTATTACAATATCAAACAGGTTCCTGAATGGGTCTTATAAGCATCCATAATATTTGCACAAATGACAACACTATAAAACTACAAGTTTCAAAATAGACATTCTAATGACACCCATATCCATGCATACTGTTGTCAGAAATGGAATAACCAACCAAAATGTGAGAAGATGAATATGAGTATGATGAACCTATCACTCAAATCTTCTTTACGGCTGCTTCTAAATTATTTAAAAGTTGAATATTAACATAGGATCAAAATACCTAAAAAATAGCTTTGAAAATGTTTGCATACTATCACCAGTTACTGCAATGCAAACATAAATTTGAGGAATGTTTTTACCAATCCAATTACTTGGATTTCTCCATTTATGTGGTTTTATTTCCCCAGTACCAAAATGAACATTTACATGAGTTATATCAACAAATTTTGGTTTGACATTATTTTCCTTTTTAACAACTTTCCAATGTTGCACTGAAGGAACATACCAACACATCTTAACATCATGACCATTCCTTTTACAATGAGAACAAAATTTAACTTCCTTATTTTTAGGAGTCTTACCCATTTTTCCATTCCTTGAACTCTATCTAGGAAAATGATTCCCCTATTTAGGAGAGGTAACCTTTTTTCCATTTCTCGCCTTACCAGAGTGAGATTGGTCTTTTGCACTTGCCTTGTCATTCACAAAAGGCATTAAATTATTTATAATATTTTTCCTCTTCCAACAATATGCTACAGAATGATTAGTACCTTCACAAAATGTGCAAGGAAAACCATACTTTTGTCTACCAAAGCTATATTGCTCAAATTGAAAGAGTGTTTTAGAAGTATTAAGATTTAATTTCCCCTTAGTGCTATTTTTAGTGTAAGTGGGAGGAGGTGGAATTTCATTACCTCGTTTACCTATTTTCTTACACCTTTCATTGTTCCTCTTGATGGCAAAATCTTGCATTTCTAAAGGCGTAGATCCTTGGCTGTTGGAAGCTTGTCTTCCTTCAGCTGCTTTTGAACTTTCTCCAATTTCCATTTTCCCACTAGAATAACCCAAATCGGCAAACCGAGGTTGATCCTCTACCTGTATGGGATTAGCATCACCTTGTTCATTTTTACCAAGGCCTTTTCCATTATATCCCATTTTAACCATTAGTTTAGACCTAATTCCCTTAGTGTGTTTTTCAAACTGGCCCAAAGGAATATCTGAAACTAAATTAGAGGAAGTATTTTCATGTGAACAACTTACAGTGCATTCTATCATAGTACCTACATCTGATTTGGAAGGAATTTCCTTCTTGTGTTCACCTTGTTGCATCTTTTTCAAGAGGGCATCCTTGGTCCATATTTCTTCCTGCAACTCTTTAACAAAGCCCATCAAATTCTTTCTTTGTGCAAGAATCTCATTGACATACTCCTCTTTCTTGGTTATAGAGGATTGTGGCTCAGATTTTAACCGCACTATTTCCTATTCTAAGGAATGTAATTTATCTCTCAGGAAAGATTTTTCTTCCTGGAGTTGGCGGTTAATGGATTCAAGCTCATCCAATTGCTCCTGTTTGGATGACTTGCCCATGATTCCCTATTCCTGCAAACACAACCTGTACTTCCAAAACTATACACTTGCAAAAGAATATTAACAAGCCCCAAAAATTTTACACACTAAAAACTGAAATCAATACTGAAATTGAAACCAAATTTTCACACACAATTAGAAGCTAATCTGGCAATCTAACTGCTCTGATACCAAACTTGATCTGAAAAATGAGTGTTTTATTTTTTCCACTTTTAAATGTTTTCAAGGATTGTTATTTTTTAATCAACTTGAAGTCTTTTATACTCAAAAAATTGATCAAATACTGATTTAGTACTGAATTCAAACTAAAATGAAGTTTACAATTTACTCAAAATTTCACTATTTGATCGAAGCCCCAAAAATCACTATTTCTTGATTTTAATTGATTTTCCCAATTTTATCAATTTTGATTATAGTTGCATCCACAATCATTTTTGGAATTTAAATTACTATAAATAATTAGAAATTGAAAATAAAAATTAGAACACAACACCAGATTGTTTGTGGGGTTCGGAATTCCTACGTCCCCGGGTTTGTGGTGAACCAATCCATTAATAATGTTAAATATGCAAATATAATAACCTTTACATTAGCCAATAATCAATAAAAAAACCTGTAAAACTATGTTTCAGTGCTTTGAAGGATGTTAATGGAGCTCAGCCTGTGTCCTTCACCTTCCTGATCCACTTCCAACAGTGTCTCCCTTTGGTTCTACACCTTTTTGTGACTTTAAAAGAATATAAATTTGTCATAAAATATCCAAATTGGATAAATTATCACACCATCGCAATCATCTTGAAATTTTGAGCAACTTTCATATATAACTTGAGATCTGGAAGTGAGCAGAAGTTCCCCAAAATTGCACTTTTCCAAAACTACCTCTTTATTCTTTTACACAGACCTGGCACATGTCTATTACAAATACAAGTGGGCTTTATTTATAGCACTTACAAGAGGGTGGTGGGTTGGTAAGGTCACTTATCTTTTTAGATGAGGTGCTGGGTTCAATTCCCTCTTCCATAGGTTTAGGTGCCCAATTCTTGTGGAATGGATTAAATAAAATAATATTATTATTATTTTAAATCCAAAGCGACTAAAACCCTGCCAAGTGTCATGCCCATAATATGCCATTTGTCCATGTCACAGTGTGCCACATCATCATTTAACCATAACTTTGACTATGCATATCTTTCACATATGAACTCAAATTTGGTTTGTTCAAAATGCGCTAGAAAGCTTGCAACGAGCTCTATCCCATGAAACTGATTTTTAAAAAATTACAAGACCATCAATTTTGCCTTGTTGCCAATTCCACATGTCACCTTGCCATTGGTCCAATTTTTGACATGTTGACCAAAATTGACTTCCCTGTTGATTGAATTTTGATCGGACATAACTTGAGCTCAAAGTGTCTATTTTTTACATTCTTATAGTTGTTGGAAATCTCTATGAAGGCTATATGGCACTAGAATGGTCTAGGGAAGTTTAGGGAACTTTTTACACTAAAAAATCCCCTTATCAAGTATAGTACTACTGTCAGAGCACATGGGAGTACATCTACAAGTCATGTTCCAGCTACAGGTGGAGGATCAGGAGGTATAGGTGGTTCTAGTTCCAGTGGATCTGGTGGTTCTGGAGGTAAGGGAAACATAGGAGGTTTTGGATCAGGTGTGCAAGGTCTGTAGCAACTCTAGAATATTTATATGGAGATGTCTCTTCGTCTTCCATAGTATATAGGCATAGATAATGTTATTGAGCATGTGCACATGTGTGAAATATTGTGGCGCGTGAAAGGGATCATGGATTTTGAGTGTAAGGAAAGTCAATATGCTACTACATTATAGGGATGTGCACACAGCTGGTATAGGAAGTTTGACCCTAATCAAACTTGTGTGGATTATGCAGTGCTAAAGGATGCTTTCTTGAAAGAGTTCTATATCCCATAATTTGAGCAAAATAGTATAAGCACACTCAATGATATCAAGCAAGGCACTACTGAGATTGTATGTGAGTATGATGCCCATTTTAAATCACTTCTATCTAATCTTTCTTACTGTATTCACACAAACTAGCATGCACAATGGTTCATTGGCAGATTGATTACACCATTAAGAAAAACATTGTCACATAAGACACACTAATCCGCGTGAAGCACTGGAAGAAGCTGTACATGTTGAGGCAGTTGGGAGCATTGACACTAACATTAGTCCATTCTTAGAGGCACATATTACAACTATGGAAAAATAGTTAGAGAATCTATCAGCAAATTCAGCCCATGAAACACGCTCAAGGATTTGGTGTGCAGATTATGAAGTGAAAGGTCACACCAAGGATAGTTTCCCTCATAGATCTATACTCTCGTGTTGATCAGAGAAAACAATTAGTAGAACTCACACACAAAGTCTGAGTGGGAGAATAGCACAGGAGAAAAGGTGCGAAGGTATAGGAAGACATCGTGCACGGAGGTGTAGAGTCAGACTTTTGAGACTTAGCCAATTTTGGAGATCAAGGCTATTTTTAGAGGTTGGCGTGCGGGGCACACAAAGTGATGCCGAGACTTGTGCGCCACTCTTCATGGAGATTTCAAAGAGCATGTCAAATCACTCTTACATTGACATAAGCTAAAGAATAGATCCACCACTATAGTTAACTATCAGTGATCTATAGATAACATACTTGCATGTATGGCTATAGTTTTAAAAGGCACGTGGCTATTATTAGCATGCAACCTATTTTGGTAGAGTTAAGTGGTTAAGGGCTATTCCCCCACCCTATATATATGTAATGAATTACTTAGTAAGATATAGACAGGGACACATACTACTTTGAAGGGTTAGAGATACATGAGTGCATGAGACTAGATAATTGTAACAGATCCATGTGCACATGTCTGGTATTGTATGAAGCTTTTATACTATTGGTATGATGAATATATGAAGAATATTGGTTGAATAACAGTGTCTCATATGTTTATCATTGTATAATACTATTATCATGATGATTTATACTTAAGTGCTTATAGATCTAGTACAGTGTAACGATGTATAGATGGATTAGTTTCTAAATATATGTTTGTTATACTACTTCATCATGCTACCATTCTACTGCAGCAACCCTAAAGAGGGACCTGGTACCTTTGCGCACTTTGGGTGAGTGCTCAGCCTAGGCTAAGTGATGTGCTAGCGTGACTAGGTGCTATCTGAGAATTCTAGGCTGCATCATTGGTTCTGTTTCCAGGACCTCTTTTTCAGTTGTTTTAGAATGGTTCGCGATGAAGACATACCGGCTAACTTTTGTGAGTTTTGAAGAGTGGATTTCTGATCTGGAGGAAGAATACGCACAGAGGTTTGACACTAGATCTGGATTTAGCGCATGCACTTGGGTAGAGTAGAATTTGTATGACAGTTTGTACAAGAGTTTCTTTGCTATCGTTCCAATAGAATTATATGAGAGGTTGATTGCATATGCATCTAAGCGGAATTGGAGGTATCGCACACTTGTTTGGACACAGGAGGAATTTCAAACACTATATAATGCTAACCTGATCTGGACTCACGCAGTAGATACCTGGATTCATGGTGTTCTAAACAGCTATATTCTAGAGTATTCAATTTCAACTTATTCATGCCCGGAAGTAGCAGAGTTCTAGTTCCTATGGTATCCTAGAGGGATGTATTTGCAAGGTATTCTGTTGGCAATCAAAATATTGATGATAACATTGAACTTGGAAGATAAAACCATGGAAAGCTAAAAATATCCACACACGGGGGCAGGAACAGGATTAGTGAAAGATGGCAAACCTAGTGGTAGCATGGCTGAGGGAAGAGAGGTGGATGAAGTATGATGAGGTGTGTGAGAGGGAATTATGCAAGAAACAAGAAATTGTAGAAAGGATGGTGTTACGGAGAGAGATGGCTCATGAAGGATTTGAGGCTCATGGGGAGGAAGAAGAGCAAGAGCATTAGGAACTCCCCCATCTAGGAAAGCATGACAGAGAACCCTCTTCGGCCTCACATGGAAGTGCACCAGTAGATATGACCTAGACCGTGGGGCGCACATCTAAGCTAACCTGTTGACCTAGCCCTTGTGCTTGGTTTTCCAGTATCTAGTACATCAGGTAAACATAGTTTTCATTTAGGAAGTGAAAGAGTGGAAATAAGTTAGACAGCAAGTACATCAATGGCAACACAGAAAACTTTGTTATTCTTTGGGGGTACATTTTCAGGCTCATCATCTGCACAGAATATGAGCGCGCCAAGTGTGGGATTCACCTCTGGAACTAGGAATACTTCACATACTGTAGGGGTCCAATATAATACCACTGTCAGGACACATGGGAGTGTAGACACCTAAGATTGGTTACTCAATTTAGTGTCCCTCGCATTCGTCTACTTTCTTGGGTAACCTGGGGCTCCTTTATATCATCACTTTGGAGTATTAATTAAATTAAAAATCTATCCTAAGTTTATTATACCCCATTGTGTTTTATCCATGGATAATTAAATATTAACTATTTAATTATAACTTTTTACATGTATCTTAACCACTTATCTACCCCATATCAATTCCTAACCTCCCATATCAATTCTATCCATCTATCTCCCCTATTTTTCCTCCCCCCAAACCATGCAGTGGGACATTTCCCATATTTGAGTCAGAAGGATACACTTTCATTCTTCTAAAATGTCCTTTTTGGCCATTTTAGGACTCTGTTCCCTGATCGGCGCCAACCAGTACTCGGTTGACGCTGATTTTTCAAAACGGCTCCGATTATACCTCAGTCGGCACTGATTATAAAAATAGGGCCATAATTTAGTTCTGGTTAGATAGAAAGAGAGACAAAGGAGAATGACAGAGAGTTTTGAGCATCAAGCCTGAGCATCATCTATCAAGCGAAAGTGAATTCTGTCCAAATTAATCCCTGAGAGGAATACTGTTACTGTACTCCTACAACATCGACATCGTGAGCCTCCATCGATCTCTCGGTGACTTTTTTCCTGCATCTAGCAAAGGTGGATCTTCATCAGTATCCCTACAGCTCCTACAGATCTAGTGGACATTGACTATCTAGCCTTCATTGTCCATTTCTCGGCCTTCCTGTAATTTTCCCCTAGTCGATGCCGACCGATTGTAGTCGACACTGATTGATCCTAATCGACACTGATTCACCCAATCGACACCGATCGGCCTGCAGACAAGTAAAAAAACTCAGGTAACACAAATTCAGCATTTTTTTCATATTTTCCTATTTTCTGTTGCTTTTTGTCTACTATTTACATTCTGTCTGTCAATTTTAATTAGAAAATCTAGACATTTACTTACATCTTTTGTCATGTATGCTTCTTTCTTTAATTGAAAACATGGACTGACATCTACCGAGGGAGCTTATTACTTCACAGACCAGCTTTTTAGGCAGTCCACCCAAATATCTTTTAAAGTTGTCTTTTTCTGTCAAGTATCTTTGTCTCACAGGTTTCTCGAATCTACTTTGTAGGATTGCTCGTGTGTGCCCATCTTGTCTACATCGGCTTTCTTTTCCATTTACATCTTCGGATCTTGTCTTATCTATCAGGTATCAATTTCATTTGAGTTTTTAAGGGTTTTTATGTTTAGTTTGGTACATTAACTTGGGCAAGTAACAAGTGCAGAAATTATTGATCTACAGGGAGTGCATCCATGGGCCCTATTCCAAATTCTGGAGGAGGATCAGGTGGTATTGGCAGTTTTAGTTTCGGTGGTTTGGGTGGTTTTGGAGGAAAAGGAAACCAAGGAGGTTCTAGGTCGGGTGTTTAAGGCCCACAGCAACCCCAAAACATTTATATGGAGATGTCCCTTTGTCTCCCAGAGTACAGAGGTATCAAGGATGTTGTTAAACATGTTCATATGTGTGAAATATTGTGGCGCACGAAACGTATCACGGCTTCTGAGTGCAAGGAAAGTTAATTTTCTACTACATTATAGGCACATATGCATAGTTGGTATAGGAAGTTTGATCCCAATCAAACTTATATTGATTATGCAGCATTGAAAGACACTTTCTTAAAAGAGTTCCATATCCCAGAGTTTGAGCAAAAGAGTATAAGCACACTTAAGGATATAAAGCAAGGCACTACTAATAGTGTACGTGAGTATGATGCCCATTTTAAAACACTTCTATCTAAACTATCCTATGACATTCATGCAAGTCAGCATGCATAATGGTTTGTCAGGGGATTGATTACCCCATTTCGAAGAGCACTATCACATAAAACTTATATTGACCCACACGAAGCATTGAAAGTAGCTTTACATGCTGAAGCAGTTGGGAGTATTGACACTGGAGTTAGTCCATTCTTGGAGGCTTAGATAGTAGCTATGGTAAAATAGTTAGAGAAATTATCAAAAAACTTAGCTCATGAAACACGCTCAGGAATATGGTGTACAGATTATGAAGTAGAGAACCACACCAAGGATAGTTGCCCTCGTAAAACTATACATTCGCTACTGTTAGATTGTGAGATTTTCCATTTGAATCATGATGCTAGTCACTACCCCCTACTACAACGCCCGATCAGGAAGAATGTATCCTCCTTTTGTAAAATTTATAGGTCCATAACCCATGATACCAAAGATTGAAGACTGATTGGCCAGATCTATGATGTCATTGATATTGGGGTGCGACAAGCGAGTGTGGTTGATAGTTCTAAAGGAAATAATGAGCATCAAGATAGGGATTATAATCAAACACGCTATGAAAGGAATGATGGAAGGTTTGAAGGGGTTTTTGAAAGAGGATGAGGATATCGAGGTGGATATGGAGGATGAGGCCGAGGTGGAGGAAGGAGTGAATTCCCTCAAGGAACTTGTTATACATGTGGCTCACCTGACCATTATAGGTGTAAATGCCCACAGAATATTTCTTGTTCATTTTGTGGAAAGGGGCATAGTTATGAAGAGTTTCCAGACTTGTATGAACATCTCAGTAAGCAGCACAAGCAAGTCAACAAAGGCGTAGGGATGGTTAGAATCTAGCGTGTAGTAGAGAATCAGTGGATGCCCAAGTTAACACTAGAACCTGAGACAGTAACAGTTAAGATAACCACACAAGCTGAGGTGGCACGTGTAAGAGAGGTTTTGCAACAGAAGCTGACAATCACTAGGGAGAAGGTTTTGCATGCTCGGTATCCAGATCTAGCTCACCAAAAAGAAGTCTATCAGGAACTATGGAGGTCCTTAGAATCCTTTAAGGTGAAATATAGGGTTTGAAAGAGCAATCTTAGAAATTGGAGCATAAGGATACAGAGAAGGCCCCGTCTGATATTGATGAAATCATAGACGTATGTAGAATGTTGCGCCAAGAGAATATTATTCCTTTATTAGGAAATTGATTGAAGGGGAATACTCTGCATGTGGGAATTGAGACTAGAAGACAAATACGTCATGTGAATCTTCCCCCCAATAGCATTGACTATGACAAGGGAGATCACTTCGAATAGCTATTGTGGGATGGGTGGTTGTTGAGTTAATATTTTGATTGACACAGGTGTGGAAGTGAATGTACTTACATTAGATGCATGGGTACAAATGGGGGAGACCCCCATTGTAGCCATCATCTAATGTATTTTTCATGGCAAACAGAACAAAATCTACTCCCATAGGATTTTTGAAGGATGCATCTATCACTATACAAGGGGCCAAGTTCACAAGAGACTTCGAAGTGTTAGCGCTTGCAGAAGTGGATAGCTTCCTAGCTTTTCTTGGTCGCCCTTGGTGTTATGCAAACAATTTGAGGTTTAACAAGGGGTATATCAGCTTTGAGAACAAGGAGGAAAGGGTCATAATACCATTGACAAATGGGAAATCCATACCATATGTGGAAACTTTAAGTGAAGAGGACTTGAACAGAATCTATATACACATTATTCGGGACCCAGAGGTCAATGAGCCATCTAAGGAAGGAATCCTTCATTGGGAAGATTCTTAGTCAATCAGTGATACTACCATTATTGCTTGTGATAATTAGGCTCATGGCACTTATGAACTGGTGGGGTGCAAAGTTAAGCACGCGGTTGCTTGAAAAAAGGGTTTTCGCTCAGTCTGGTGTATAGGTCACTTAATACCCCGCTATACTGGATCTTAAGATTTGGCTGGATTCTTATAGGCCATGGAAGAAAACTAGGCTGACCAGCTTAAAAGATGAGATATCCTATCATATAATTTAGGTGGGACAACAGCGCGCTTGTGGGTGGTCCACAGGGATAATCTCTTAGAATGGGGAAAGATTGGGACCTCCTTATCAACCAGGTTTTTAAGAAGCAATACACCTACAAAACTTTTCCCTTGTCATGGTGATCAACCTACTCAGCATCATATCTAGTAGTGTGAGAGACTCTGGATAGAAGGACAGGAAGCATTACCGCCCTCACTTTGGGTGCATCGGTTGTATTCTACTCTACAAGGTTACATGTGTGTTTGGTATGTATATGCTAAATTACATCGCGACACTGGAAATTGGCAAAAAAAAACTGCAGGGATGATCCAAACTTTTGACTTCTTTTCATCTACACCACCAGTGAACAATGCTTTAAGATTTATCAAGTGCTTAACCATGGGAGACATTGGGAAAGTGAAAGAACTTATTTAGGAATAATTTGGTGAGACAGAGACAGGGGTGTGTTTTGAGGATGAATAATATGATATCATACTACTTAAGCGTGCTTCTCTGGAAATAGACAAGGGGAAGTTGGTTTACATAATTAATGATGAGGAAGTTAAGCACTTGGAAGTGGATCATTCACATGAAGCATGTGAAGTGTTAGCCAGTGCGGATGTAGATGTGTGTGCATATCATGAACCTATGAAGACAACAAAGGTAAATATAGGCACAGAAGTTGAACCTAAGGAGGTGATAAATTGGGGATTACTGGTCAAGAATCAGAAGTAGAAAAGATCATAGAGTTACTTTAGAGACTATGAGGACTTATTCCTAAGAGGATACCATGAACTTAAAGGTGTCCATAATATCAACTTGGAGAAATGAAGATAAAGCTCAAGGAAAGGTGTGTGCCCTGTTAGGAAGTGACCTTATCAAATGAATCCCAATTTACATGAGAAAGTAAAGGAGGAGATTGACTAGATGTTGAAAATCTGGGATCATTCGAGTTCGTTGGATTGAATCAGAATGGTTCAGTCCTATGGTGATAAGCATAAAAAAAGGATGGTAGGATTCAAATTTGTGTTGATTATAGAGAGTTGAATGCAGCATGTGTTATAGATCCCTTTCCTACGCCATTCACAGAGGAAATATTAGGAGTGGCTGGGTAAGAGATATATTCATTTACAAATGGGTTATCAGGGTATCATCAAGTTAGGATTACCCTGGAAGATCAAGAGAAGACCACCTTCACTACTGAATGGGGAAGCTTTGCCTATACTGTGAGGACCTTTGGATTTAAGAATACACCTACTGTATTTTCAAGGATAGTTGTACAAGCATTCAAGGATTTTATTCATAACTTCTTACAGGTCTATCTTGATGATTGGACCATTTATGGGCTAATTAAGGATCATTGTGACAATCTGTGCTTGATGTTTGAAAGATGTAAGACAGTTGAGTGTCTCATTGAACATCAAGAAGTGTAATCTTTGCTACTCCCTTTGGCATACTTTTAGGACACATTATCTGTAAGGAAGGGTTTACTGGTTGATCAACTAAAGTT